>CM076573.1:760470700-761070700 GCA_034641835.2 Pinus albicaulis | reverse complement strand
CTCTTCATCTCAGATTCTGCTGTCCCATAAATTCTTTGATTGTTTAACATTCTCACAAACATTCGATTGGGCAATTATCAGTAAATCAAACCAGATATTAAACTTCGATCTGCAAATATCTTACCATATCCATCATGGAATTGATAGTCTTTGTCCATAGTTGTGTTCCATTTGATTCAACGCTCCCAGGCATCGACCCTTTATCAAATCTGTTTCAACGACTTTGCCAGATCACCTTCTGTGATTTATACAGTGCACTTTTCTGCAATTTAATTTATCACAGCGTTTTCTGCTAAAATAGGTCGATTCTCATGCCTTCTTTCAATGTTCGATCCCTATCAATACTGCTCGAGGTAAATGGAATTCCCCACGCTGGTTGCCGGATTCTGCAGATTTTTTTTTAAAATCCTCACGGCTTTCTTTCAATTGCTGCAAATCATCGATTTGCCATCACTCAAATCTTTCGACTCCTCCTGATTGCTGGAAGCGGAGTTACAGCAGACAATTAGTTTGTACCACTGCAGAAATCCATCGCACATTTCTCTCTCTCTTTCTGTGCTAAAGGATTTGGAATCCACTTCCAACAATGTTAATTGAATCGCCAGTGCACAGCTCCCCTTTGGGATTTCGACTTCTATGCCAGATCTAGGTTTAATAACTTCTGATTGAATCAAAACAGAATTTGAACGCCTTTTAAAACAAAGACTCTATACATATGACCGCACCAGATATGATTTGCTCTAATGTTTCAACACATTTCGCTAATCGGCTATCTCCAATGTGCTCTCCAACCATCGTTGTTTCAATAGTCCAATCCGATATACTTTACACAAGCCAATGCAATATTCTTGTCAGCGATTGCAAATCGCCGTGATTGATGTCACTTCTTAAACAATCGAATTCCGATTACTCCTATACAAAGCGAATCTCCACTTTCAAATGCAATTACAATCAGAGATCGTAGATTGCTAATCCGATGTAATATCAATTTCCCTTCCGTGGTTCCAAAGTGCTCCAAACTCTGATTTACACCAATATGATATCAACCGCGATCGCAATTGCTATGATTAGATATCACCGCCGATTTACATAGACTCAGAACTCAGATGCGATGGTTATGTGGATCCGCCGAGTTTCATAGCCATAATATATTAATCAAATCTGCTCATAAATTCTGTAAAATCGTTTTCCACCAAAACTCTGTATTGAAGGCTGTTCCAGCTCACAATACAATTATTCCGGATTTACCTTAATCATGGAAAACAAATTGCGCAGATTGCTACCAGTTTATGCAATTACACAAAGAAAACAAACGCATCATATTCACGAGTCCATCATACATTGAAACACCAAATACTAATTTTATTCATAAATAACAGTGAAACAGAGTTTCTGTCTTTTGCCCCAAATTAACCAAAACAAAAAGACACTGATACACTCTGTCACAATATCACAAAATCTGAGCACTGTTTTTTTTTTTTAAAACACACACACTACTACTAAGCTGAGCTTTTCGCTCCACACCAACACCTCACACTCAACCCTAATTAAATCTCTCCTCTTTTGCTTCTCGCTCTCTCCCTTTTAACACAAAAGAGATTGCATATATACTCACTTAACCATCTCCTCCATATTTGGAGAAATAAAATATATATTTAGAATTCCTACCTTATCCTAATCTAAACAAACTAGACTACCTGGCTTGATCTCCACGCAGGGAGGATCATTTTCCATTTATTTCTAATTTCTGTTCAGAATTAGGGCACTTTTAACTACAAATTTAACAACCAAGTCTTCCTCCAAACTTGTATTAGCCACAACATGTGACCATTTCATCACATTGTTGGCTTAGGTCTAGATGCTCCTGCATCACCATGTCTTACAATATCTCTTGCAGATCTCCACTCTTCATCAGTGCTCTGTTCTGCTTCACAAACAGAAATTTCTTCAGCTGCTCTAAGTTCTTCTCTCAATAAGGCCATCTTCTTTTTCCTCAACCTCAACCGTAATGGTCGCCATTTCACATCCTTCCTCATGAGCCAACCAACTCTTTGGCTTTCTTCTATCATCCTCTCCAGTTTATAAAACTACTCTGTAATCTCAACTAACTCTTCCCACCATTCTTCATCAGTGGATTTATTCTTCATGCCATTTGCTTTGGTATCTTCTTTCTTTCTTCTGTCGTGGCCTCTCTCAGAACCTCTGCAATCTCTGTTGTGGCTATCAATAGCTATTTTTCTCCTACAAGCTGCACTAAGCCTCTGCAACAGCAAGCTCTCTTGTTGCAACTCACCTCACCAATCCCTTCCTCCGGATCCGACTTTTGGTAAGTACTGCTTCCCTGTCTGCTGGAACCTTCTGAGCACTCTCTTCTGCTCTTCCTAGGCTTCACTCTGCAACTTTCCTCAAGAAAACCTCTGCTCTCTTCTCATCCAACCTATGTTGGGAATTCTTCCAAGTTCTGCCACACTTCTTCTTCACTCAGAGTCCCTTGCTGGACTCTTCTATCACTGCTCTCAAAGCTATGATCTGCTTCAGCTGAGATGTCTTATATTTTCTGCACTCCGACTTCTGAAAACAATCCTTCCACCAGAGTCAAACACTACTCATTTTCTCTTGAGAACACTACAATTGTCCTCTTTATCTAGCCACTAGCTGAATATTAGGCTCACTGTCATCATCATCAACTCTGTCTTCAATTTTCTGCAACCACAATTCTGCAATTTCAAACTCAAATCAGATTTAAAATTATTTACCTATAATATCTCTGCATGATCTTGTCTTCCAATCACTCTGAAAATCATGTTCACTGTAATTCTGTGTATCTTTGCTGCCTATCAGATCTTAGAATCTGATCTTCCTTCTTCAAATCTACAATCTTCAAAACACTTGTCCTCCAATTGGACTCTGTAACTCTGCAATCGCCTTCACTGTATCCCTGTAGGCTGCAATCTCTATCAGTCTTCAAAAACTTGATCTCTTTTCCTACATGCAATGAATTCAAAACTTGAGCTTCAAACAGAGCTACTCCTGATGATCTGATACCACTTGATGGGTAGGTTGAACCTACGATCCTAGGTTTTTTGTTGTGGAGATATCTACGGCTATGTCTAAATTTCATTCACATTTTTGTACCCAACCAAATCCATCATTAGGGCAACCTCACACTGTTCTAACTGCTTGAACTGCTTTAATTCCTTCTCTCATATTCATTAATCAAATTCATAGAATTTGATAAATGAATTTCTACAGTCAAAAGATAGATAGTCCTCCAAATAGGGCCTCTGGTAAATTGATTAAATCTATGTGCGAAAGCTCTCTTACCTTATGGTTCATAAAAATCATACAATCACTATTCAGTTCTTTTTTTTCATCAACCCCAATCAGCACAATATGGGTGATATCTACCCAAAAACTTATAAAGCTAAAAGCGCTCAGCCCTTATCAAAAGCACATCATTTAGTTGATGTAACCTCGTATATTTTAAACCCCAATAAAAACTCAGGCATGGCTTTAAAACTTCACGTCCAACATGACATGTATGTTAACATCTGTATTATCATTCTATGCCCGTAAGAACTATCAACCTTGGTCAAGCCAAGCATTAGCAAACAGGAATGGTCGTGCCCTTTGTAAATCGTGCAAGGTTCGGCTTAGCCCTTGGGTTAGGTTTCAATAACCAACACACCAATTGAGTCTGCCCACAATATATACATACATATACATCGGTCATTCAACATTAAACCCCACCTATATTTAAAATGAAATTTCCGCATATAACACCGGGCCCACAATTTACTTACCTTGACTAACAGCAGAACGGATCTGACGGCCCGAATTTTATCGCGCCCCGATCACTGATCGAGCGGACGGAGGTGAATTTCGCATTTTCTTTTGTTCCAAACTTTAGAGCTTCGAACTTGCGCGAAATTAGTGGTATTGGAATACCACCACCTCCTTACGTGTCAAGCACTGGGCTATATCGCATTTTTCTCTCAAAACAGCTTCCAACTTATAAATTATGCGAAACCCACTCCTGGATTCCGAACCCGCTTTCACTGTACATTCTTATGTCATGGTTCTGCCTCTGGTTCACAGTTCCATCCTTTTCGTGGGTGCACCTTCCGACTTCAACGCTATTCCTTTTGACTGCAACTCAGTGATTAGACTATTCTTAAGGCAGTTCCTCCACTCGAACTATTGCCTGGTTCAACATTGTGTATTGGGGATCGATTCAACCCCTTCATTACTCATTCCGCTAGCTCACAATTTCGCTGTACGCGATATGGGATCGAACAAATTCAACTTCCATGCATCACTGTATGGTGGCATTACCAAATATTCAGATTCTCTCAAATCCCACTTCCTCTGACTTGATTTCTAGGAATTGATTCAACCCACGCTATGGACAAAACCAATAGCGTTCGATTCCATCGAACAGAGGCTCAACATATATTCAGAGAGATCAGTTCAACCCAACATGGGTTAATTGATGAATTAACATGCACAAAGACCAGATGCTGGTGGGTTACTTGCGTTCTTCATTTAAAGAATAGACCTCATCGAATTCTCCATCGAATTCTCCACACCAGTTAAATGCATTCAAAAATCAATGACTTCCCCAGACCCATACACAGAAATCATGAATCGAAGGACCGAGTCCCTCGGGGATTACTAACATGCATATAAGCAAAAAAACCATATAATTCTCTTAAACAGAGGTTAGTTTTCACCCCCTCTTGATTCTACCCATCAACACAGAGGTTATGCATACATAATTCAACAAATTGAAACATACGAGACTCAACATCAATCCCTTCATGTATAATCATGAAATCAAATACAAAGCCTTCTTGCTTCAGGCCATTAACAGAGAGTTTCACAAATTGCCACATAACTCAAATCTTGCTTATATAATTTCGACCAGTATACATTTGAGTTTCATGCAGGACTTATAAACAAATGTATACAACTGGAATCAAATTAGAAGGCATTCACTTACAACTTCATATTAGGCTAGATCTTCAATTATAAAGGCCTTATATTACTACTATGCGCTATTCCTCAATAGAAATCTCCCTCTATACTATAACTGCTTACATTTTATGCTCAAAGATGACCTGAATCGATTCAGGTCCTCAAACAGCTCATCAAACTCTTAACATTCCCAATTCCTAAATTTAGACTCAATAACTGAAACTAATCCTAACTTTTCTCATAACCCCAGGCTGACTCTTCCTATTCCTAGCATAATCAATTCTCTCATGTTCTCAATGACTCGAGAACAATTTCAATTTCTTACAAAGTTTATTAAAAATACTTAATAATTACACGAGGAAGTAAAATCATGAGACCCCCTATGTCTACTTATTTACAAGGTATTTGATTGTGCCTAATGCCCTTGCATCAAAGAGGGTGAAAGGGGTGATGGTAAAGTTTATTTCCCTTGCAAAAAATGTTGTATGAGAAATAATGTTAGAGTTTTAATAGGAACAACAACAATCAAACGGAAAATATGGGCACATAGATGGTGGATTGAATGACTATCATCCCATGGTAATTAATTATATATCTTCATTTTGATTATATCGTAAAATTTTATATTATTTTAATATTTGTTATATATGCACTAATGTTTAATGATTGTTTGTAATTTTCATAAAGGCACAGTTGCCCCCCAAATTTTTGCAGAACCAGCTTCCACAACTAAATAGTAGTAGATTAGATGATGTTGCACCAGTACAAGAGAATATTGCAGCAAATATTAGGATTTGAAATGATGTTGTACAAGGTGAAGAACATGAAGCGAATGATGAAGATGATTTTAATGATCCCATGGAGGTAGATGATGACAATAATGAGAAAGTTCACATTAATGATGGAACAAATCAAATGCTCCAAGACTTGTATGGTGAGTCAGATGATGATGGTGGAGATAGTGACATTATTTATGATGTACCTCTAATTGAAATGTCAAATGAACAACTTTTTGAACACTCAAATGCAATTCTTCTCTCTGCTACATTGTTGCTGGTGAACTTAAAGGTTATGAATAATTTATCGAACAGATGTAAGACACAGATCCTAAGGTATGCAATATGTACATATGATCACATATATGTAAATGTTGATTATTTTCCCTTTTTTTAGTTTTAATAAATGTGTAAAATAATAATTCAATACTTATATATGATTAATAATTTTTACATTAACTAGTTTTTGTTTATGTTGTAGATTGTTGGGTGAATTTTTGTTACCATTGCCAAATACTTTACCTTGAACATATCGAGATCTATGTACTATTATGAAAGAATTTGGAATGGAATATAACACTATAGATGCATGTACTAAAGATGATATTATATATTACGGAGAACATGGGTCGAAAACAGAAAGTCCGAAATGTGGTACCAGTAGATATCAAACAGATCAACTAACAAAAAAGGTGCCTCAAAAGGTTCTTCGTCATATTCCCATAATTCCACGTTTGTAGTGAATATTCAGGTGTAAGAGCATAACACAGTTTATGGATTACCATTCAAAGAATAGAAGTGGAGATGGTGTTCTTCGAATGCCTGCACATGGTTCTGCATTTAGGGAAATCGAGGAAAAATATGTAGATTTTAAAAATGAACCTCGTAATGTCAGGCTTTCATTGGTAGTTGATGGTGTTAATCCATTCGGAGAGCTTAGATCTACTTACTCAGTGTGGCCTATTTTCGTTATCTTCAATAAAATTACTCCTTGGTTGTCAATAAAGAGGGAGCACATAATTTTCACTATGATTATTCCAGGTATTTGATACATTATTTTTTTGAATGTAAGATTTTCATTTCTCTCATTGTTTGCATAATATCTTTTATTTATTTACTTACTTATATATACATATATCATGGTAGTAATTATGTAGCGTAATTTTGAACAATTAGGTAAGTACCAGGTAAAATATATGAATGTCTATATTATCCTCTTATCGATGAGCTAATAAAGTTATGGCATGGAATCACTATGTATGACATCACTAAACCAATCAAGTAGAAGAGATTTCAATGCCATGGAATGCTTGTATGGACAATTCATGATGCCCCAAGACTAACACCTTTTTGTGATATGTAATATTTCGTTGCACTTTAATATGATATATAATTATCTAAATTAGATATACCCTATTGCATGTTTAAAAAATGATCTTATAGTATAATTTTTATTGATACATCAGTTGCAGGTCTTCAAACAAAGGGTAGATTTGCATGTCTAGTTTGTGGCCCTAAGATGAAGTATCGCCATTCACCAGACTTAGGAAAGATTGTGTTTGATGAGTTTAGGCACTTCCTCTCTAGGAACCATAAGTATCGTACTACTGAAAAACATCTTTTCAATGATAAAGAAGAAACTGGATTAAAACCACGAAGAATGACACCTTGATTGTGGAAGTTGGAATATGTGAGATAATAGTAAATTCGAGAAGGTAGAAAGTTACATAATTTCTCTATATATGTATATGTATACATACACACACACACACACACGGATATATATATATATATGTATATATATATATATATATATATATATATATATATATATATATATATATATATATATATATATATATATATTGTTTATGTAATGTTTGGAATTTTTATTTTAATTAATGAATTTATTTTATTGTATTTGATAATTATTTTTCTGATTTATTTTATTCTTTGATATCAAGATTATTGTCTTGAAGGTACTAATATTGTACTTCCACCTGGAATGAAATGTTATCCTTCTCAATTTGCAAGGTTTCCCTACTATGAGGACCTAAAAATAGCTCATTTGTTTGATACAATGCATATCGGGAATAAGGTGACAGAAACGTTATGGTGAATCATGGATGATGCACATGATAGAGATAAAATTGAAAAAAAATGTACTGACATTGAAAAATAGAATAATGCAATTAAAAGTGTGATCGACCGATCAAATAAAAATGGAGGTCGAAATTATAATAATATTCCATGGTTATTAACAGAACAATAAAGCAATGATGTAAAATAGGTCGTTAGAAGAATTAAATTTCCAACATGTTTTGCTTCAAACATAAATAATATCTTAATGAAGAAAGGTGATTTCAGTGGGGCGAAAACACATGATTGGCATACCTTTGTTAAGGTAATTTTTTTGGTATACATTTTTGTATATTATTGCTTGAATACATCTTTTAAATTTTCCTTTTTTCTGTTTAATTTGGAAACCAACAACGATTCATTTGTTATTTTTATAGTATGTTCTACCTATATCTCTCCCAAACGACTTTGAAAACAATGTCAAACAGTTATATAGGGTCTTCGTAAATACATGAGGTAAGTAGTTTTGATTTATACGCAAAATCTCGCTACAATTTATTTTTGTACTTAATGACATGATGTGTTAATTTACTTGTAATGTAATATATATTATGTTTCATTGAAATAAACTTGCGTAATGATTTGCAAATGGCTATCATTGAAAGAAATCCATCAATATGAAATAAAGTATTGGAAGAGAGAAATTCCTCGGCTAATGTGTGAAATGAAAAAGTATCTACCTCCAAAAATTTTCTATGCATAAGAACACTACTTGATACACCAAGTTGAGGAGATTGAAATGCGTGGACCAGTACACACAAGGTCAATGTAGATAGTGGAGAGGCACTTGAAATCCTTGAAGGCTTTGGTTAGACAAAGAGCATGACCTGAGGGTTCTATGGTGGAGGGATATGTGGTATATGAATCCATGGTGTATAATAGCCATTATCTTCCTATATTATCTGCGGCAAATATGGATGCTATGGATTGCATTTGGGATGTGAACTCCATCAAAAAATTTGATGTGGAGCACCTGTTGGGAAAAGGTAGAATGAAAAAAGTGAGAGGTAAAATATTTATTATATATAATACATAAAATGTTTCATTTTATTACATCATGTATATGATCATATTAATTTAAGTCTTATTCTTTCATCGTTTATTAATTAATATAATTTACCATGGTTATAAGTTATATTTAATATTGGTGAATTATTGTTTTTTTATTCAGGTGCTCAATATTATTAGGCACTACTTTTATACATTGCAAAAAATCTTGAGTGGATGAGTGAATGGATTGAAAGATGTAAAGAACGTAATGACAATAGGTTATCATGGCAACTACTGTCTGAATTGGTTAAAGAAGCTTATCGTAGTGGAGATGAAAATGTTACAGACATGGAAATTGATTTAGCATATGGTTTGAAAGATAGAAAGGTAAGCAATTAATTCACCTATTTTATTCATTAATTATTTTATATTATATTTATAATGTGACAATAAGATTTATTTTTCAGATAATTTTCAAGCTATGTAAATAATATGATTAATTATTAATTGAGAATTCATCTTTTTCATGTTTGGCATATTGCAGTTGAAACACCACAAGGCTGTGTGGTGCAATGGTCATAAATTTTGCATTAAACATCTGGATGATAACATAAAACTTCTAATAGTGGGATAACTGCAATATTCCAAGTCACTAATGTTTCCTCTAGGAGTGACAGACATCCTCGAGAATCTGAAAATAGATATTATGGGTTTTTAGATGATATAGTTGAGTGTGACTTTAAATCCTTCAAATTAGTTTTATTCAACATCAAATGGTATAGGCTACGAATGAATGTACGTGATGATGAAAAAACTCTTATTCAACATGAAAATGGATTTCCAATGGTTAAAAAATCGCAGTTTGAAGTAGGAAAATATCACTATGTTTTTCCAAGCCAATGTGAACAATTATTTTACTCAGAGGTTCCAGGTGAGAACGAATGGTGATTTTCTATTAGATATGATCCAAGAGGAAGGTGAGTAGAGTATACTGTAGAGGAAGAAGATGATATTGATAAAGAAGAAGATGATGTAGTGGTAGATGAGCAGGAAGATGCACTGACAGGCGAAGAAGATACAAAAGATGAACCAGGCGTAGGAGATGAGGCAACAATTATTGATGATGATGTCGATGAGGATATTATTGAAAATGACATAATTGATGATGATGATGACATGTTCGATAATTTCAACACCATTTCTGAATCAGATGTTGGAATAGATGTCGATCAATTGGATGAAGATCAAAAAGATACAGAAGAATAATATTGATACAGATGTTCTGTTCGAGTATGAGCTGGTATGTTATAACTTTATATTTTAATATGTAGGAACTATTGTCTTTAAATAATTTACTAATTATATGGGTTTATCGCATGTTGTTTATTATTTCAAACCAACAAATAATGGCCATACTAGTGTACAGGCTAAACTAAAATTATGTATTTATACAAACACATGAAAATGTTGTTTACGACCTTAATTAATTTTTGGTTTGTTCGTATTCTATTTCATAGATTGGGTATTGGGAAAATGAGAGTGATGTGAGGGGGATGGGAGGGGCCATATGAGCTTCCACCTTCACGTGGTTGGCCCTGTTCAGAAGAGAATAAATTATTCTTGAAACCAAGAGAAGCTCATTCATCTTTATCTGCATTATCATAAATGTCATCATTGTTCTCATATTATTGCAGTGCAAAAATTGTTGAAATTGTTAGAAAACATTAGGTCGCTTATGAAATGATATTACCGTGCACCATTATATTTATAACCCAAGAGTGTCCCGTGAATGGGGCCAACATTTCTTATATGTTTCTCGAAAGGGTTTTCAGTCAAAAATTAATTAATATATTCCAGTGTAATTCACTATTAATTCCTTCCAATCTCAACTGATTCAACACCATTTGGGCAAAAAATTTCACTACCTCACGGAGTTCTATTTGTCAAAAATTACCAACATAAAATCCACTCACAAATTTTCTCAATTTTCACTCGCGTGTGCTCTATACTCTCTGAAAATTATCCTTCCTCACTTCTTAGGCACTCAACACCTCCTCTATACTCATTAATAAACTTGTCCACTCAACCCCCACCCGCATTTCCTTGCTCTAGCCAAGGAAGACTTGTGATTTTCTTGGCCTATAATATGAGTTTTCGTAGGTCGATCACATAATGTGAAATGGGTATTTCTTTTACTCTTGGAAATCAACATCTAAGGTAATAAGATTTGTAAGAGGTCCTTACCTTCACAACAAGATGACAAGATCAGTAACAAAACCTTCAATTATAATGACATCCTCAATGCTTTTGTGCTCATTTAATATCCTCTTATTCACTCTTTAAATATCATTATAAAGAAATTATATTTTATTTTTCATTTGTTTAAGATTTTTCAATTTGGAACATTTTTTAACCTCTTCCTTGTAAATATTGCTAGCAATCATCTCCTTCACATAACATAAGTCTTAAGACACATCGAATTTTATCCTTTTCCTTCAAATAATGTAAGTCTTAACACACATGGAATCTCATCATTGGGAATGCCCAATGTTAAGTATGGTGAAACCTAATGGAACAATTAGCTTTATGTTAGAATAAAAGTGCATTTCTTTTAAGAATTGTCCAACGAGGCCATAATTTTGTCTGGATGAAGATTTTCTTGCTAGAATATGATGATAAATACTTCAAAAAATCCCACATTGGTAGTGTTTAAATTGTTCTTTTGATGATAGAAATGGATTCAACACCATCAAGGACCCTTGGGGCACCCAAAATCTTGAAGATTGACAACTATAACCTAGATTTTCAATAACTTCCACCAGATTTTCAAAAAGTCATGCTAGAATTTCTATTGTTTTATGGATGGAATTATGGCTTCATTAGACTACGCGTTTATTTTATATGAGGTTTAAGAATATTCCCTATATATTGTGTTGTTAGAATGACATGATAACGTTTATCCATAATTTAAACACATGATTTCGTGGTTTTATTCCCAGTTGTCCTCCTACTTCTTCGCGTTTCATGTTTATAATTGAATGGTCTTTCCCTTCACTTATTTTTAATTCTCTGGAATTTTATAAATCAATAACTCTAGGGGATGTTCTATCCTCTTCACAATGGTGCCTCTCTATAATAATTGAGCTTACTTGAATTTACCTAGAGTTGCTACAACTTAGGGTTGCATTAACTTGTAGATAATATTGAGGATATAAAAGGAATGTGCCACCATTTTCCTTAATTGGATCCAAACACATTAAATCTTCCAATGTAAATGCTAAGAAGTTATATGATAAATGGTGATGGTTTGAATAATTTTTTTTAATGGCCAACATGATTGATGGTTTGATTTGTTCAAAATAAAATGATTTACTTTTACATTTTTAAAAGAAATGATATAGCATACATTTTAAAAAGAAACGATGTAACGTAGGCCAACAACATTTGGAATTTTTAGCACAACGGGCTTTGACATGTAACATAGGGAAGTAGGGTTTTAATAATTTCCTGGGAGGGTTCATCCATTTTCATTTGTACAGAGGACATGGAGACCATGGTCGAGTCCCAACAAGTAGGTCTAGCTGTAATTCATCATCATCTTCCTCCTCTAGCAGAGGCAGTAGACAGCAAAAATGTGGATGTAGAGTTCAAAGCAACGTAGGGAAGTAGGGTTTTAACAATTTCCTGGGAGGGTTTCAAGAAATAATAAGTGGCACAAACAGGGAGCCGCAACAGACAAGAAGAGCGAGAGGAGAGGCAAACCCTTGGTCTTGTCCTCCTCTATGGGGAAGAAGTGGTTACTATGACAGTCGAAGGCCTGCCCCCGCTTGATGAATCACGAGTCAAGGCTGCTGCCGCAGCTCAGGCAGGAATTGATATATGAATTTCACGCATTAAGGAGCCTTTGCCTTCCCTATTGCCTATGCCTTTCCCACTTATCCCGTTCCCACCTTTTTATCTATATTTTCATCTGGCATTGTAATAGGCTCTAGCTCTCAAATCGAAACATCTGCCTCCATCCATGCTACGGGTAATTACTGTTAAACTATTGGCTCTCAATCTGGCTAAAGGGCTCTATTGGCTTCTTTTATTATTTCCCCAGCACCTCCGGCCACAAGGGATCATCTTATAGCTCTTCGGAGTTGATGTTGTTCATCTGTGACTTCCTCGTAAGGCCCCGACTTAGGTAAAGCGACGGGTAGATGAATCCCCACAACACCCCTTGTTCAAGTGCAACCGAGCTTAGCTGGTCTCGTCAGAGGAGTTGTAGGCCCTTCACCAGGCATGATGCAACCCCAGATCTCAAGGCATCCCATTCCGCAGGTCTCGATGCCCCCCATGATTTATTCTTCCCCAGTGCCAATGCGTCCTCTTGGCCCTCCACCACCATTTTTGTCGCAGGGAGGTCCTCCGGGCCATCCCGAGATTATCTGTCCTCCTCCACCTAGGCCTGGAATGCCCCATCCTCCACCCGATAGTGGTACCCCTCCTATGTATGGTGCTCCTCCTCATATGCATCCGAGACCTGACATGCCACCTCCGCCACCCTGTCAGTAGCAGTAGCAAAAACAACCACCTCCTAGACATCAGTAGCAACAACTATCAATTGAATCAGGTATTTTGTTAATTTCCCTGCATATTTATGGTATAAGAGAACGTATTTTTATGCTTTCTAGTAGGATTGAAATATTGATTTCACCATTTCAAGTCATGATGATTTGAATATTTTTCATTCTAATGATAGAATGAGTTAGCATCTCCAGCTGGGGAAAGCCCAAATCATCGCAAACATTAAACTTGATAATCCTCCTCCAACTTATATTAAGTGAAGATAATTTCAGGGCAGAAATTAATAGGAAAAGATTTTGCAGAATTTGTAGTTAGTTGAGCTACTACACTTTGCCTTTACTTTGATTAAGCTGATAGTACTGATCATTTTTTTTTAAATCAGGGACCTTTTGCAAGAGTCGTTTTTATTTGTATAGAAAATTCACAAAAGAATCTTATTCTAGCCATACAGACCTTATTTTATTTTATATTAGGTGTATTCCTTATTAATCACCATATTTCATGCTGAAATGCTAAAAACTGTTACCTTGATTGAATATCTATACATATACATTTTCTTCTGTTTAGAAAATAATAGGTTTTAAAAGCATTTCACTGTGAGGTTACCATATTATATACATTTTTTGGCATAAAATGTTTTCTTTAATATTAATATAACAATAATGTACAGACAGGGCATTGTTTTACAAAAGTAGGGTGTTGTGTGGTGCTCACCACAAGCTTAGGTATACCATGCGAAATATGCCTTGATAACTGCCATAACTACCTAAGGGCATAGAAGTTAAGAAAACCACCACCTGGGCATATCCAATAACACTAACATTCCAAAATGTCCAGCTGGCACTTAACCATTAAAGATGATAAAGTCTTGCCTTATGGTATGAAAATAAATAAACACATTTTTCAAATCCTGAAGGAACTGTTGCTGGGTTGAGACCTGCATCAGGAGAGTTTTTTTTGTCCTTGGGAGTGGGCATCTAGCCATTATTGGTTGATTCAATATTAGTTATAGCAAGCCACTGCCCATCATTTGTGACTTGTCTATTTCTACAACACCACCAATCACCCACTGGGGCATATTGCTATCTTTGTAACCTGGCCTTTGAAAATTTACCTTGAGTCTGCTCTATTTTACATGTTCAATGCACAAAATTATGTAATGCATCCTATTCTTAACCTTTGCAGCATAGATAATTCATAAACATGTAATCTACAAAAAACCACAATATAACATAACATTTATCTTTGATAAATGACACCAATTGGCTTCAGACTTGGAGGTTCCGCTCAACAATAGACTATGCTACTCATATCTCTTAGTAGTGGGTCATCCCTGAGTTATGGTCAAGACTCTACTAGGGTGAAAGGCTACCTAAGCCAACTATGGTCCATAACTGCACCAATATGATAACAGACCAAGGTACTTGATTCCAACTTCTTCCAACCAACTTTCTCTCATCCCCCATTTGCCTTCACAACCCACAGTAGTGCACCCCTTCCTCTGCACTCGTAGTCCATTAGGTTATGGCACTAAAATCAAAGGTTTCCAACTTAGAGTGGCTAGGGATGTTCCAAAGGCCCATGGCTTCTAGGAGTTCCAAATCCACCACACCCAAATCCACCTAGGATTGATAGGGTACGTAATTCACATCAGCATACAACATTGGCTAGAGTTGCAGAGAAACCTCAAGGTGGAGAAAAAAATTTGGATCCCCTGAGACAAGTAAGGGTGGGAATGTATATCTCTGGTTGGGAGGAAAATTGTGAAACATATCCCTATGCCCATCCTAAGGTGTATCAATAACTATGATACCCATAACTTATTCAATACAACACTCTGCAAAATAGGGTTACAAAATGGCAATAATTGCCTAAAATTTAGGACATATTGAAGCCATAAGCAAGCATGGATTATGTTGTATATTTCACCATTGTGGCAGAAATTGCAGTTGCGACAATGCTGTACATTTAGGCATGGGTTTGTGATCTTCAATGTTTTTTTACATCTATATGCCATATATATATATATATATATATATATATATTAAAGGTGCCTCCATAGGTTGAATGACCTACATAGGAGACATCAGACTTGAAGTAAGGCAATAGTTCCTCTTAAGACTAGGTCACCATACTTGAAATAGCGATGCCTGACACTTGAAGGAATTCATGATGTCATAATAATATACAATGTCGTAGATGCAGTTTCATTTCTTTCTAGCCTTGGACATGCTCCAATCTATAGGCATATAATTTGACAATGACTTATAATAACCCTGTCCCTGAAATCTACATGGATACACTGGGATATCATTTATAGAGTTTACCTTATATTTACATGCCCTATTTAATGGTTATGTACTGGAGTAGGCCTATAATGGGTTGTCAACAAACCGTGACTAAGATAGAAGAATCATTTCGAAAGTAGTGGACTGAGACCCATTACCCATCTTAATCACTATAGTGTCGAGTATCACATTAATTGAGATAATTAAGTTTGTCTGGGATACTTGTATGGATACTAACCTTAGTACCGTGTGTTATATTTTCATAACAAAATGATGCTCTTTGTGTGATTTTATATGATGTCATGGTAGAGCATGGTCCAATTTCAATATTGCACCTGGGTAGTAACATAGAATAATATATGAATAGACATTGTTTGTATTTTCATAGGCCAAGTGGTACAAACAGAATTAATACAAATCCTTAGTTTATTAACATGAACTAATTATATCTCATTTTGCAATTAGAACTTAAGGTTATAAATATGGTCTCGTTCTTTAAGAACTTTGTGCATAACAGCTACATAACACTTTAGTCTATTACTTCACGCTTATAGTTGGGTGAAGAATTCCCTTTTTGCATTGGGTGCTAGTATGAGGAACACTGGAAGGCTACAAAAGAGATAACTGATGTTCTTGAAAGTGCCTCTAATGGTTTCTATTACATGTAGATAAATCCCAAGATTTATGCACATCTAGAGTGATATTATTTATGCACAATATTAGTTATATTAATTGTAGCTACAAATCCTTAATATATTAATATGAACTAATTATATCCCATTTTACACTTAGAAATTAAGGTTATAAATATGGTCTTGTGCTTTAAGAACTTTTTGCATAATAGCTACATAACACTTTAGTCTATTACTTCACGCTTATATTTGGGTGAATAATTCCCTTATTGCATTGAGTGCTAGTATGAGGAACACTGGAAGGCTATAAAAGAGATAATTGATGTTCTTGAAAGTGCCTCTAATGGTTTCTATTACATGTAGATAAATCCTAGGATTTATGCACATCTAGAGTGATATTATTTATGCACAATATTAGTTATATTAATTTTAGCTTACTTTAGCTCTATTCCTGATTTAGCATTAATTAATGGTGGCCTATGATAACTTTGTTCGTGTTAGTTCATTGTATAAGATTGGTAGACATTACTACTATTCAAAGCATTCATTTTTATATGACTTATCTAATAACTACACAACCGCCAGTTTTCTAGTACATATGTATACAGTCGAGAAGTGTTGCTCATTAGACTTCCCTCATAGACAATAAAAGAAACCTAAGATAGTATGAAGTACTTGTAGCTTCCTAATTATGTAGCCATTGTGTGATATTGTTATGAATTACATTGTTAGAAGCATTTATACAAATTGATAATAAATGAAAATAGGCTATCCCAGTTGGGCATGATGTCAAGGTGTTGCCATGGTGTATTCATGCTTGGGCATGATGTCAAGTATTAGTCTAAATTTAACATTAAACACAACGTATTTTTTAATGGAAATAATATTATAAATAATAGACACATATTATTTCCAGAGGTATCCTTTATGGATATACCTGATATTTTTATTTACCTTAGTAAAGGGTACAAGGTGATGTTATCAAATATTTTTAGTTATGTTTTATTGTTGGAAAGTTTGTCTTGGTACAACATAAAGAAAATGGAGTCATGTTTTAATGACTGGGCAATTTTCCTTGCTACAACATCAAATAAATAGGGTTGTGTTGTAATTATTGGGCAATGTGTCTTTCTATAGTAGCAAGGAAATGGAGCCATGTTTTAATTACTGGGAAGTATATCTTACTACAGTAACAAGGAAATGGCCATCACTAAACTTCACATCTAGTGGCTCAACACTATTACCATCACCAACTTATTTCCCATTGAACACAAAACTAGTGGACTTATCCAACTTTGGTGTTTGTGTTAACCAATTGAAATTAGTTGTGCATTTTTCCTTTAAAATTTTGCAAAAGATAGTTGAGTCATGAGGTATTTTACATTATAATGGTAGCATAAGACTAATTGGTATAATTTGTGTTATTTTAATATATATTTGGTCTTTATATGAGATATTTCCATCACTTGAGTGTGTAACCATGCTAAGCACTAGTACAAAGACATTCCATTCTTGATATGGTAAGATTCTTGGACATGTTAATTCCTTTGTGACTTGGAATTTCCATGGTGCTTTTGATTTTTATTTCACAAGGAAAGCTTCATGGATGGTATATCATAACAGGAATGTCAATTATGTGTACACTCGGATATGAGATTAAGATTGTCATGTTATTGGCTTTGTTATATCATATTACCTCTCTTGTATGCCATTGATATACCAGAGATTGATGAAGACGAACTTATTACTGACAGGAACTTATATGCCAATTCAATAGCTCCAAGGCTTCCTATGGACCCTTTCAATGTGTTTGGTCGGACTGTGAGTGCAAGATACACCTATGCTCAAAAGGCTTTTATAGTTAAATTCCTACATTCTAACTCAGAGATTACATTCTCCAGAGGGAACTAAGGATTTTGGGGTTCGAGGGACTCTTACATCACCCCATGGTTCCTAGAATTTGATGCCAACACAATATGGTTCTTAATTCTGTTTGGGTAGAATATATATTATCTTTGCTCTTGAGTGCATACACATCCTTCAAAGTATTTAATAAGATGAGAGACAAAGACACAATGACCTGGAAGAGAGAACTTCACCTTTGCATGTATTTGTGTTGAGGTAGGGATCGGGGAGCAGGTGGAGCACCCACGGAGCTACGATGGTACACAATAAAAAAAAATGGATGCAACACATAGACTATGAAAACACAGCCTTTAGATGAATATTTTATAGACAAAATGGTCATCTCCAAAATACCTTCCCTGAAGCAAAGAGAGATAACCGTAGAAAAAAGAGGGTTGGAAAAACACCCAAAGGATGGAAATATCCCCCATGCGATTAAGAGGAGGAGATGGAAGTAAAAGAGGATGCACCCACTACAAATGGGAACAATCAGTCTACAGTTATCCCGAATGCACAAGAAAATGAAAACCAGGATCCATTTGAAATACAAACACAACAGACCCCACCCTCAAAGGAACCAGTTGTAACACATAGCGGCGGGAAAAAAAGGCATCATACTTCATACAACTCCGATTCGGACAAGGATGTTGGAGCAGCTACAGTTGACAATCAGCTCGCCCTTGTCTCCCCCTCGTCATCTCAAGGAGCATGGTGGAAGGTGGAAAAAAATAATGGGAGGAAAACTTATTATTCCTCCCCATTGTATATTAATTTACTTTACTTGACGTTTTTGTACACCAGTATCGGCTATTTTTTTCCCTTTATTTGCTGATGCAACATGTAATTTTGTTACTATTAATAAAATTACGATTTTTCCTGTGGAAAGAAAAACCTCTCTTGTATGTACTACAAAAGTAATCACCCTATTTAATGGTTTATAATTGGGTATACACTGGATGACCCTTCCCACATGAACCATGTATTAAATGAATGCAGGTATAGCATCGTATAGAGGCCACCCTTTAAGGCACAAAATATGACTTATTTAGAGGTAACAATATGAACTTATAGTTGTAGGTTTCATTTCCCTCTTTACAATCCTCTTGTGTTGATTCCCTTGGAGGAATTTCAAGCATAGCCTTCCAGTCTTGTAAATGAAACCAACGAGTTTCAAACCTATAGAACACATCTAATAGAACAATGATGCTAGG
This sequence comes from Pinus albicaulis, assembly GCA_034641835.2. Taxonomy (NCBI): domain Eukaryota; kingdom Viridiplantae; phylum Streptophyta; class Pinopsida; order Pinales; family Pinaceae; genus Pinus; species Pinus albicaulis. Next base: position 761,051,213 of record CM076573.1, on the reverse strand, counting down.
CCCAACCTCAACAAAATGGTGTTGGAAAAATAACATAAAAATGGTCAAAACTAAGCCATTCACGGAATAGTGGATCACCCAAACATAAATAGGAACAAAAAAAATCACGATTACACATGGGGGTATGTTACAAGTGACATCATATCCCAAGTTCCAAAACTTGACCTTGAGTTGAAAAATAAGTATAAGAAGGACTGATCTTATTCATGCATGCATAAAACCTCAATCCTTATGTTATTGCTGAGTAGGGTGGCATTGTAGGTAGATCAAACTTTAGGTGAGAAACATGAGTTAGATCTAACAGTGGCACCATAATACCTCGGTAGATTGACATAGAGATGCAAATTGCATCATACTATCAATGGTCTTGACTTGTTCACAAATTTGATTGAGAACAAGTCCCATCATTAGAATTTATAAAGGATACTATCATCAATAAATTTTCCAAAATGTCACAACTTCCTCGAACTGGAAGAGTGTCATTTCAATACTTCTTCTTATGCTAACTATATGCATGAATATATGATGATTCTAATATTGATATGCTTGCAAATATGTTTTCATGCCAAATTTTCATATGTATCCATCCCTCTGGCTAGGGCTTCCCGTTTTCGCTGGTGGACTGATATTTCCTTTTGAGAATTCAGCTTTCACATGAGTGAAATTTCAAAGTAGTTAAAGGACCTGTTCAAGAGTCAAGAACTTCACACTCTTTTACATGAATTGCGATGAATGTCTCCTAGTATTATCCTTATGCTAATAAGACACCTGAATATTTTCTCCTTTAAAATTTGGCCCACAAACTAGGGCTTTTAGCAAGCACAAGAAATGTTTTCTCCTTCTTTATTAGTACTCTAAAACAGTTTATTCTTTCTGGTTTTCCCAATGCTTGTCAGTTCGAAGATGAAACCTTGATCATTTGGAGAGTTAATGTAATTTTATCTATATCAAAATCCTGACTTATTGTTGATAGCTTATCCATGGCTCTGTTCTTTGATGCTTCTGGTTTTATTTACTCTTTTTTGTGCTTATGTATGATCCATATTCTTAGGTTGAGTCATGAGTGTTATCTTCTTTCATGGTGGAAGGGAGCCAATCTTGCTTCGAGTCTAGGGTAATTTCCACAATTGGGAGGGGAATGAATGTCATAGAGATTGTATAGGTCCTTCTTCACCTAAAATTTGCTGCTTTGGGCATATTTATTTTGGAGATGATCATTCTTTTCTTTCTGATGTGGACAAGTGACTTTATTTCCAATATCTAGTTCCTCAATTTTGGTTTTGATTCATACGCTAGAGTCTTGAGTTGCCGAGTCTTTTGAGTGCTGAGAGATTTGACTCCTCTTCTTGTCATTGTTAAGAGACTTGTATTGTTTGGGTCTTTAATGGATCCCTTTTCTTTTCTATTTGGTTTTGAGTAGTGTTGCTCTTATTGTAATAATTTCATATTTATCACGATAATGTCACCAAAACCAACCTCAAAAATAATATCAGCAGTATTCATCAACAATATTTATCGTGATATCAACAGTACATGATTCCAGTCCCTTATTTGGATTTCTATTGATTTTGGTAAGCCTTTCTCCAAATTCAATTGAATGTGGATTATTGCACAGGTTTTGTCAATGTATTTCCCCGAGGAGTCCCAATCGCAACTTGGGTTGACTCCTCCAATATGTTGGGGAATGGGAGATGGATCCAAATTATGACACCATTTGGGATTTCATCTTCCAGATCAAAGCTAATGGACCAGTTAGGTACAATGCATATGCACCTAAAATCTTGGTCCTCCCTGGAATATTTATCTATGAAGGCTAAACTAAAAAATAACAGTAAAAACCCTTACCACAGTGGAAATGAGTAACTTTTCCTTCCATCAGTGCTGTTTATTTTTCTTGAATACAAGATTCCATTAAATTTGGACTCATCCATTTCTACTAGCTTACCTAGCACATTGTGGTTATAGGAAACCTAACCAAGAGACCTATTTCTTGTTCCACTCCGATTCTCTATGCCAAGCTCATCTTGACACTGCATTACCAATAAATTTTGTATGCATAAAACACTGGGAAGGGGCGTGTTTATGTTTCTTATTTATAATGTTGTAGGGTATTTTTTTCTTGCCCTAGGGATTATGTTTGTCTAGGATTTTTACAATGATTCGACAACAGGACACGTTTATTTATTCATAGTGGGCATCCATCAATTTAATGCAAAATATAATGATCTTCCACAGTAGTATATTTTTTCATCCAAACTTCAATAATCTATTGGACAGTAAATTTACCCAATGATTTGCAGTATAACATTTGTCTATACTACTGACAATGACATAATTCTTCAGAAAAACCACAAAAGTTAGGGTTAACTATGCATAATAGTGAATGTATCCAATCCAATCAATCTACCAGTGTTTGCAATATCTGAATTTAGCAAATCAATGTTCAAATGTGGCCATGCTATATTTTCTAATCTGAGAGTCCCTTACTACAGTGTTATCTACTGTACTGTTACTGTATCAGAGCCAAATTTTCCATGGAAATACCAGCAGACCTGAAATGTAATAGTTGGCCTCAGGAAGGGCTCATGGATTAGTGGTTGAGTTGTAGTAGGGTCCATTCACTATGTTCAGGGTGAGTTGAAGTCTTAAAAGTGTGGTACTAGACAAGAAGTTCGGCTTTGTGGCTGCGGCCCTACGGTCTCCAAACCTTGCTGCATAGATGAAAGTTGCTGCCAGAATATCGCTGCTTGCTGAGGGATGCTTGTTGACCAATCGATTAACCTTAGAGCGCTGCTTCCAAGATAGATATGAGTTGTTCAAGATAAAAATGTTTTGCCAGAAGTTAGAATAGCGTAAATATTTAATTATTAAACCAAACCAGACTGCTCCAATGACCCGGGTTCATAATTTTTGAAGTAGATCAACTCCCTTTCACAGTGATTTTGGATATCAAAATGAACTTGTAATATATATAACCAAATTGCTCCTTTGATGATTGATGATGATATATTCACAATTTTGTAGCTTCAGTAATTAACAAGTAGCTTGTGAACTTTGAGTATCAAAGCATCCATATGATACAGTCAATTATTCTGACGTTTTTTTAAATATTATATTGCTAGCATCGGTATTCTAACACTAGCTTATCCGACATTTTTTTTATAAAATGGTTTGTTTCCGTTGGTACTCCGACGTTAAGTTTTTTTTATAAATCATTTGTGTCATCGTTATTCTGACATCTTAGCACCATCGCTCTAGCAACGTTTACTTTTCTTCTTTTTTTCATTTGTCTTCCGACTGCTTAGAACCGTCGCTCTAGTGATATTTACTTTTTTTTTTTAAATTTGGTTTCGTCAGTCTTCTGACGGCTTAGCACCGTCGCTCTAGCGACGTTTACTTTTTTTTTTTTTTTTTTTGGTTTCGTCGGTCTTCTAATTGCTTAGAACTGTTGTTTATTTTTATTTTTTTAATTTTGGTTTCATCGGTTTTCCGACCTTTTAGTGCCATCGTTCTAGTGATGTTTGGAGGCATCAGACTAGCGACACATAGGCAACCCAAGAGAGACGTTTTTTGGTGCGCTAAAACGTGGTTTCTCCTCATGTCAGACTTCCAACACTTGAATTAAGGCATCGGACTAGCGACGCTTATGACTGTCAGAAATGCGATGCTTTATTAAATGTCAGAAGTGTGACAACAATATAAAATGTTGGAACTATCGTCGCTATACCGACGTTTAAGTCAAGTGTCAGAAGTACGATGTGAGGAGAAACCACATTTTGGCGCATAGAAAAATGTCTCTCTTGGCCGCCTATGTGTCGCAAGAGTGACATTTTGGCCGTCGAAATTTGGGGCAAATGTGCTAGTGTAGGATCTCTCCTAGATGAAAGAAGGAGGTGTGGTAACCAACTTTCTCCTCCCTAAGAGAATATATTGCTACAAAAGAGTGGCTTAGGTAACAGGAGTTTCTTACATTCTTAGATACATTAATAATTAGGAGACACTAAGTATGAAAAGTAGAAAGTTACAGAAATAGAACTCTTTTGTATTTGTTTGTATTAAGTGTAGGAGCTTACTTACTCCCTTTTAGAAGTTTGAATAGTTAGAGTTGGAATGTTCTCTTTTAAGCTTGATAAAGGAATAGTGTAGCTTTAGGTATGATTTATATATTTTATAGTAGCTCCATAGTAGGAATAGATTTTTTGAAAGTTCAGATTAGGAAGACTAGGAACCACTTAGATACTTTATGCAGAAGACTCTTATGGAGATTTTACGTCTTGTAGCATTAGGAATCAAATTCAATATTATATCTTTAGTAGAATGTTGAGGAGTGCGAAGGGGCTCAACTTAACAATAGGAAAGTTGAGGAGCTAGTATTATCCTTATGTTCTAATTGCTCCTTAGTATATAGTTTGTAGTTATTACAAAGTGAGAATATTTCAAGGACTCAGATTAGATCCAAGGTATGTGGATTACATCATAGAGGAAAATGTTAAGGTCTAGAGGTTCATAAGTGGATTGCCACAAACATACCAATATAAAATTGAGTTGGTGAATCCTAAGAACCTAGATGAGACCCTGAAAGGTGCAGTGAGCATAGAAGGGCAAGGTGAGAGGGAAGATGGAGCAGAGGAAGAAGGGATTTAAACCCTCACCATTTAGGAATCAGAAACACCAGTTATTCTTGAAGAAAAAGGAGTTAGTCTTAAAGCCATAGTTCACCTGTCATCTAAAGCACCCATTGAACCCATCGAGACACAAAACGGGAGAGATTGAGTTCCAAAGGATGGGTTTTATAGTAGGGCAAGAATGAGATCGAAAAATAGAAGGTGTTTAGTGAAGGTTAGTGGGAACCCTTCCTTCACTAAGACTTCCTGCCGACAAGGATTAATTCGGATAGGGCTATAGTGAATTAAGCGTTTGCTCGAGATCACCCTGAAGATGAATAGTTAAGGTTGTTCATTACTCACCCTAAAGGTGTTCAGTTCAGGCGTCCCTACCCTCCTGTGTTATTGGATTAGTCCCTACCCTCTGTTTCCCTACCATGTGAACTAACTGTATGCCTCCCCTCTTTATATTGTAGTTTGGCTGGATAGGATGGCTAGTTTAACAAGTTGGATGTATTGATTGGGAAAGAATGTTAGATGCACCCAGCCAAGGGAGGGAAATTTAGTTAGGCAATCAAGCCAGAGAACTAACGTTAGGAAAGTATGCAAGCATAGAGAACAAAAAGGTAGGTTACCATCCACTAAGACCGATGGATAATCCGATGGATAGTTCAAGTGGGAATGTGGTAGGAAGCTTCAAGTAAGAGCTATGATAGAATTTAGGCTAGCTTAACCCCAGATAGGCCCCCAGGAGAATATATAGTTGTGCTTCAACCCCGGGAGGATGGGAGGAAAGAAGATATGACACCCTACTCCTTCTCTAGACCGGTAACCATATACAATTCAGTCATTAAAGGAAACTTATAACCACTAACAACACCAATAGCATTGTATATAGAGGACAAAGTAGCATCACCATATTTACTAGCACCATCTTGAGACCCAATTCCAATAGTAAAGCTAGTTGTTGTTTACCCAGACCTAGTCGCATAAGCAAAGACAGTAGCATAAGTAGCACCAACATTAGAGTAAGATCCATACCCAATAGTAGCACCAGAAGCAGGAGAAGAAAAGGTATAAGGAGCAGAGGCAACAACACCTATTTCTCTCTATAAAGATCAGGACGCCAACAAAAAAGTAAGAATCATAGATAGATACAAAGGAAACTTTCCTTCACATAGTTCCACCAGCATCAGATCCATATTGATAACCAGAAGTAGGGCTAGTAGATACATACCCTATTGAAGCAGTCGATCCAGCCCATGATCCATTACCACCAGTAGAAGCAGAAACATATCCAGAAGCTTACCTAGTAGTAACAGCAGTAGATACACACTCATATCTACTAGTAGAGAGAGAGGCATATCTACCAATGATTTCAAGAGTAGTAAAAATATCATCAGTAGCATACCTTCCAGTTCCAAGTCGAGAGCGGCTTAACCGATGATCCCAACCCATACCAGAATGTAGATCCTTATGATGATGGGCGTGATCTTGTTATGCCTGTTGTTTCAAAGTCGACATTAGTAACAAAGCTAGCAGCAGTATCTATTGAAGCTATTTAAGCACCCCCTCTCCATAATAGTTCAAGAATTAATTAATAAGTGGAAAATTATAGATCGATATTGAGTTCCAAATCCCGTTAATGACCAGTGAAAGCATCAATAACAGTCGCAACTTACCTTCGCTAGGTTCCATATCCAGTCACAGATCGATATCGAGATAAAGATCCAACAATTGGAGACTGATTTTACTTTCTTTTTATGAAATTGAATTAGTTTCTCTTGGTCCATTCAATCACATTGGGTTTGAACTAGGACTAGCTTCAGATACTCCAGCTGCATAAGTATATCCAGTTGCTTACTTTGAACCAATGGATACCATAGAGGCAGATGTAGTGGTTTCACCTGTTTATTTAGTTGGAGATCCAGTTGTGCTAGATATTTATATGGAATCACTTTGGTGAGCACCTAAAAATGGACATGAGTTGTTCCCAAGTTAGTAGATGTAGACATAAGCTCGGTAGGAGAAGAAATATTGGGATGCCTCCATGTAATATAACCAATTGAACTACAATACCATGGTCTAGTAAAGTCCACTTCTTATTTTATAAGTAATCTAGATCAAGTTAGTACCAACATCTCGGAGCAATTATATCATTCACTTTCTCATTTGATAAGGAGGATATAAGAAGTATCTGTTTGCTCCATTCCATCGAAATATGTACAAAATAGAGAAGGGTTTACAGGTTTAGAACCCGCATATTAGCTAGTTCTAGCTCCTTCCCTTATATTCATTCAAGAAAGGGGTACCCTCTTCATAGTGTTCGCGGATCTGCACATGCGACTATAAGCGATGTTCCAATATTTCTCCATATCACAAGGTATGATGTTCCGAAAAGTGCTTATGTTTCGATATACATAATAGTTCCTATCAGTGTAGTTCCAAGATTTCCTAGTGTTCCCAGGTATTGTTACCTTGTTTTTCCAGCATTGAATATTGTTCCCACAAGTGCATGTTCTGACATCCTATTATGTTCCTATAATTCAAGTGCATTAGATAGTGTTTCAATTCAATAAGTGATGTTTCAGTATCTACAATAGTTACTATAAGTGCTCTGACATAAGCTCTTTATCCAACTTGTGATATTCCTACATACCCCGGTGTTACAATAATTTATGATGCTCCGACATTTGCATGCATTCCAAGAAGCTAAGTTTAGACATACTATTATGTTCTAGTATTCGTAAGCGATGTTCTAGCATTACCTCTAGGAGAAAAGCCAGCTCAAAAGCTTGTAGCCTAGGTTTTCAAACCATAAGGTATCCAGCTGAAGCGCCTATTTCAAACTCAGTCTCACTCACAACAACTAATCTATAAGCAGCCCCCCCATATCATACGAAATTCAAGTTCTAGATCCAGAGCTACCTCGCTACGTAGTAGAAGGATGGTCTTTGTAGGTGCTGGTGGGTCAACCAATTGAATTGAAAAGCTAATGTGTCAAGATCTTACCCTATGCTTTATATATATATATATATATATATATATATATATATATATATATATATATATAGATTTTTTGTGAGAGAGTAACCATATCGCTAAGGTCCAAATCCATATTGAGTGGATCCAGTTGATTGAGTTTATCCTGTAGCAGGGGTGGATTCAGTAGGATTTGATCGAGACTCTTGAGCACCCCGTATATTCCAGCCGTACACCGAATGAGTCAGTACAAAGCTCCTCGTTTCACCAGGGCTCCCTCGCCTAGCTCGGGGTCGAAGTGCATACCTGCTAGACGTAGTTGTGAAACTGGTGACCCCCCTCTTACCATTCATCGGTTGGTTTACCCAGAAGTAATTAGTGATGGAACCTCACACTCAAGTAGAGATGACTGACTCCCACAGGAAGCAGAACAAAAACTTGTTCAATATATTTCTGTTATTCATTAAGAGCGAAGGCCTCAAAAGGAGCCTATTGCTGGAATATAATCTGGGTGGAAGTGGAGCGAAAGAGAACTAGATTTGTGGGAAAGGAAGTATGGTGATGTATAACCATTCAAGTACGAGTAATTGTTCTTTCAATCTAATTACTCCCTTTAGGAAAGGAAAGGAAGTATGATTCATAGTACGATTACTCATCCTTTCAGGCTAATTCATGTAACTATGAAAGGAATTAGTACGATGAAAGGAACTTTCATTCTAATTACTCTATCTATGAAGGCATACGTAAAATGAATTTTTCTTTCCTTACTTACTGATTATGCCTACTATTATCACCCTAGTAATTCTCAGGTTGTGGGATGGGGATTTTTGTAGTTAAGAAAACCAGGGGTAACCAAGAACCACTTTGGGAATTCAGGATCTAGCCTTCCTGAGCTCCAGAGAGGGATATCTTCTTAAAATTTAGCTTTGTTTTGGTAAAGGGTTTTAGGCTAGCTATGAGTGGACAGTTTGGTTTGATTTTGGAATGTTGGTAGGAATAAATGAATACAAGGAAAACCATAGAAAGATCTACCTAACCATTGGGAAATGGAGTCAAATTATAGCAAACAAGACTATAAAACCTAGGCCAAAAGATGCAAATATGCTAAGGGCAAGATAGGTGACCTTCAGAGGGTTTTAAAAGGCTATTTTGATGAAGTGGGTGAAATCTGGACTAAGGGAAATTAAGAATCCTTAGATCACAGAAAAGGAAGAGGGAAGTTGAGTTAAAACGAGACTAAAGAGAAATTAAGAATTCTAAAGTCTGGAAATCAGTAGAAAACATAAAAATGAAAACTAGTTAATACAGAGACCTTTTTACACTAATTCTGTAATATTCCTCCTAGTTTTTCATTAAAGATAGAAATAAACACAGGATGTATGAATGAAACTTAAAGAGATACACAATGAAAACTTGAAAATATTGTACTCATCTGGTCATCGCATGAATCCTTAGCTATGATGTCTATTTTCTTCTGTTTCCAACCTGCTGCTTCAACTTAACTCACATAAAATCCCAATTTTTCAACAAAAAGTCTATAGTAATCTTGATTATTTTATTCCACCTTAAACACTTCGAAAGATGAAGTATTTATACAATTGTATTACTTACAAAATATCTAAATTTTGAGATAATATCTCAAGCAAAAATAGGAAACAGAAAATAAGAAGAGGGACAACAGCAAAACAGTTTACAAGCTGTCCTCTTTTACAAGGAAAAATAGAACTGTTTATCTTATCTAAACTGATTTTTGATGTGTTGTGAACATAGCTGGCACAAGGTGAATCTTCTCGTGGAAAGTGGTTTGTAGAACATTTTTTTCTTTGAATTTCAACTCTAATACTCTTTATCTCTGCTTTTCACTGTTTCACTGCTGTAATTGAAAAATGACCAGCAGTAACAATTTGATTTTACTGATACACTTTGACCCTGATACAATTTGACACTAATTTTTTCACCATAAAGTAACAGTAGATTATGATTTTTTTTATGTGATTTTCTTGCTCTTTACCTGTCAAATTCACATCAGATCTGTGAATTCTTGCCACTGTTCAATAGTGGGATCTTCATATTCTTCATTTTTCTATAGTTCTCATTAGCCTCTGTATATTTAGCAAAGTTAGGCTTTACTATGAACATATGCTTGATTTCATTTTCCAAAAAGAATAAATTTTCAAAATATTGAAGTAGTACTTTGCCACTTGGAGATCCTTGAGGAAAAGGTTGTTTAGCTTTCTCCTTAGCATGAGCTCTGATTTTCTGATCATAGTCCTTTTGTGGCATTAATTTGTCATTCAATGCATGAATTTCTGGTAAACCTGCTTCTGATAATACTTTGTATTTGGCCCAAAATCTTGTGATGGCCAAGTTCATATCTTTACACCTATCTTCCAAATTATTCATCATGTTTCTCTTATTCAGGACTTTTTTAATTTGAAGGATGGCCTCTATTCTGTCAGCAATTTTCAACTCTTCTAATTCTTCCCTATTTTTGCCGTTCAAAAATGCTATGAGTTGAACTGCTTGTGGTGGATTATTTTCAATTTCTTTCTTGGTTTTATCAATTTCTGCATTTGCAGCCTGTAGCAACTCTTTCTACTTATATATTATCTGAATAGAAGGCCATTGTGAGTGAATGCCTTCAATGATTTTTGTCCATAAATGATTCTTTATATAAGTAACCTGATAATGAAGATTCACCTGTTGTTGAAGAATTTTTACTTGTTCTTGTAATCTGTCAGCGCTCTCTTCATGTCCTTTGGAAGTAATTAAGACATCTCTTTTAGAAGTTTCCATATTTTTAATGATGCCTTTTTTTTAAAAAAAAAAAGTTTATTCGTAAGGTTGATGAAGAAGAGATGCTGAGAGCATTGCCTCAGCTTACCAATACTCCTTGTGGTGCCAAGTGTCTGCAAATGTAGATGGAATAGTTGTACTTACAGTTGGGATCACTGTAGGAATGAAAACCCGTTGAGCTTTCTTCAGATTTTCATTTTCTTTCATGAAAGCTTCTATTTGTCTTTCCATTTCCTTTATCTGGGCTGTCATCTTTAGAACAAGTTGTTTCAGTTCATCATTTTCTGTCTTTTGCTAAAGGATTTCTTTCGCCTGAGGATTTTCACTTTGAGGCAATTTTAGTTGTTTTCTGAGGGTAGCTATGTCTTTATTTTTCTGTTTGATTATAAATTTTGCTCCTTCAATGTTTGATGGGTCAGCCCCTGCTTCAATTACTATATCCTCCAATGCTTTGATTCTCAAGTTATTGGCATATAATGAGGCTTTATCTAATTTCATTTGAGTTTGAAGGTTTATCAATGTTTTCTCAAGCCTGATAGAATTCATATTCTTATTGACTATTTTAGAATATAGCATCTCTGTATTGCTCCTATGGAATTCTATTTGGTCCAATTCATGGACAACATCTGCATCAAATTCAAGGTATGTCTTTGAATAATATGCAATTGTTTTTGGATAAGCCACTGTGGGCTTGAGAAATGACATAACCAATTTATTTGAAGAATAATAAAAAAATGAGAGGAGTCTATCTTTATTCCCAAGATTTTCTTTAAGGAACTTGGAATATGCTTCACTTTTGATTTCTTCATTCTTTTCTTTGATTTGTCTGAACCTGATTTGAATATCTGACTCTATGTTGTCAGGTTCTTTAGAAGAAGAGGGCATATCAAATTTTGATTGTTTATCCACCATGACTGTGTCTTTTTTCTATGCTCCAAGTTGGACATTTTGAAGCTCTTTGAGTGTTTCAGTTACTATCCTTGTTGCTTCATCATCAGTTTCATGACCATTGTTATCTTCAACATTGATAGCTTTATCCCTTTCTTCATTATTCAATTTATTTTTCTTATTGTAGGGAATTCTGAATCTTTTATCTTGTATAGTTTTAGCAGTGAAACTATCTTCCTTTCTGCTTCTTTTATGAAGAATTTCAGATTCTTTGTTCACTGTAACCACCTGCGTTTGATCAACTTGTTTAGCCTTTCCATTATTTATTTGCATGCCCTGTGAATCATCATCAAATAAATTATTTGACTCCCACTCAAGTTTATTGGCATATTTTTCAATTTGGGGCTTGGGATCATGCAAGAAAGAAGACAACTTGCATTTCAATCTTATCATGCTTAAAATACCCCGAGGATCATAATTCCACATAAAACTGTATGGGAATTTATATTCTTTCAGCTTGAAATTAATTTCATTTGTTGCTTCTCTGTTATTCACAATAAAATGCCCAACTTGATTTTTCAGTTTGAACTGAGTCTTTTTTCTGGAGGCTATGAAATTGACTTCATCTGCATTCAATAGCTGCCTAAAATATTCTAAATAAAATATCCTTGTTGTCACAAATATAGGAAATTTATATGGAGCCAAGAGTGCACCATATACTCTAATATCTGTGTAATTCTTGTATAAGTACCAATCCCCTGTTTTATAGCTCTCAGATAGCTGTAAGAGCCTCTTTGTTTCTTCATTAATTCTAGGGGTCTGTTCTTTATTCAGTAGATTCATAGCAGGTACTAAAAAAAGTCATTAAAGTCTACATAGTTGTTTTCTCTGTTCCATTTTCTCAGAATTGATGACCAAAACACAACTAAAAGTACATTCCCTTCTGGATCTATCTTCTGAAACTCAATAGGAAATATGTCTGCTTGATAGCACAAAAAGAGATGAAGTAGATATGAGGTATATCTAAAGACTCCTTCTTCTAACAATCTGGATAATTGGTAGTGCATGTTTTCTGCAATGAACTTGGCAAAATTGTACGCAATGGATGGAGACTGGCCAGGACTTAGGGTAGACAGAAAACCTAGGATAGCAACATTAGTGAATTCATCACTGTTATATCCCAATATGAATGAGAGGATGGAGACAATATGTCTAGTTTCATTTGGAAAATCAAAAGTATCAAATGGAGGATTAAGCTTTGGGATATCAACCTGTTTGGGACAAAAATTTTGGAAGATTTTGAACTTAGAAGCAAAATCAAGTTCTAGGTAATTCTGAGTTAAATCCTCTATTGACAATGAAGCAACATTGGGGTCAAGGTTTAGTTGCAGCATAGAGTTTATGGATTCTGCATTGATGTAAAATATAACCTCTTTATCTTTATTGACAATACACCTTTGGTCTGGAAGCTAATAGGACTAACACAATCTGACAAAATCAGGGGCTGAATGAGTAAGAGGGACAATGCATTTTTCCAGATTGGAATCCCAGACTGGTATATCTTTATCACATTTCTCTACTGATTTTCCAAAACACCAGTTATAGACATCAAGTAAATTGAACTCTACTGAAGGGTCCAATATTCTGTAATCAAGCTCAACCAGAGGACTATTTTCTTGTGAATTAACTGGAGGTTGGACAGGCCTGACAACTTCTGAGGAATCAGCAGTGAGTGCATGGGTTGGTTTATCAAGTTTAGAGGACTCACGATGAGGGATTTTAGCAGAGGCTTTCTTCTAAGGTTTTGGGCCTCCTGATTTGGGGGTTACTTGTTTCTTTGTCATTTTTAACTGAATAGAGCAAGCTTTGACTATTTGCTGAGTTCTTCTATTGGAAACAAGGGACATTTGGAGAATTTCTCTGGTAAAATAGGGTTATGAGCAGGGTTATGGATAGAAAGAGGGTTTTAATGCTCAGAAGGTAGGTTATGATCAATTCCAGCAGTGAAAATGACCAGGGTATGGATAAAAGCTGTGAAAAACGGAAATTAGGCATTCTGGGGAAAATTTGACAGAGTTTCCCCTGTACTTTGGACGTTTTTTGAAATTTCTGTGTGAATAATTATGATAATTACAGGTAATAGCAGAAAAATGGGTGCTTTTATTTTTGAAAAATGAAGCTTTTCTGGATAATTTTGACGAAAAATACCTTTGAAAAGGTATAATTGTGGTCAACTGAGTTACAGGTTGCACGCAGTCTTCAATTCTGCTGAATTGGGTTGTCAGAGGGTATTTGGTTCTCCGTGGTTGAATTGCAGGGAAAAATGGCTTATTAACTGGTCACTGGTTTAATGGAGGTTTGAAAATGGTGAAAAGGGCTTTGCACAGGCTCTCAAAGGTTTACTGGCGCTCAATGGTGAAAATTTGATGAAAATAAGCTTTGCGGAGGTTTCACAGGTTAAAAAAGTGAATAGGTGAAAAACTTAATGAAAATTATGATTTTTATGAATTAACCATGTTTTAAACCATAGTCAAATCATATTAAACCATAGGTTGGGCGGAAGTGGTTTCGGAATACCACTGGGTGGTATTCGTGCAGCTCCAGAGCAGTAAGTAGTAAATAGCTTTTTGAACGTGATCCAATTGTTTTGTGACACATCAACGCGGGGTGGTTTGGGAAAACCACCCATATCGCGCGACTTTTCCAAAACATCATTCGATTACTTTATGGGCGCGAAAATGAACTGGTGTCGTTGGATTTGGATTTTAAAAGCGAAGGGTCCAGATCAATTGGAAAGGTGCAAGGAAAGGTCATTGTCGGGCTTATTTTGGGCCATATGATCTTGGAAATAAAAGAAGATCGGGCGGTTGTTATTTTACACGATGGGGGAGGGATGGAGATGTATTAGACTATTGCATTGATTTTCAACCGTTGGATTAAATGGGATTTGGAGATCGGAGGGTTGAAATTCAATCTGATGGAGAAAGGGATATGGTTAAGTTTATATACAAAAATGACTTTTTTCAATGGAAAAAATGATCGTGAGGGGTTTTCAATGAGGATTTTAACCAATGTTAAGAATTGGGGGAATATATATCGAGATTTTAGCTTAGGTTTTGGTTTTAACCTCAGGTTAGGGAGTTGGGGAAGGAAAATATACAAGGATATGGGGTTTATTTCTTTCGAAGTTTAGTTTAAATAAAACTTCAGGAAATTTTTGTTTCAAACACATACAAAACATGTTTAAATGTTTTTTTCATATATTTTTTATTATATGGTTAATTAAACCAGGGTGATTTAACTACCATAGGGGCAGGAAGTATATAAAGATATATTTTAGCCAAAGGGAGTTATAATGTGGGTTTTAATTAAACATGTGAGAATTATAAACTTTGGCTAAAATTATAATAAGTGGGTTTTTGGGTTTATTATATAAAGAGGAGTTATATACTATAGGAAAATGTTATTTCTATAGGGAATTAATACATAAGTTAAAGTTAATATAAAAATAGGACAAGGTATACTCAAAACACATAAACATAACAAGTAAAGTGAGGTTTAAAAGATAATTTACATTGATCTTATCACTCAACTTATGATATAATGTAATTTTGAGGGTTTAATGCTTTCAAATGATGAAGGAAATTAGTCAGATGGGAATTATAATGCCTTTAAGTAAAAAAATGGAGTTTTACTTAGGATTATTCAGGGGAATGAATGCATGAATGGTAAATGATGTGATTTTAGGGATTAATGTAGACAATTCACACTTTTAACTGATCAGTCATAGAGCCTTGGGTCCGGTCCCAAAAAAAGTCAAGGAAATGCCTTGAGCCTTTCTGACTGATAGCTTAGAATGCTTAATGGCTATGGGAAGGGGAAGTTAGTTATTTTTTAGCCCATGATGAAATATATTTACATTGAGACTTTTTACTTTCTTCTACCTACCCAGCTTACCATGCTAACATTTTTTCTTCCTTTATAGTAAGGTGCATTTAAGCTAGCCACCTTCACAACATTTATTCTTTCTGAAAGCAAGTAAAACTATCTAATTCTACACTTATTTCATCCATGAATCCAGATTAAATTGTTGGATTCATTTATTTCTCTACCTAACTACTGAATTGTCATGATTAAACTGTATGAAAACTCATTATTCTCTATCTACAACAAGTGAAATTGAAAAATGACAAGTTAAGATTAAACTGTTTAATTCATCATGGACTGTGGCATTTATTGACACTCTGCCATAGTCAAAAAGTAAAAAGTAGTGGCATTTATGCTTGCACACTTTCATGTTTTATTCATTTTTCTTTTGGGGTCTTTTATTTTTTATAAGTCATTTGATTATTCTTTTAGGACATTTTACCCTCTTTTTGATTTTTTGATTTTTTTGATTTTTTACAAAAATATGTGAATACAACTTGCAGAAGGCAAAGTATGTACAGATTTACAAGATTATCAATAGTCAAATCAAAATTATGACCCCTATATTATAGGTTGCTAACACCTAACCTTACTTACCACCGATCGTGCTAGCTCTTCTTTCCCAATCAATATATCTTATCTATAAGGTATGGATCAACCTTAGTGATCTTATCTATATACGTAATTCAACGAAATGGTGGTGGTGAGGATGCTGGGTCGCCTGGCTAAAAAACTACTAAGGGTGCTTCGAAGGGTATGTTATCACTCTAATAATTCCCAAAGTTGTGAGATTTTGATTTTATAGTTTTAAGAATATTAGAGGTAACCACAGACCTACTTTCAAGATTTAGGATCTAGCCTTCCTAAGGCTCTGAGAGGGCTCTCTATATAAGATTTAAATTTGTTTTATGTTTGATTTTAGGCTAGTTGTATGGGGAAATTTGATTTTGATATTCGGTTTGGTTTGGTGGGAAAAAATCACTTAATGAGATGGATAGTAATAGATCTGTTTTTCCATTGGGAAAATGGAGTCAATGTGTCAAGCAAACAAATCAGGATCAAGGTCTAAAGTCAAATATTTTCAGGGCAAGATAGCAGAGTCACTCAAGATCTTTGAGGTTGATTGGTGAAGTGGTTTAATCAGGATGAAGAGCAATCAAGGATTCTTTGATCCGGATAAGGAATGAAGAGGTAGGGGTCAATCGAAATTAGGGAGGAATTAAGGGTTCCCTAGTCTGGATATCAACATAAAACATTAAAATGAAAACCAGTAAATAACAGAGTGCTTTTAACAAATTTTGATATATCACTTCCTCATTTCACATTAAAATTTAGAACACATTTATGTATGAATGGAAAACATAAGAAGATTTAACAAATAACAGAAGAAAGTACTTCACTTAAGTGGCCCAACACATGAATCCTCAAATATGATGCTTTATTGATTTGATCCAGCTTGCTGACTTGAAACTTGGCACAAAAACCCTTCATGTACAGAAAAAATTGACTATAGAAATTTTCAACAATTTATTCCACACTAATAATTCAAAGGATGAAGTATTTATACAAAAAGTAATACAAAATATCATAGAATACTCTTAGGAATTTTTTTTGGAAATAAAATATCTTTTTACAAAAAGATAGTGACAACTGCATAACAAACTTGCAACCTGTCCTATTTATTAAAATAAAAAATCTTTCGTGTTGGACTTAGGCTGCAGCTGGCTGTTTGAGGTGTATTCAACGTTGTCACTTGATATTTAATCATTTTTGAAGCTTTATCTCTCATCTGATACTCTCTAACTGATACACTTTAACCACTGATACTCTTTAACTTGATGTTTGACTGTTTTACTACCTTTAAAAATCTTTTTTTACTGAGTAAAAGCAACGCTCTGTTTTTTCATCCTCTTTCACTGTAAACTGTCTTTTTACAGTAAAGATGTAAGATTTTGCCAAAACTCTTCATCAGGTAACTTAATCTTTGTAAGTTTTTTGAAATTCTCATCAGCCTCTATGTATCTAACAAAGGTTGGCTTGACTACAAAGAGATGCTTTATCTCATGCTGCAAATAAAACAAGTTTTCAACACTCTTATGCAACACTTTAACTGTGGGAACTCCTTGCCAATCTGCCTTGTTCACTTGATCTCTAGCAAAGTCTCTTATCTTCTTGTTGTAATATTCTTGCTTCATTAGTTTATCATTGATAACAAGAATGTTTGGCAAGCCTTTTTGTCTTAATGTGTCAAACTTAACCATGCATCTAGTTATGGCTATGTCCATGTTTTGACACTTCTCTTCTAGTTGTTTCATCAATTTTTTCTTTGAAAACACTTTTCTTACTTCAAGAATTGTTTCGGTTCTGTCAGTAATTCCTATCTCATCCAATTCTTTCTTGTTTTTAGTGTTGAGAAAGTTGATTATTTCTTGGGCTTCTTCAAGTTTGGCACCAAGTTCTTCCTTTGTTTTCAAAATTTCTTCTTTGGCTGCCTTAAGCAATTCCTTCTACTCATAAATTACTTGAATGCATGGCCAAGTTTCATTGATTGACTCAATTATCTTGGACCATAGCTGATTTTTTATGTAGGCCATTGGCTCTTTCAAGGTTAACTCTGCTTCAATATTCTTAAGCTGCTCACTTAACCTTTTGGCTCTCTGTTCCTTTATTTTAGCATTTATTTGTGCTAATTTCTTTGATTCTCTTTGTGGTTCTGTCCTCCTGATTTATAGTCTTCAAAGTGTGACTAGTATCACCCTGTTTGATTGTGTCTATCAATGTATTTTCCAACCATTCTATTTGATTGGCAAACTGTTCAATCTCAGGCTTCTTATCATGGATATAAGGGGTTAATTTGCATTTTACCCTCATTTTACTAAGTATTCCATAAGGATCACAGTTCCAAAAGAAAATTTCTTCAAAATTATATTCCAACAACTGTTTTTCTGCCTCTACACCTGCTTCCCTATGATTGGAAATGAAAGGACCCAACTAGTTTTTCAATTTGAATTGAGTCTTCTTTTTATCGGGATTTTTTTTTATAGAATCTGAGTTTAGAATTTGTCTTATGTACTCTAAGGCAAACACTCTCATTGGCAAGTATTTTAGAAATTTATAGGGCAAAAAGTTTGACCCATAGACTCTAATCTCTGGGTGATTTTGGTAAAGGTACCAATCACTAGTTCTTCTTTGCTCTGATAGCTGTAAAATTTTCTTTATTTCATCACTTATCCTTGGTTGTAAACTGGTTGTAAGCATATTTATCAATGGGTGAAAAAAAAAGTCTATGAAATCTGCATAATTGAATTCTGTTGATCATTTTATGATTAGGGAAGTCAAGAAAATGACTGACAGTGGATTATCTTCTACATCCAACTTCTAAAGGGTTATTGGGAATTTATCTGCTTGGAAGTAAAGGAGCATATGAAAGAGGAAGAATGTATATCTAAAAATTCCAGTGGGAAGTCTTACAAGCTGATCATGGATACTATCAGCTATATACTCAGCATAGTTATAAATGATTATGGGGGGTTTACCATGCACAAAAGTGGATAGAAAACCAAGTATAGACTCATCAGTGTGCTCATCAGTAAAATAACCAAGGATAAAGGATAACATTGAAATAACATGTCTTGATCCTTCAGGAAATTTGGAGGATGAGTATGGAGGGTTAATCTTTGGGATTTCAACATATGTAGGCATGAACGTTTGGAAGATCTGAAACCTTTTAGGAATGTCTAACTCAAGATAAATATTTGTAAGAGCTTCTATGGATAATGGGACTGCATTAGGATCTGGTTTCAACTGAAGAATTAGGTTTATGGATTCTGCAGAAATAGTGAACAATACTTCTTTCTTAACATTAAAAATAGCTCTTAGGTCAAGGTAATAGTGATATTGCACAGTCTAATGACTTCTAGACACAGATGGGTATCGGGAACTACATATTTGGGCAAATTGGACTTCCAAATTTGAACTTCATCTCCCTGATCCAAATATTTTTCTAGACTCCAGTAGTGGAGATCAAGAAGATTGAATTCAATTACTGGATCAGTTATTTTATAATAAACATTAGCTAAAGGTGTATGCTCAACATCTACAACAGGAGGTTGTAGTGGATTTATGACAATGGTGCTTTTAGCAGCCATTTCTAGGTATTTTATTGGAAATTTTGGCCTTTGGATCTTAAAGACTTTGTTTTTAGGGTTTTTATACTCTTCTGTAAGCTTAGACTGTTTAAAAAAGGTATTTTTGGTTTGACAGAAGTCTTTTTGAAACAACAATAGGTAAACTCTAGATTTTTATGATTCAAACCTTCAATTATGTTCCAAAATCAATCTTTAAACCTTCTTATAGACTCAGGAAAGGCTTAACAAGGGTTTGTTGCTTTTTTCTTGGATAAAATAGACCTAAAAAATTCTAGTTTATACACAAAAGGGTTCTGAGCATTTATAAGAAGGTTTCGAATCAATCAGAGGGTTTCTACAGGTCTGCAAAAGGCTAAAATTTCTTCAATTTTGTTTTAAAACATGTTATAGTATTCAAAACTGTGATTTTAGCAGAGTTTTTACAGCAAATACAATTTTTGAAGGCAATAAAGGTATTTTTGTAGGCAAACAGGCTTCATGAGGCTCAAATTTACAAGTATATCTTTTTCATATGTGAGATAGATATTTTTCTTGAAAAATACCTCTTATTGTAGGTATTTTGACTTGGAGAAAGGGTTTTTGTGACATCTAGGAGCTTTCTGAAGCTGTTTGAAGTCCTTTAAACACAATTTGGTAGGTCTTAATGGTTGCAACAACAAATTTGGGATGAATTCTGGTATTTGAGCATGTAAACAGGGGTAGTGGCATCTTTTCTTCAGTCGGAAAGGGTTATTAAATAGAAAATGTAGCAGAAAAAGGTTTCAACTGTGTGAATATGCATTTTTATAGAAAATTTAGGTTAAACAGTGTTTACATTCAATGCAGGTCAAGTCGAATGGGAGGTGGTTTGGCGTTGGGGGGGTCGAATACCGCTAAGTGGTTATCACATGAGCTAGGAGTGGTAAATGGTTTTTAGCAAATGAATGCGATCCAGTGAGAAATGGATGCATGGAGGAGAGAGGAGAGGGCAATACCACCCATATCACAAACATGAAATGGATTAATGATCGTGTTATTGAAAATGCGATGCAGCTTGTGGTTCACTGCATCTGGAGGAGGGAGTGCGAACGGTTGAGATCTATCAGTGGAATTGCTGGGGAGATGAGCATGGGGCCCATGAACTTTTTATGTGGCGGGGTTAATGTTATTATGTTTAAACATAGTTTAAACATAAAATATAATGTATTAACGGGATAGGCGGATATGGGATTTACACGACAAATGACCTATTTACAGGTGTAATGCAAGCATAGGGCAAGTTTTAATAAAAAATGTGTTTTAAACTATGGGGGAGCGGAATATGTCACGTGGGTAATTAGAACCATAGGGTAAAATAAAAATGTGGGTTGGGACTTTATTTAATATAAATGAATTAACTATATTACATGATGGGGTATTATAAGGGAATTAATATATTAAGTTAAATGTTAATATGAAAATTAATATGAGCAGAAATCCATATAAATACTAAGTAAAGTGTGTTTTAAGTGTTTTTGGCACATTTTTCATGCTGGTGGCCCCTTTTTACACTTACACTTAGGATAAATAGCATTTTCTGGGTTTTTTGAATGTTTTTGTATGAAAATGAAATTAATTAAGTGGATTTTTACTTTCCCTAAGCAAAAAGGTATTTTACCTTAGGAAAAGGGATTTTGTTTTAGGAAAAGGGTGATAATGTTGAGGAAATGGGTTTTTATGAAGGGAGTCCAATACTTAGTACCAATCAGTCATTAAGCCTTGGGTCCGGTCCCAACAAAAGTCAGAGAAATGCTTTGAGCCTTTATGACTGAAGGTTTTGAATGCTGGAATACTTTGAGGGAAGGGAAATTAGTAATTTTCCAGATAATTTTTTAATCATGCCTTGTGTAACAACTTTCTACCTACCCATTATTTATTCTATCATTTTTTCATTATTTGCATGGGTGCATTTGAGCTTGGAACCCTAAATCCATTTAATTTTAAAGCATAAACTATCTAATTCTAACCTTATTTCATCCAAGGGCTCAGATTAAACTGTTGAGCTCCTCATTTATTCTCTAACCATCTATTGATTTTTCAAGTTTAAACTGTTTGACAGATCTTTATTCTCTATCTATAAACATGAAATTTAAAGAATGAAAAAGTTAAGATTAGACTATTTAACTCATCATGGATTATGGAATTTTGAACAAGCTGCACATAATCATTATTTTTGCAGTAAAAGTAAAAAGTAGTGGCATTTTGACTTGCATCACTTTCCTGTCTTATTCTTATCTCTTTTTTGTTTGGGGTCCATGTTTGCTTCTATTCTTTTTTATCTTTTCTTTTCAATTCCTTTGATTTTTCTTTTAGGACTTTTACCCTCTTTTCATTTTTTATTTTCAAATATGGGAAAACAACTTGCATAAAGCAAGGTATGTACATATTTACAAGACTAATCAAAATTAATTCAAAAATTATAAACCCTATTATTATAGGACCCTAACAGTGACTCCACATGGGGATGGCGTTTCCTGGTGAAATGTCAAGAACTTTGAGACTAGTAGCCTTTGAATTTTGATTGTGCTGACCCTATAAATGTTGTCTGAGCTCTGTAATTATTCATACTTATGATATTTTACCTTTAAACGCTTAGGGCCTTCTCTTCGGGCTTCAACTTTGTTAGGAAAACATACAATCCAATTTAAAATCTGCAATGTTATGTACAATGGATAACGTAAACAAAATTAACTATTGGTTATTTATGAAGAGTAGTAATGCTTCAACATTCTACCATTGACAGGTCCACCTAGCAGATCTGATCCATCCATCTCTTTAAAAAATAAAGCATTGTTACCTCTGTAACCATAAATAACATAAGGTATTTTCCATAGGAAATCAAATTTCCCATGTTTACCTTTCTATTCTCTCCTTGAATCCCATTTTAGAACTTTGTCACCAATGTAGAAATCATCTTCTTTAATCTTTTTGCCAAAAAATTTCTTGATCTTATCTTGGATAACTTAAGACTTAAGATAAACCTCTTTTCTTGTTTGTTGCAAGTGAATGGTTTGGTTAATCCTCCTTTGAATTTCATTTGTATCAACTTGTAATTCTTGGATTATCTTCATTACTGGTACTCCTAAGGAAGATGGAAAAACAACATCCATTCCATAAACAAGCTGGTGAGGGGATGTACCGATAGATTTTTTAGTGGTAAGTCTAGCTTCCCATAAGGCATTAACTAACCTCTTGTTCCAAGTTTTCTTGTTATCTTCTCGTAATTTTTTGATGATGTTCACAAGGATTTTATTGGAAGATTTAGCAAGGCCATTACCTTGAGGGTAATATGTAGTAGAATGGCCAAGGGTAATGTGGTATTTATGGCAAAAATCAATCATCTTTTTGGATTTGAATGCGGCTGCATTGTCAGTGATAATCTTTTGGGGACATCCAAATCTTGAAAGTATGTTTTTTTCTAGAAAGGAGATTATGATAGTGTCAGTGGCTTGCCTGGAGGGTATGGCTTCTATCCACTTATTAAAATAGTCAGTGCTTGTTAGAATCCAATTATGTTGAGCTGAGA
Source organism: Pinus albicaulis (assembly GCA_034641835.2). Classification (NCBI taxonomy): domain Eukaryota; kingdom Viridiplantae; phylum Streptophyta; class Pinopsida; order Pinales; family Pinaceae; genus Pinus; species Pinus albicaulis. Next base: position 761,028,324 of record CM076573.1, on the reverse strand, counting down.
AAGGAGGGTGAATTTTAGAATGAAGTCAAAACCCCATTGTTGAGTTTGGTTTTAAGGGCGAGGGTAAAATTTTTTTCTTTCCTTCAAATATTTGACACTTGTGACAGGAGGTCACATACTTTTTTACATCTGCAAACAAAGTAGGCTAGTAAAAACCATCTCTCAGGATTTTTTCTGTAGTAGTCTTCCGGTAGAGATGTCTTCCACAATCACCTGCATGAAATTCTTCTAAAAATTTGTCAACTTCTTCTTTTAGCAAAAAAATTAATAAAATTCCACCACGATGTTTCCAAAAAACTACATTGTCTATGATACAAAATCTTATTGCCTTTAATTTTAAGAATCTAGCTTTTGTTCTTGATAATCCAAGAGGAGCTTGTAAATTTAGTAATACAAATACAATATATGCATACCATGGTGAGTCTGAAAAGGCTTCACTGATCTCTGGAGTCACCATCTCTTCCTGATCATCTACTTGGGCAATAAAATTAATGTCTAAAGCATTAAAATTTGATTCAACCATGAGTTTGGCTAAACCTTGACCTTTTATGAGTTTGGTGGGTTTGATTTGTATGTCATATTATAAAATTGTGGCAATCCACTTGCCTCTTTTACCATCAAGACCATTCTGTGTTAGAATTTCTTTTACAACTGCATTTGTAACATAGGTAATGATGTGTGAATAAAGAATGTACACTCTAAAGTCTTTAATGGCCTTTACTAAAGCTAAGGCCCATTTCTCAATTATATTGTACTTTAAAGTGGTATATCTGAGTGATTTGCTAAAGAAGGCAGTGGGCTGCTCATAGCCTTGGTCATTTTTTTGCATTAAAACTGCAGCAATAGTGTGTTCTGAAGCAAAGGAAAAAATAATGAAATCCTTCTTAAACTCGGGACTTATAAGGACTGGTGTTTTTGTTAAAGCTTGTTTAATTGATTCAAAAGATTTCTTGGCTTCAATAGTCCATTTAAGGACTCATTTTTTTTTAAGCATATTGTTAAGCTCTCTGATTATTTCAGCTAAATTTGAGATGAATCTTCTAAGGATGTTAATTTTACCTAAAAAATCTTTCAACTCTATAATGTTCCTAGGAGGACTAATGTTTAGAATTTCCTCTATTCTAGCTGGGTCTATTCTAATTCCCTCTTTAGATATAATATGTCCTAGTAATTTACCTTCTTCCAATCCAAATAAAGTTTTCTTAGGGTTTAGATAGATGCCAAATTTCTTGCATTTAAGAAAGACTTGCTTGAGATGATTCAAATGTTCATAATCAGTCTTTGAAAATACAGTAATGTCATCTAAATAAATCACTAAGAATTCATGAATCTCCTTTGCGAAGGCTATATCCATAGCTCTTTGAAAAGTGGCTCCTGCATTCATTAGCCCAAAAGGAATTTTTACATATATAAAAGTGCCCCACGGAGTAGTAAAATCAGTTTTGGCATGGTCTTCTGGTTGGAATAGAATTTGGTTGTATCCAGAAAATCCATCTAGCATTGAAATTCTAGAAGAACCAACTACCCTTTGTAGAATGTGATCCATCTTTAGTAAAGGGTAATTATCTTTTAAGGACACCTTATTTAAATTTCAGAAATCAACACATAATCTAATTTCTCCTGTCTTTTTCCTAGTGGGAACTAGATTATAAATCCAATCAGAATATCTGATTGGTGCAATTATTTGGGCACCATACATTATTTTTACCTCTTTTTCAATTAAAGGCATCAAAACATGATTGATCCTTCTTAACTTTTGTTTAAAAGGTTTTTGGTCCTCTTGTATAGGTATTTTATGTTGTATTATGCTAGTGTCATAGGATTTTAGGTCCTCATAACTCCAAGAAAAAACATCCTGAAATTCCTTAAAAAGAGCTATGCATTTTTCTTTTTCTTTCTGTGGAAAAGCTTTGGAAAGTTTAATCATCTTAGGTTTTAACTTTGTACCAATATTAAATTCCTCAATATCATATCTAAGTGGCTTCATTTTAGGTTTTCTTGCTACATCATTAGAGTCAAATATATCTTCTAAAGGAGTTAAGCCTTTTGGTAAAAAGTTATCTTTTAGGTTTAAAATATTAGATTCATCATCTACTAAATCTTCAATCTCTACTTTTTATAAATTTTCTATGTCTGATTGACTAAATTTAGTAGGTTTAACAAAACTTAAGTTATTTACATCTACACTATTCAAATCAATCTCACTATCTAAATTCTGATCTATGGTACAATCAGTATCTATTTTACAATTCTGAAATTCACCTTCATTGTTCATGAAATGATAAATCTGTTCATTTTGTGAGAAAATTTGCCAATATTTAAGATTATCAGGAATTATAGGTTTGTGTTTTACTTCTGTAGTATATCTATAATTTGGCTGAAATGGAAGATTACAGGTATTAGCAAAGGTTTCTACGTAGTGAGCCTATATGTTCTGTTTTCTTGGTATTGCAGAAAAATCACATTCTAACAATTATTTGATCAAATCTAAAACAGTTTCTCTATATCGGCTTAATCTTGGATTATAAACATAATGTTCTCTAGTTATTTGTTTCACAATTAACTCTGAGTCTCCCATAATTGATATTCTTTTACCTCCTAAATTCCTAACAATATACAGTCCTAAAATAAGAGCTTCATATTCAGCCATGTTGTTGGTACATTTAAAATTTAGTCTGAAAGCATGGCCTTATGCATGATTGTTTTCCATATTAGTTATCCAAACTCTTGCTTCTGCTCCTAATTTATTGACCGAACCATCAAAATCTAGGTTCCATAATGATTCATGAAAGATGTTTTCACTATCTTGTGTTTTGTTTTTATTTTTATTTCAGTTTTGATTTCAATATCAGTTTTAAAGTTGCATAAGATGAATGAATCCATGTTAGTTGGTGTAGTGTAAATTGGGTAATTTCTTGGTCTTTCTACACTACTCACCATATATTTCATCAATGTTTCCCTAGAAAGTTTCTTTGGTTGGCCAAAAACTAATATTGTTGCATATGACATATCAAGTTGTAGAGATCCCTGTAATTTAGCTCCCCATGAGCGAGATAAGAGCATTCCATACTTGGGAGGGATGTCAGCTACTACAATGTCCATGAGTATGCTTTTACCGAGATATTGAACTAATGTGACACAAAAATATTTAATCAAACCTAAACATTTGAATTTGCTAGAATCAAATGAAAATAGATCTTTGTAAGGCCTAGTGATATCTAAATTCAGGGTTTCCATTATTGCTTTTGGCATTAAATTGTGTGAAGCCCCTGAATCTAGCACTACATTGTGTAATATTTGATCATGAACAGTTAAGCTAATGTAAAATGGTGGAACTGCTCCATCTTGGTGTTTTCCATTAACATCAGGACCAAAAATTAACTCTCGTTGATCATCACTTAGATTTACTGAATCTTCCCCATCATTCATGTTTAAGGTTTCAGTGATAGTTGTTTTGTAAAAATCATGTTTTACCAGTTCTGTCAGAGGAATTGGTATTTTTAATTTTGCAATTTCAGCTTGGATATTAAATGGAGCTTATGATTTACTTAGCTAAATTACTTCTTCTTTAGCAACTGTAATTTGAGTAGGTTTATCTTCTTTTTCTACAACTGTTTTCTCATTTTCAGTTTGTGTTTCTACTGTCTTAACATTTTTAGTTTTATTTTTCAGGAATAGTTTGAGAAGCAGTAAATTTTTTTGCAGATTTTGTATTTTCAAAAGTTGTTTTAGCAGTGGCAGCTTTTGGATCAGTTGATTCTGGATCAACTGTGGGTGTTTTAGAGTCTAAAATTGTTGTTTTAGCAGAATTAATTGTCTTTACAACATCAGATTTTTGTGAATCTGTTGATGTTTGGATAGCCTCATGCATTGTGTCAAAAATCTTGGGACTATGTGAAATTTTAGGGCTTGAAATTTTCTGGGATGAATGGGATTTTTGCTTGTTTTCCCTAGGGAGAATTTGCAGAACTTTAGTAGTGGGAGCTTCTACTGTTTTCTTAGTTTTTGTTTGAACATATTTCTTAGTAGAAGGTTCTATGTTTTTCTTGCTTCTAAGGTTATATTTCTTATGTACTTCATTGATAGCAAAATCATAACCTTGTTTGTAATCAAATGATTCACCAAAATCTAATTGCATTTGCTGTAAATCATATAACTCATGATCTTCTTGTGTAAGAAAGATAATTTTATCATCATTGATACCCATTAGATTTATGGTGTCTTCATCATCATAATTTTGATGAGAACTTTCAGCATAGTTCTCTTGGAAAGGTGGTCTTATTGTTTGGTCAGGTGGTGATTCTCCAGATGTTCCAGTATTAGTGTTTTTCCTGAAGTTGGGATTTCTAATTTACTGTTGATTATTCCATTGTGGCCTCCTTTCTATATTATCTAATCTATCCATCATTCTCCCTAAAGTTTTAGCTAATTGATCTATTTTAAATCTGAACTAGATGCTTCTTATTTTATTGTTACTCTCCTCTCATTTCTTAATCTAGCTTTTCTAGCCAACAAATTTGCCTCTACACTAACATCATTTGTCTGCATTTGCTATAAATTCTCTGGATTTATCTCTCTTAATTGATAAGTTATGTCTGTGTCAAATCCATCAAGGAATTTTAGAAAGACAGAGTCTGGAGTGGGTTTGAGATTAATAGGGATTGAATTATAAATGTTATTGTATCTAGTACAATAATCTTGGACTGTTTCATTGGGTGCTCTTTTTATACTTTCAAATTGAGACAAGATTTGAAGAGGATTTTTATTCTTTTCCCATTTATTGATGAATAATCTATGAAACACTGCTAAGTCAGAAATACTACCAGGATTTAAACCTTTAAACCATTTTTTAACCTCACCAGTGAATGTTTGAGAAAAAAGTCTCATTTGTACATTAGAATCATCTATTTCATGAAGCTCAAAATAATTTGTCATCTTATTAACATGTTGTTGGGCATTATATTGAGTGGTTGCATCAAATTGAGGTATTTTATTTTGATAGTCCCGGGGCATGTCATGTAGCTAGGCTGGAAGGATCAAGGGAGCATATCTAGCAGCCATGGCTTGAATTCTAGCTTGGCTTGGGGGTAAATTGGAAGTACTTGGGGCAGAGCTAGAAGAACTTGTTGATGTAGTTGCAGAACTTGCAGATGAGACTGGGATATAGGAAGATGTACTAGAAAATGTGGTTGAGAAGCCAAAAGAAGAATTTGGGAAATATGAAGAAGTGCTAGGAGATGAGAATGAAGTATTGGAAAATGCAGAAGGAAAACTAGTGGATGGAGATGAGGTGGTGGAGGATGGGAATAATACTCTAGGTTGGAATGGTTGTTTAGGAATAAATGGATATGTGGAATGAAGTGTTGTGGATATTATGGATGATGTTTTAGTAAATAGATATGAACCTTGGGACTCTAAAAGGCTAGTATCTAAATGAGTGGTAGAAGGCTTAGGGGTAAAAACTGATAAAGCAGCTAATTCAACTAAATGCTGAAAAATAGTTTCATCTATTTCCTTAAGTATAACAACATTTATTTCATCAAGTTTATCATAAGCCTCAAAGATCTTTGATTCAGAATCTATTGAAACAGTTTCCTGTTTAATTTCAAGAGATGAAATAAAATTAGGATCTATAGCAGTGCTATTTAAATCACTTTCTGATTTGTTTATGAATAAAGAATGTTCAAAATTTAAGTCAAAATCAATGTCTTGTATAGTTGCTAACTGTTCTGGAAGGGAAGTTGCTCTAAGGAAGGGAACTTCATTACCTAAACCTTCTACTTTTTTATTATTTTTTCCAATTTTGTCAGGATCATCTACTATTGCAGCAGGTTGTGGATCTGGATTTAACCTGGTATAGTAGACTCTTCTGGAAGCCAGAATTAATTTTTTTAATGAAAATATACTCACAACTTATTAAAATAGTCTTTAAGGTGAAAAGATAATAAAATTTTTTCCTTTAAGACCTATTTAAAAACTGAGGATTGGTTAGTTCCCCAGTGGAGTCATTAGTATGTTATCACCCTAATAATTCCCAAAGTTGTGAGATTTTGATTTTATAGTTTTAAGAATATTAGAGGTAACCACAGAACTCCTTTCAAGATTTAGGATCTAGTCTTCCTAAGGCTTAGAGAGGGCTCTCTCTATAAGATTTAACTTTGTTTTATGTTTGATTTTAGGCTAGTTATATGGGGCAATTTGGTTTTGATATTTTGTTTGGTTTGGTGGGAAAAAATCACTTAATGAGATGGATCGTGATAGATCTATTTTTCCATTAGGAAAATGGAGTCAATGTGTCAAGCAGACAAATCAGGATCAAGGACTAAAGTAAAATATTTTCAGGGCAAGGTAGCAGAGTCACTCAATATATTTGAGGCTGATTGGTGAAGTGGTTTAATCGGGATAAAGAGCAATCAAGGATTCTTTGATCCGGATAAGGAATGAAGAGGTAGGGGTCAATCGAAATTAGGGAGCAGTTAAGGGTTCCCTAGTCTGGATATCAGCAGAAAACATTAAAATGAAAAACAGTAAATAACATAGTGCTTTTAACAAATTCTGATATATCACTTCCTCATTTCACATTAAAATTTAAAACACATTTATGTATGAATGGAAAACATAAGAATATTTTAAAAATAACAAAATAAAGTACTTCACTTAAGTGGCCCAACACATAAATCCTAAAATATGATGCTTTATTGATTTGATCCAGCCTGCTAACTTGAAACTTGGCACAAAAAACCTTCAGGTACATAAACATTGACTATAGAAATCTTTAGCAATTTATTCCACACTAATACTTCAAAGGATGAAGTATTTATACAAAAACTAATACAAAATATCCTAGAATAATCTTAGGAATGTTTTTTGGAAATAAAATATCTTTTTACAAAAAGATAGTGACAACTGCATAACAAACTTGCAAGCTGTCATATTTATTAAAATAAAATATCTTTCTTGTTGGACTTAGGCTGCAACTGGCTGTTTGAGGTGTATTCAACGTTGGCACTTGATATTTAATCAATTTTGAAGCTTTATCTCTTATCTTCTACTCTTTTATTGATGCACTTTAACCACTGATACTCTTTAACCTGTTGTTTGACTGTTTTACTGCCTTTTAAAAATCTATTTTTACTGAGTAAAAACATCACTCTACTTTTTCATCCTCTTTCATTGTAAACTGTCTTTTTACAGTAAATCTGTAAGCTTTTAACAGAAATCTTCATTAGGTAACTTAATCTTTGTAAGTTTTCTGAAATTCTCATAAGCCTCTATGTATCTAACAAAGGTTGGCTTGACTACAAAGAGATGTTTTATCTCATGCTGTAAATAAAACAAGTTTTCAACACTCTTATGCAACACCTTACCTGTGGGAACTCATTGCCAATCTTCGTTGTTCACTTGATATCTAGCAAAGTCTCTTAACTTCTTTTTGTAATCCTCTTGCTTCATCAGTTTATCATTGATAACAAGAATGTTTGGCAAGCCTTTTTGTATTAATGTGTCAAACTTAACCATGAATCTAGTTATGGCTATGTCCATGTTTTGACACTTCTCTTCTAGCTGTTTCATCAAGTTTTTCTTTGAAATCACTTTTCTTAATTCAAGAATTGTTTCAGTTCTATCAGTAATTCCTATTTCATCCAATTCTTGCTTGTTTTTAGTGTTAAGAACTTGATTATTTCTTGGGCTTATTCAGGTTTGGCACCAAGTTCTTCCTTTGTTTTCAAAATTTCTTCTTTGGCTGCCTTAAGAAATTCCTTCTGCTCATAAATTACTTGAATGGCTAGCCAAGTGTCATTGATTGACTCAATTATCTTGGACCATAGCTAATTTTTTATGTAGGCCATTGGCTCTTTCAAGGTTAACTCTGCTTCAACCTTCTTAAGCTACTCACTTAACCTTTTGGCTTTCTGTTCCTCTGTTTTAGCATTTATTTGTGCTAATTTCTTTGATTCTCTTTGTGGTTTTGTCCTCCTAATTTACAGTCTTCAAAGTGTGACTAGTATCACCCTATTTGATTGTTTCTATCAATGTATTTTCCAACCATTCTGTTTGATTGGCAAAATGTTCAATCTCAGGCTTCTTATCATGGATATATGGGGTTAATTTGCATTTTACCCTCATTTTACTAAGTATTCCATTAGGATCATAGTTCCACAAGAAACTTTCTTCAAACTTATATTCAGCAACTGTTTTGCTGCCTCTACACCTGCTTCCCTTCATTGCAAATGAAAGGACCCACCTAGTTTTTCAATTTGAATTGAGTCTTCTTTTTAGTAGCCAAAATTTTTATAGAATCTGAGTTTAGAATTTGTCTTATGTACTCTAAGGAAAACACTCTCATTGGTAAGTATTTTGGCAATTTATAGGGCAAGAGGTTTGACCCATAGACCCTAATCTCTGTGTGATTTTGATAAAGGTACCAATCACTAGTTTTGCTTTGCTTTGATGGCTGTAAAACTTTCTTTATCTCATCACTTATCCTTAGATGTACACTGTTTGTAAGCATTTTTATCAATGGGTGAACAAAACAATCTATGAAATCTGCATAAGTGAATTCTGTTGATTCTTTTATGATTAGGGAAGTCCATAAAATGACTGATAGTGGATTACCTTCTACATCCAACTTCTAAAGGGTTATTGGGAATTTATCTGCTTGGAAGTAAAGGAACATATGAAAGAGGAAGGTTGTATATCTAAAAACTCCTTCAGTGGGAAGTTTTACAAGCTGATCATGGATATTATCAGCTATATACTCAACATAGTTATAAATGATTGTGGGGGGTTGACTAGGCACAAAAGTGGATAGAAAACCAAGCATAGAATCATTAGTGCGCTCATCAGTAAAATAACCAAGGATAAAGGATAACATTGAAATAACATGTCTTGATCCTTCAGGAAATTTGAAGGATGAGTATGGGGGGTTAATCTTTGGGATTTCAACATATGTAGGCATGAATGTTTGGAAGATCCGAAATCTTTTAGGAAAGTCTGAATTAAGATAAAGCTTTGTAAGAGCTTCTATGGATAATGGGACTGCATTAGGATCTGGTTTCAACTGAAGCATTAGGTTTATGGATTCTGCAGTAATAGTGAATAATACTTCTTTCTTAGCATTAACAATAGCTCTTAGTTTAGGGGAATACTGAGCTTGACACAGTCTAATGACTTCTGAACACATATGGGTATCGAGAACTACATATTTGGGCAAATTGGACTCCCAAATTTGAACTTCATCTTCCTGATCCAAATATTTTTCTAGACTCTAGCAGTGGAGATCAAGAAGATTGAATTCAATTACTGGAACAATTATTTTATAATCAACATCAGCTAAAGGTGTATGCTCGACATCGACAATGGTGCTTTTAGAAGCCATTTCTAGGTCTGTTCTTGGAAATTTGATCTTTGGATCTTAAAGACTTTGTTTTTAGGTTTTTTATACTCTTCTGTAAGCTTAGAATTTTTACAGAAGGTATTTTTGGTTTGACAGAAGTCTTTTTGAAACAACAATAAGTAAACTTTGGATTTTTGTGCTTCAAACCTTCAATTATGTTCCAAAATCAATCTTTAAACCTTCTTACAGACTCAGGAAAGGCTTAACCAGGGTTTGTTGCTTTTTCCTTGGATAAAACAGACCTAAAACATTCTAGTTTATGCACAAAATGGTTCTGAGCATTTATAAGAAGGTTTCGAATCAATCAGAGGGTTTCTACAAGTCTGCAAAAGGCTAAAATTTCTTCAATTTTGTTTTAAAACAGGTTATAGTATTCAAAACTGTGATTTTATCAGGGTGTTTACAACAATTACAATTTTTGAAGGCAATAAAGGTATTTCTGTAGGCAAACAGGCTTCACGAGGCTCAAATTTACAAGTATAACTTTTTCAGATGTGAGATAAGTATTTTTCTTGAAAAATACCTGTTATTGCAGGTATTTTGACTCGGAGAAAGGGTTCCTGAGACGTCTGGTAGCTTTCTGAAGTTGTTTGAAGTCCTTTAAACACAATTTGGTAGGTCTGAATGGTTGCAGCAACACATTTGGGAAAAATTCTAGTATTTGAGCATGTAAACAGGGGCAGTGGCGTCTTTTCTTCAGTTGGAAAGGGTTATTGAAAAAAAACTGTAGCAGAAAAAGGTTTAAACTATGTGAATATGCATTTTTATAGAAAATTTAGGTTAAACAGTGTTTTCATTCAATGTGGGTCAAGTCGAATGGGAGGTGGTTTGGCGCTGGGGGGTCGAATACCGCCAAGCGGTTATCTTATGAGCTAGGAGTGGTATATGGTTTTTAGCAAACGAATGCAATCCAGTGAGAAATGGACACGTGGAGGAGAGAGGAGAGGGAAATACCTCCCGTATCGCAAATCCAAAATGGATTAGTGTTCGTGTTATTGAAAATGCGATACGACTTGTGGTTCATCGGATCTAGAGAAGGGAGTGCGAACGGTCGAGATCTATCGGTGGAACTACTGGGCGGATGAGCTTGGGGCCCGGGAACTTTTTATGTGGGGGGGTTAATGTTATTATGTTTAAACATAGTTTAAACATAAAATATAATGTATTAATGGGATAGGCGGATATGGGATTTACACGGAAAATGACCTATTTATAGGTGTAATGCAACCGTAGGGCGCGTTTTAATAAAAATGTGTTTTAACCTATGGGGGAGCGGAATATGTCACGTGGGGAATTAGAACCATAGGGTAAAATAAAAATGTGGGTTGGGACTTTATTTAATATAAACGAATTAATTATATTACGGGATGGGGTATTATAAGGGAATTAATATATTAAGTTAAATGTTAATATGAAAATGAATATGGGCGGAAATACATATAATTACTAAGTACAGTTTGTTTTAAGTATTTTTGGCACATTTTTCATGATGGTGGCCCCTTTTTACACTTACACTTAGGATCAATAACATTTTGTGGGTTTTTTGAATGTTTTCGTATGGAAATGAAATTAATTAAGTGGATTTTTACTTTCCCTAAACAAAAATGTGTTTTACCTTAGGAAAAGGGATTTTATTTTAGGAAAAGGGTGATAATATTGTGGAAATGGGTTTTTATGAAGGGAATCCAATACTTATTACCAATCAGTCGTTAAGCCTTGGGTCCGGTCCCAACAAAAGTCAGAGAAATGCTCTAAGCCTTTATGACTAAAGGTTTTGAATACTAGAATACTTTAAGGGAAGGGAAATTACTAATTTGCTAGATAATGTTTTAATTATTCCTTGTGTAAGTGCTTTCTACCTACCCATTATTTATTCTGTCATTTTTTCATTATTTTCATGGGTGCATTTGAGCTTGCAACCCTAAATTCATTTTTCTTTTAAAGCATAAACTATCTAACTCTAACCTTATTTCATCCAAGGGCTTAGATTAAATTGTTGAGCTCCTCATTTATTCTATAACCATATATTGATTTGTCAAGTTTAAACTGTTTGACAGATCTTTATTCTCTATCTATAAACATGAAATTTAAAGCATGAAAAAGTTAAGATTAAACTATTTAACTCATAATGGATTATGGAATTTTGAACAAGCTACACATAATCATTATTTTTGCAGTAAAAGTAAAAAGTAGTGGCATTTTGGCTTGCATCAATTTCCTGTCTTATTCTTATCTCTTTTTTGTTTGGGGTCCATTTTTTTTTCTATTCTTTTCTATATTTTCTTTTCAAGTCCTTTGATTTTTCTTTTAGGACTTTTACCCTCTTTTCATTTTTTATTTTCAAATATGGGAAAACAACTTACATAAAGAAAGGTATGTACATATTTACAAGACTAATCAAAGTCAATTCAAAAATTATGAACCCTATTATTATAGGACCCTAACAAGGTCATTCGCTGGTTCTAGCGTGGGGTCTCCATCTAAACCTGGAGAATGAACTCGAATTGAATCTTCGTCTTATGTTGGGAACTAAATATGCTCCATAAGGTTCCAGGCCAAAAAATGGAACTGGGGTGGGCTTCGGATTTTGCACGAAAGTATGTGAATAATCTGGGTATTTATATGCTTTCTCTCCCACCTTTACGCTTGCTACTTATGACTATGCTCTTGCCCTATGACCCTGTTGTTCCCACCCGTGTCTATCCTTTTGCTTCCTATGTTGTTGGTTGTGATGCCTTTGCCTATGTCATTGGTACTTATGCTACGTAGTTTGTTGGCTTTCTGGCTTTCAGGTTATGGGTCTGGAAATCGATCTCTAACAACTACTAGAGAACCAACAACAGATCCAGTGGGGTCTTGGATTTATAACTACCTTATTATTGCTCCCCATTCGGTTATATAGCGAACGATAGTGGGGGTCGGAATAACGTAGCAAGGTCAGATGGATCATGACACTTAGAAACAAACACTTTTCCTGGAAATGACCCAAAATTTTGTATGTAGTATGGTATGCCCGACACACTTTCTCCATTCATTATGCCAGAACTAAAGGCACCTCACGAAACCGAATATGCATAACTTTCCATCTGTCACCCACAATGTATTCCGATCGATCATCAATGTCACTCAAGCACCATAAAGAGTAAACATAACTCGTTCTAAGCACATCCAAAACCGACAGACCCGCTCCACCCTACATGAATGACCCGAAGAATCTAAAGCTATAAAATCTAATATCCAGAGGTCTTGTCCACTAGTGCAAGGAATAAGCAGGAGAATCAAGTAGATGTATGAGAAAAAATGGGTATTGGTCGCATTAGGTTGAATTAGGGAGAATAAAACATGCCATAAAGCATGTTAAGATATAAATGTCCTAATCGAAGCGGGACAAGATCCCACTCAATTCCAGATCGAAAGCCCGCAACAAGGGCAGGGAAGATATTAGAGTAAGCGTCACTTCCTATCCTAGTTTCTTTCCTGGCATCCTTCGTTATATATCTCGTGCCAACATACCTTCCAAAGTTAGCAGAGGATTTGGTTCCATTCATTGGGGAAGCACCACCCACATCATGGTTGTGGTATTCCATCAATACCGATCATGGCGTGCCGACCATGGTACATGGGTCATCGCTTTAGGGACTTCCCCAATTCGTGAGAATGAATCAATCCTATTGTCGACCAACTCGCCTTCCCCAAAACAAACCAATCCTCTTCACGGGCGGGTAAGATAAATGAGACCCTCGACCTCTATCTCCCAACAACTATTGCCATAGTTAGGTGTGAAAGAATAAGTTCTTGTGCTCATTCGAATGAGCCGAAGAAGAAGCCAGTCTAAACCTCCTAACCGCAGCCCACTATTGTTCTAGTTGGCGAATGGAGTTGGATGAGGTTGGAACCATGTATTTGAAGGAATAACTACAGGGTTAGGGTTCGCATGACAACAAGGAGGCAGACTACAAGGGGAATGGGGAGTAGCTATAGTAACAATTGTTCTATCTTAGTAAGCGTTCAAGTGAGTAGGTGGGATCATGTGTGTTCTGCCCTTTCCAACACCATTTTTATTGACCTGAAGCCAACCAACATCAACATGGAACTCAACATGCATCATGTAACCTAACCTTATTGTGTAGCCTGCATCATGTCCTAATGCATCGTGTAACCCGCATCGTGCAACATAATTGAATCTCGTCATCAACCTCATCGAACCTCATCGCTCATGTAGCTAGGTGTAGCCCCATTGAATTGAATAGTCCCTACGAACCCAAGCCCTTTATTTGAATTTTTATGGACCAAGGAAAGGAGGGATTTACCTTATTTATTTTTATCGTAGTTCGTGCAAGTGCCTCTACCTATCCCCACCCCTTGGGTTGTATGTATAGGGGGGAGAAGGGTGGACCCCATTCTGTGAGGTGGCTCTGTCGATTTTGTGAGGTTTCTATATATGGAGCTACATCTGGTGTTTATAGTGAATGGTGGGTATGTGTGTCTCTGTCGGGGTGCTACGCCTTTGGTGCTCTATGCACAAGTGATGAAGTATTTGTTGTACGTGTATCTCAATTAGGCCTCCTCTACATTGTAGCTCAATGGAGGACTTCTTGTACGCGTATCTCAATTAGGCCTCCTTCCTCTAGTGTATGGGAATCAGGATCAACAAAGGATTGGGATATGGTAATGGATTGAAGACAACTCCTATCGGCGTTTATGGAGAACCTCACCAGTTCAGTAATCTCATTAGTGAAGTGGGCAAAATTCATCAGAGCCATTTTCCAACCCAACCCTCGCTTCACTTGTCCTCCGGTATGAAAGTATATAAATCAATGACTCCTCAGTGGGCTTGGAAAGAGGGTATGTTCCTACGGTGACTGGATAGAGGTTTATTTCTGGCTTCTGTATAAAGGTTCCAAGATTCAAGGTTTCTGTCAAAAGGTTAAAGGAAAAAGGCTAAAGGAAAAAGGTATATGTTGAACTAGGTGGGGTTTATTAGGCTATTGGCTACTCCTGGCTCTTTCTCGCCCCATCGTCCCATGGGTAGGTGATGCTTATCTGGCTACTGGTTATCCCCGTCACAGGTGATGATTGGTGGGCTTAGGCTTGACTATGACAGCAAAAGGGAAAAGGTTCAGGTTTATGGGAAAATAAAGGTAAGGCTTCTGACTTATGTTTCCTTCCTGGTTCCATGCTTCTGGTCCTAAAAGGTTAAAGTGTATGTAAAAGGTTCAAGTCAGCGGAAAAATAAAGGGTAAAGGATTAATTCCTTATGGGGACTTGGCTTGTCTTGGCTGGTGCTAAAGGTAGAAGTTTCAAGGTTAGGTTAAAGGCGACTTCTGTTTATAGGCCCCTGTCTTTTGAATGAAAGGATAAATAAAGAAAGATGACAAGGGTACAAGCTTATAGTGAATGTCTACTGGCTAAAGGCTTCTGTCCCCTGTTTACAGAAAAAAGGTGAAAGTTGAAAGGTGCAAGGATGTATATGTTGGACTTGGAAATTATATTGATGAAGGCAGCTAAAGGTGAGGCGGGTAAAGGCTTCTTCTATTGATAGGTTCAAGACTATTATCTCCGATAATGCTCAAAACTAGGACAAGAAATATTCAAACTAAACAAATGCATGAGGGATTCCAAGTAAAAGGTGATATAAAGCAAGGCAAAATAGAGGCCCAACATAAACAATGACCGGAAATCTTCTTTTCAAATGATTAGATAAATTGTGGATAATAATGTAAAATATTTCTAGAAGGATTACATGGTTGACCAAAATGCCTTGTTAGTGAGCTCTTGAATATCAACATATGTGAGAAAATAGTTTGAAAATCAGAAACAAATTGGCTACTCATAATCATAAAATAGAATCTCAAAATTAGAAGTAGCTAATGTTTATGATTGAAATTCTAAAATCGATTTTCAAATATGTTGATTAATGTATTTGATGAGAGTCTCACACTATAATGCTCATAATGCCAGTGTAGTGTGCCCAAAAAATAAAAAATGAAATTTGAAAAAGCAAGAAATTGAAATGGGGGGAAATGAGAAAAAGGGAAATAATAATAGACATCAATATTAAAGATAATGGTACAACATAGTGGGAGTTTGTTTGCAAATATTACCTTCCCACAAGTGTCAAAAGAAATTATGAAATCAAAATCATTATCCACTTGTGAAACTAGACTACTCGGAGGTTCATGATTAAAATAAAAATCATCATTGTCATAGGAATCATAAATAGGGATCAGTTCATGATTGCTGAAAATCATTATGATGATCAAATGATGGAGAATTAGCTGCAACATTTAAACTAATATTCTTTTCATCTACAAAAATAGATTCATTAAAATACTTAGGAAAATAAGAGTCACTTAAAACAATTTTTGAAGAGGAATAATAACAAGGTTCAATGTTCTCATCATCATGAATAATTTTGTCAATATATTCTTCCTTTTTAAAATCAGAATCTGAGAGAAAATCATATGACAGAGAATTTACAGAATTGTAAGATATTGAATCCTCTTTGTCCCTATAATAATTTATTAATAATTCATAAATGAAGGCTCCTTTAACTTTTGAACTGCTATCAATGAAAAAAGGAGTAGTTAAATTATTTTCCAATGAATTATCAAATAAATAGGGATATAGAGAAAAGTGGGAATTTCAATTTACAAAAGTGTAAATTTCTTTGTTAGAAGAATGATGTTCGTTTCCCAAAATATGCATTTCAAAATTCTCACGATCTGCATGATTACGGAGTTTGGGATGCTGATCTATGTCCTCATTGATGGAAGAATCGAATTTTCCAATGCTTAAAAGAATGTTAGGAGGAAAATATTGATTGTTGCTCATTGCTGATTGTGATTGCTCATTTTCAGCAACGCTATTAATTTGGGCAAAGTCATTTTCCTCTTGAAATCGTTCATTGGAAATTCTAGCTTCCACAAGAGGATCCTCGTTAATTATTTGAGCAATAGATTCTTCAATAGAAATGCATGAATCTGATTCTTGATAAGAAATACAAGGGATTGAAATCAAATATTTAAACCAACCCATTAATTGAAATTGGGGAGGTAAATCATTGGACTGAAATTGCATTAAAATTGGTTTGAGTCTAATTAGGAAATCATCCAATGACTCAACTTCTACCCTACGCAATTCATCTAACTGGTCATACACCTTTTCGTAGTCGTACTGTTGAAAAGCATGAAAGAAATCTGTGAAAATTTGTCCCAACTATGTACAGAGGCAACTGGAAGTGATAAGTGATGGGCCTCTAAACTAGACATAAATTAAGGCCTTTCTAACTTTTCTTAGGCACATAAAGGCTATATTAAATCTCTCCTTATACACTTAATAATGTTTTTTAAGATTTAATTTGTTCTTAGGAAGGTTTAGGGATATTTGCATATTTGTGCCTAATATTTTTATTTTTGAAGGATATTATGAGAATATTAGGCTGATTATAAAGATTTGGATAAGGAGATCATTTAGGGACTTGCTCCCTACTACAAGAGGATGAATATTGGAGAATAAATGAACAAAATATCATGAAATTATTGAGAGATTCTGGAACTCTGATGATTGATAAAATCTAGGAATGTGTTCTCTGTCATTTACTGCAAACTCCTAGTGTTGGGAACCATATCCACTATTTGAGGGACTTTGGAGGGGAAAAATTCCCCTTTTCAAGGAGAATGCTTCCTCATCATTTTGTATAAGTACCAATTCGAATCAGCCTCTAGGAGCATGTATTGTTTAGTCCTATTGTGGAGAAAACTTGTTTTTTGCAGCTCCACTTTCATTTCTTGCAGGGATGTATTTGGATTAATTCAAATAATGAATTTCGGTGCCATTTTTAGCTTCTAAGGTTGGGCTTCTTCCATAGGAATCTGTGTCTCCTTGGGCTTGACCATCCCATGAGCCTCAGAGACCTCTTGCAAAATTTCTTTATGTTCTTTTCACTTCTTATTCACATGCATCACTCATTTCGTTTTTGCAAATTTTTGTATTTAGTATGGTTTCTGTTTTTTGTTGTAGGTATGGGTTAAATGATTGAAGTGGGTTCCTTTGTAGGTTTTTTACACATTCAAAAACATTATTCATCCTTAGAATAACTTTGGAAGGTCATGTTAATCATTAAGCTACTTGGATTTGGTTACTAGTTCACGAATATAAGATTTTTGGAAATGCCTTATAGTGAAATAGTAGTAAATTTATGCTATCTTTTAGAATGGGTTAATGAGCTTCATTTGACTTGATTCCACTTGGATTAGGTCATAATAGTACTAAATTTAATAACAAAATTTACGCCATTTCATTTGCACTTGATTAGGTTAGGCATTTGATAGATTAACTAGCTCAGTAGTTTTTGAATTTCCATATTTTAGAGTAGTAATTTTCTGTTATTTTTTAGCATGCATGAACAAGGGTATTTTGGAGTGATTCCACTTAGAATGGAGACCTAATACATCATACTTAATAAAAAAAAAATTCTCATCTCATTTTCATTTTATTTACTTAGTCATTCGGTGAGTTATCTCCAAAACATAACTTCCTGTAGAAAAAAACATAACTTCCTGTCACACTCTTGTAGCATGTGTAAACTCAACCAATTTTTCCAAAAGCTTGGTTTTTGTCTCTTAGGCTTGAATCATGACCCCTAGGATCTAAATCCATGATTGTGGAAGAAAAAACACCACTTAGGGCATGCATTTTTACAAAGTAGATTAAGATTATTTATTTGAATTCATGCTCTTACGATTTCAATTACAAATCATTGTTATTGCCTAGGATTAATTTTTTTTCAAAGCAATACTTCCATTTCTGAATTAGTTTAGGCTTTGATTTCATGACATTCTCTCCATTATGTCAGATTAACAAACTCAGGACACATTGTATGCTACACATATAGTGTCGATACCTCTTAAGTTTGTACGAACCCTGAGTTGATAATTAAAGTTGGTAGCCTTGGGAGTTGCAACATTCTTGTTGCAATACTGAGGCTCATCAATAAGAACCAGTCTTTAGCTTTTCTTGTCAAAGTAAGAGTAAAAATCCTGCAAATATTATCTTCATTAATATTGAATGTTTAACAACTTAAAATAAATAGAAGAATATGACTAAAAGTAGAAGTCTTACCCTTATATATTACCTTAGACAAGATATTGAATGCCTTTATCAAAGTAGTAGTTGGATTATGTCCACTAAAGCAACTCCAAGGAGGTCTTTGTGAAGAAGTCATTATTTCAAATAATAATATTTTGCAATAAAAGCTCTAATAGATCATTTAAAATACACTCTCCTTCTAGCGCCAAAAATTTTGATGATCCAAAATTTCCATTCAACATTATAAGGGAGACCACCTGGTCGAGAACTTAAAGAAACTAATTTTCCATTTGGATTGGTAGTTTCAACTGGTTCTATTGGGTCCAGTTACCCTCTCTCTATATCGATGTTGGCTTAAAGTATGTCTTTAACTCGCCAACAAAGAAAGAGCAATCAAATTAGCCTTCTTTTTGTGCACGGGAAATAAAGCAAATCCTTAAGATGATTTAAGGCTCAACCAAACCACAACTATGGTTTTGCCTCTTTTAGAAGAGGACTTCTTGAATGAAAGATTTAATCTAAATGCATATTTATTTTATACTGCAAACAAAAGAGAAAACCAGCCTAAATCTATCTTGATGGAAAAAAAATATTAGTTCTTCTTTCTACCAAGAGCAAGATATTAACATAATTGAGATTTTAAGCATATCTGAGTTAAGATGAATATGTAGCTAATGAATTAGTTCAATTAACTAATATTATGATTACCAAACATGTTGTTCAAAGATTTATTAACCATGAATAATAAATCGAAAACATTAGGAAGAAATTCACAATATAATGTTAACAAAAATTAAATCAGAATTAGATAATAGATTTCTGAGTAAATAGTTACTCAAGAATCTGATCTTAATACATCAGAGAAAAATGACACCATTAACAACAGATTTATGAGATAAACAGTTTAGATAGCTAATTTTGTAAGACATGAATTCATATCGACAATAATGCATAATATAAATCCAATTAACATAATTTTGTCATAAAAAATAAAATTCGTATTTAAAATAATAGTATTTCTAATACAAATTAATTTGAACTTGTTCTCCTGCTCTGTTCTTTGAATATGATCTCTTAAAATATCCTCCAAAGCATAATCTCCGCTACTAAAGGAAAGAGTTGCAATAGTGCAAAATTTGTTTTCTCATACATAGTTCATATTTGCAAAAGATAAATCCCAATGTTCCTTGGATCTGAGATTTCGCTCTCCTCTCACCTACAGCTTGAAACCCCTATTACAGTAGTTCTATAAGAATTAAAAAGTTGTAGAAGAGAGAAGCCCCAATTTCAGAAGAAAGAAACTCTCTTTCTATTAAACAATTCACTATTTATAATTTCAAAAATGAATTCCAAATAGAAGCGCTGTTAAAGAACAAATTTGCTCCAACAATTTTTATTGGTCAAAATTCTTTTTCTTCTCTTGCTAGAGCAATTCTATTGATTCCAATCTTCTCTTCCTCATCTCTTCCACTGTTCTCCTACCAAAAACCAATCAAAATTAAATTAAATTGCAAATACAAATAAAAAATACCAAATATGGAAAACTAACACTTCATTCAAATTTTAATTAATTAATTAAATAAAAAGAAATATAAGCTTCTAATTTATCCTTGTAAAGATCTTATTCGTCAAATAGAGCATAATTGAATGGATCTGCAATCAATAGAGACTTTGAGCAAATGAAAATCTAAAAAATTAAACTCAGAAAATCAGTTTTGGTTTCAAATTCAGAGCTTAATTTTCTGCTAAATTTTAGACTTATTTAATGACTGAATTTGGTTATGCAACAACCACTTCAGAATATTCTCCATGATTTTATCTATCTAACGAGCTGTCCTGAGCCTCGCTTCCAAAATTGAAGTGTCAACAATGCCAAAATTCTGAGAAAAAATGATGCTTTAGTTAAAAATAAGAAATTTTAATTAAAATCTAATCCTAATTAACTGTATAATTAAAGTTAATTTAATTATTAATTAAATTACTTAATTATATACAATAAAAATTATACCATTAGACTATAATAAGAAATTATTAAATTAATTAAACTAATTACAAATTAATAAGTTAGATGATAGTGGTGGTGGTTAATGTTGACTTCCAGGAACAACTTATTTAATTTAAATGATTTTCAGAATTTAATTTAATTAAATTAAAATTAATATTAAACAAATCATTAAAAAAATTATTTAAAATTTAATTTAATTTATTAAATATAAATTAATATTTAAAATTATATTTAATGGTTTAAATATAAAATACAATGACTATGATACCAAACCCTTTATGAAATTGCCACCTGACAAATCCGTTGGACCACTCTTATAACGAACTATCGGACATATGAAGGTGGTCATCCGGCATTGGAACAGATAGAGACGGAAAAAAAAGCATCGGAGGTTAGTTGTTATTAGGCATCGGAAATGTTTAAGATAGAGGAAGATTTAAAAAAAAAAAATTTGATAGAGGACGATTTAAAATTAAAAAAAAAATAAAAATTGATGTGCCTTTCTGGTAAGAAATTTAACAATTAATTTCATAAACTCAAATTAATAATGATTAGAGGTTTCAATATTTTGGAGGGAGTTGTCTACCGACGTAACAAAATAACTTGGATGATAATTTTTTGCTAGAATCTAGTAAAAAGAAATTCAAAAAATTTGGTAGTTGGAGTGTTTGAATTGCATTTTTTATGGTGGAAATGGATTCAACACCATCAAAAATTCTTAGGGCACCCAAAACACTGAAGTTTAACAACTGTAAACAAGATTTTCAAAAATCTTTGCCGAAATTTTCTAAAATCTTACTGGAATTTTTGGGTTATTCTGTGGGTTTTTTAGACTACTGCATTTTGGACGATTTGTAAAGAAGTAAGGGAGGAGGCGATGTGAGGTGGGGTTCACATAAATTACAACCATTTAGTAATTAAAAATATGACAAAATGAACTAATTCTTTGTAATGTCTTTGTAATTTTGAGATTTCAGATATCTTAATTTCTTTAGATTGAGTTTTAATCATAAACTTATGAGATCCAAAATATCATAATTTTAATTGTTCTATAATTTCTCTGTGGTGACTTTGTAGGACTGTTAGAAAAAATAAATTAATTAGTAAAAATTAAGTAGGAATCAATATTTACAATCAATTACTAATTTATTTACAAAAATTAAAATAATATACATTTTGTACATTTTTTTAGCCCAAACAGTGAAAATTATCAAACTTCGGCGAAACGCCATTTACAAACCGTGTAACCAAATGAGATGAAACATGAACCGATGGAAAGTTTGCAAAAAGTCAAACTCAATAAAAAAATCAGAATAGAAATCCGATGAAATTGAAAATTTGTCAAAATTGTAAGACACTTAACTAAAATAAAATATTAAAAGGCAATTTAGCCAAAAATTTATGGAAGGGTCCCCATTATTTGAAATAAATACGTTAAAAATGGGGGGTGTTGATTTTTCACCTCAACAGGATCCTAGTGTCATCTGAGCCTACCTAAATAGGATTGGACATCACACTACTTATCCTTGCTTCTATGAGATAAGGTCGCCCAATCTTTCCCCTTAGATTGTAGTAGTCCCATTGATTTCCAAGAGATCCTATGACCTAAATTTCCATAACATCTTATCCAAATTTTATCTTGAGCATATTGAGTTAAAGTTGTAATATTCTTCCTATTTTGAGTCCTCAATACCATGCTTGGATACTGTAATATATGCTACAAGGTTCTGTGTATGTGTATCTTTATGTGAAATGGCCATGGATGAATGGGTTGAAACATCCCTATAAGTGAATTGTGCTACTAAAGTACTTTGATGTATCATCAAAGAATATTCAAGTTCCCATGTTCTTGGTCTTTGATTATATTTTGAATTATAATGAGGTGGTAGATAGATGTTAACGATAAGTTGAAGGTCGAAATTAATGAAAGTGGGTGGTGAGTTGACAGTGAATTGAATGCACTACATTTGTTGAATTTTTGGTGCCACCCATGTAGGATATATGGCATCGAAGGGAGGCTAGCTGTTGGTGGACAAGAATAGAGGTTTGCAAGATGGGAATGGGGTTAATTTATGTTTGGTAATAGATAGGAACTAGGCGATCTAAGTGCCCCATGTCCCATGCTCAATTGAAGCACATATTGGGGAGTCACTTTATATGATGTGACATTCAACTAAATTCATCATTAGAACTATATATTTCCCATCAATTGTCTTGTGTTAGTAGCTCAAGTCATTGGGAGCACGGTTTGTTCTCCCATCAATCGAGGTTCAATTTGAAGGGACATGTTTGGATCATTGTGATAAGGCTCGAAGAGTAGATGACTCCTGGGATAGATCCCACTCTGGTAGGGGTTGAGACATCTTGGCTCTTGCTAAGTCATAATTTGTTGGTATATTTGGCTTGTGGATTATTGGATATACTCTTCAGTGTTATAATGAAAATTGAAAGGTTTGATCTCAAGCCTTGTCCAAATTATTCCAATGAGTTATTGCTTCACGATGGTGTTTGTGTGTGTGTGTATCATCGTTCCTATGCATTAGTATTGGTTGAAACCAATACATATGTAAAAACAAAATTTCTTTTCTTTATTGCACCAAGAGTAATGAGGTGCTCTACAACCGAGTATGAGAGATATTTTGTCATGAACAAGCATAACATTACATTAAAAAAATAAAAATAAAAATGATTTATATTCATGCATACATCTATATATGTGTGTGTGTGACAACATCTTCAAAAAATTAAACCGACCTAAATCCATCTTAAACCTAGATCTATTAAACATCTAGAGGGATCAAAATTTTTAATGTGTAATTTTTTTATTATCAATTAATATGAAAGAATTGACATATGACATGGAATCAAATGATTAAAAAAAGTTACACATAAGAAATTTAATCCCTTTTGGTTATTGATAGATTTGGGTTTAAGATGGATTTAGGTTGGTTTAATATATATATGTGTGTGTGTGTGTGTTTTCTTCTTCCAAATCATATTTTCAAAACCAAATGGAGGTGGAGTTTGTACATGTTGATTGATTAATATTAGCCTATTGTGATGAGGGTTGAGGAGTAGGTGTCCCCTTTGCATGGACCCTCAAAGTGATCATTAATGTGAGTCTTTCCAGACATCTTAGCCTTTACCAAGTTACAAGTTCCTACTATTATTGACTCGTGGGTTGTTGATACTAGCTTCGTCCAATTTCTTTCTAACTAAATTTTTTATGAAGATATGCATACTTTACCTCTCAAAATTTAAACATACAACTTTTCAAAAAAAAACAAATCTTCTTAACTATTAAACGAGCATTATTCCATTTTCTTTGAAAAATAAAAGTTCAAAAATTTAAAAGCAAATGATTAAAAAAATAAAAAGAAAACACATTTGAAAAGAAAATGCTTATTTAATAAAAAGTGAAATATTATTTAATTTAATAATTGTGATCATTTTAACTTGGAGAATAATACAAGTTAATTATCATCATTATTATATTTTATTAAATAAATTTTTTCTATCTATTTCTAAATTATTTTTATTTTGATTTAGATTTAGATTCCATAATTTTAATAAATAATATCATATATATTAACTCACAATTTTTAAATATATTAAAAAATATATAATTTCCTTTATATAAATTAATTTACTTTAATTTATAATTTAAGGTAAAAATTACTTATAAGCATGTCACTTCTGAATAGATCAGTACTGCATTCGCCCCATGTCGTTTCAATGATGCAAAATTCATCATCGATATTTGTAAAAACCAATCAAAATCAAAATTTAGAATAATAGTGTGTTATCAACAGGACTCAGGGTCTGTGACTGCCCACCATTGGTGTTTTTCTGGCCTAGTTAACTGCATGTTTCGATTTTTGGTGAGTTGTAACCCAAACACTGGCACATATACATTTGTCATAGTTTTTTTTTTTTAAATATCCAAATCAACTCCCACTTTTCTCGTACATCCTTCAATGATTCTCTCCAATACTCACATCCATCATCCATGTGACTAATTATTTTGAGATACTTAGGGAAAAGAGCTCCTGGCCCTCATCCCCTTTACCAGATATATCAATGAATCTAATGCTCCCTTGCAGAGAATGTCAGTCTAATTCTCAGATTTTTGCCTCTGAACAAGTCAGCCACTGGAGTCTCTGTTCTGCTCCACTGTTATGATGGTGCTGCAATGGAGTAGGACTGTTTGGTGCCTTGGTGTTATACTGCTCCTTCTTTCTGTTCATGTGAAGGTAATCGAATCCTAAAACTTCAGCAGCCTCTTCTGTCTGCTTTATTGACTTGCAGGATTGCAATAATGCAATTTCAGGATGAGCTGATCTGAGTTTTGTTTTTATTGAAATGGATCAGGAGGGAGAAGGAAGACAACAGCACTTTGTGTTCATTCATGGACTTGGGCATGGAGCATGGTGTTGGTATAAGGTTGTAACTTTGCTTAAGCAGAAGGGTTACAAAGTGGCTGCCTTGGATCTCACTTCCAATGGGATAAACAGGGCAGCCTCTACAGATCAAGTCAATTCAATTGCACACTATGCAGAGCCACTGCTAGATTATATCAGCAACCTCGGCAATGATGAGAAGGTACTTGGACTCTCTGAAATCTAACCTGTCATTTTAAGGTCTGAGAACAGTGAATCTAAACCCAAAGGGAAGACAGATCTGTGAATGTCCAAGCGAGTTATGCATATTAGAAGTTTTCAGGATGCTTCTCTTTATTGTTCCTTTGCAACTCTCACTATAATAGATATGGCCTTCAAAAAGTAGGCAGCAAAGGTCAGGCATTTGATGCCATTTTTGGACTTTACTTCACTTTTTAAGTTGAGAAAGATGCGGGTTCAAACTTTAGTCCACTTTTATTAAGTACCTATGTTGGGTTGGGAAGTTGCAGAATGGTCTCTGAAGATGTTTTCATTAAATTGTTTTCATATTTGGAAAACAAAATATGCTCAACCTTCTGCTATGTGATGGATGGACTTTTAGTTGATTAGAACAGGGGAACTGCTAGTAAGGAGGCTAATTGAAGAATGCCATGTTACTAGGACAAATTACCCGCGCAGACCTGCCAAACCAAACCACAGAGAGAATGTAGGCAATTAAAAAGTGAGGGAGTTGGCCTTTGAGGCCTGGGTCAGACCAGCTCAAAACCAAAAATTGAATAGCCTACTGATGTTCACTGGTTGCACATAGGTATTACTGGGTTAGAATAACCAACTCTTCAAGTTCAGGTGAAACCTTAAGACCCTTACAGACCTGGACTTGGGCTAAAAGGGTTGGTACTTACCTTTTAGAGGCGTGGTATAGATGACCTTAAATAAGGCCTTTCAGACCTGGTTCATTAGGTTGTAAGAATACTTGAAACCTTCTATTATACATAAACTGACTTTTGGATAGCACTGGTCTTTATTATGGGTTTCTAAAGCTCTCTTATTCTTGATTTTATCATGGCCTTTCAAGGCCACTGAAGTCTTTGGAAAAAATGTGTGGCAGGTGATTCTTGTAGGTCACAGCTTGGCTGGATGCCCATTATCATATGCAATGGAGATGTATTCAACCAAGATCTCTAAGGCAATCTTCGTATCTGCATTTATGCCTAGCAACAATCAGAGCTTCCTCAGCTCTGTGAACCTAAAGGTGTGTTGCAGACTTTCTTTCTTTTAATCCTGATACTTATGCAGATTACTTGAGGTGTTCAGACCCTTTGATCGGTGAATTGAATTGCTTTCGGATATGAATTTGTGTGTGTGAGCAGACTTTCCCCAGGTTGCTGGAAAAAGGAGTAGTAAAACTAAATATGAAATCAGATTCGAAGTTACCCACATCTGCTTCACTGGTTCTTGACCATGTCAAACCCTATCTCTACAACGAGAGTCCTGATGAGGTATTTAACTCTTGAATTTCTCTTCATTGGATTCTAGCTCAGCGCTGTGATGTGGGTATGTGTGAGAATAAAAATTCCAATATGTCCACGGTGTGTTTGTTTCTACGACCATATAAGCTCCTCTTCCCTCTGTTTTCTGCTCACGAATGGCCTGTTTCTGCCCTGTATTTGTTGCTACTACAGGACGTGAACCTTGCACAGTCTCTTCTAACTCCGACGCCATTTTCAGTCTCGGTGGAGCTCCTCAAGCTATCCAAGGAGAGGTATGGCAGTATCAGAAGATTTTATATCATGTTAATGAAGGACAGGTTATTCCCTCCAGAGTACCAGGAATACTCCATCGCACAAAATCCTCCTGAGAAGATATTTAAAATGCATACCAGCGATCATTCTCCCTTCTTCTCACAGCCTCAACATTTCTGCAATCTCCTCCTCCATATTGCAACTCTATGACGATACTTCGATAAATGTGCTCTGGTTTATTATTATCTTGTTTCTCTTCTTACTTACTGTAATCTGGTTTCTCTGTTTACTTACTATTATCTTGTTTTTCCGGTTTACTCTCTTTTTATAGAATAATATTCTGTGGAATTTTGTGATTGGAGTTTTTTATTAATTTAGAAATTCTGTGAGTATATTTATAAATTTAGGATAATTCTTGGAATTATGAATGTTATGTTTAATGTAATAATTTTTTTAATGTTATAGGTAAATAGATGAACCATTTTACTACAAGTTAAAAAGTTCCAATATCAATAATTAGAGATTGGCAACCCAAATGCAATTTAAATTATCATCAAAATTAAGGATGATCTCAGTATTGTTACAGCAGCGAAAATAGTCATAGCAGCAATAAAAATTGAGATGGTAAAGGTCCAAAACAATGTTCTTAATAAATAAAAATAAAAACTGAGACTGCATTGGGGTAGAAACATTTGTGAGGAATTGTAATTTGATATAACAAATTGTAATACATATAGGTGTGTTGAAAGATGGGTAGAGAAATGCTTTTTTATTGAAAAATTGCACTTAAAATTTATTATTCAGTTTATATGATTTTATAGTTGTTTAGATTTAAAGTTTGGAAACTTAATAACTCCAATGAGTAACAGAAGATAAGGCCATCATTGATGTCACTTACATTAAATGTGACAATTTTCACTCTAAATCATTGTTATTCTCTTTCAACATTTTAACAGCTTGTTTTTTATCATTGTTTTTCTCTTCAAATATTTTAACAACTTGCTTTTTTACCATTGTTTTTTCTTAAAAAGAAATAATGAATTATATTTTTTTATATATTGACATCATGTTATATAACAAAGTATAAGACATAAATATACATGAAAATATAGGAAAAAAAAGTTATTTCATATAGTTTTATTTATTTATTATTAATATTTTTAAAGTAATATTTATAATTATTTTTTATAAAATTTGATAATGCAAAATTTGTTGTATATTTAATAAAGTTGCGTATCTATTACAGTTAAAAGCTAGTTTTATCTTGTTATATAGATTTTGTAAAATACTTTCAAGTTCAAGTATTTAGATGATTAATTAAAGCATTTATTTATTACATGGCATACTGTATGAACACAAATAACATATTAAATCATATTGGAGGATGAACTTTAATACATATGGTAGATAATAACAATGTTAAGATACACAATAGGTATATATTAAAATTATGTGGAAGGAGTTTAAAGTTTTCAATGCTTTAGAGATGGTTGCACTCAAGAATTTCCTATAGTTACCATAAACAATTGAAATAAATTTACTTGGAAAATAAAATTAATTTGCTAGATATCCTTCATAAAAATAGGGCTTCTATTTCAATGACAAGTGGGTTAAGGGAAAAATTGAAGTAACAATAAAGAGAAAAAGAAATTATAACTTATAAATTTTGAAATCTTATATTTTTTTTATTACTAATTTTAATGGTCATATTCATTTTCAAAATCAATATGAGATGTCATTGAATTTTACAATTGTCTTCATTTTTTTGTGTTTTTTTATTTCAAATTTAGAATAATTGCAAAAATAATTCACAAGTGTGCAAAAAAATAAAGCAATAAATGTTTGACTTCCTTTGTTTTAATCCATAATAATTTTTGAAGCATCTCAAAAATTAATAGAAAGCATGAGATCCGAGGATAACACAAAGACCAAAGATCATTGAAATGACATGATGAAAGGATATTGTTGACGGTGTTGGATCCTGCCAACATTCAAGGGGGTCTCCCTGATGAAAAGTCCCAATTAGACTTCGCATCATTTGGTGTAGGAGCCCTTCCGAAGATAAGGCCCAACTGTCATTTTTCTTAGATATTTTCCTCGGATGCGATGGTTAGCACAAGAGAGTAATGTACATGTACATTTGAATGAACAAGTGAATATTCCTTGTGAAATTCAATTGTAGAATGTATAAAGGTTCTTTCATTGGAGGGGAAATAAAAGTGAGCCTTTAAGAGAGGAGTAATAGTACTGATCTAATAAAGATGTACGAGCATATATATATATATATATATATATATATATATATATATATATATGAAAAAATCGTTGGTCAACTAGCAAAATAGTTCACATAGAAGCAATAATTGTTAAAACAAGTACAACACACCTTCAACAAGATAAGCACCAAAGCCATGGAAATAGTTCAAGTTATTTAGTACAGATGAAAACAACATATATCACAAGCATTCAAAGAATAGTCTTATAACATTTACAACATACGCATGAAAGTGTGTTGGCCCAATGAGCTTCAAGTATTAGGCAAAAGTTCCAAGATACATCGGTACAATGAACACCATTAGCTCCAATAGTGGAGTGTTAGAGCTACCACTTTCTCGTTTAAAAGAACTAACTTCCTCTCTAATTCCTAGTGGGGGGAGCCAAGGTGAAAATTCCTTTGCTTGAGCTATGAGGGTGTATATATAACAAATGGGGTGACTCTTCACCTCCCTTGTGACTCTTGGACTTCTCTCATGACTCTTTGACTTCCATATGACTTTTTGAATTCCTCATGACTTTTCACATTCTATAGATGACTCTTGGACTTCCACTTTACATTACATATCTCTATATTTAAAATTACATAATCATATCCATAAAATGATGTGGCAAATGATGACTCATATGACACCTTGGTATCACACTTTGAAAAAACATGATATGAAATTGATGACATGGACTCAATGATGATGTGGCAATGTCAAGCCATTTTTTCTTTTGTTGTCTTTGTGTCTCCTCGAAATATGGGACATGCCCATATTCTTCCTCCTCCATATGGCTTGAAGGTAGGGAGTCTTCACTATGATCTTGATCTTCTACTCTTGTTGCAATATGGTGTCCCTTCATATTCTCGTTCAATGATCAACTTGTCTTTGCAACTTCATAAGTGTCTTCTAGTATATTTTCCTTATCCTTCTTTTCAATCATCATCCTATCATGTGAAAATATAGTACCTGCAATTGGAACTCACTCATGACAAGACGATGTCATTCCGAAAAACTCCTAGTCTAACATGCTTCATGAAAATCAATGATTGAGCTGGAATTGGGTGCTCGATTGAGAGGAAGACTCAAGGATTGCATAGTGCACAGTTCCAGGGGTCAGGGGTGATGGAATAAATCTTGAGACTGCACAATGCGTAGTTATAGAGGCCTATGCAAGATGATTGCGCATTTGAGGAGCTTAGTGAGGCAATATTGAGCCTTGAGGCTGCCTAATGCGCAATATAGGAGAGAGAGAGGCCTAGGGATTGCACTATTGCACAGATCAAGGAGGTAGATGAAAAATTGAGGCTCGACACTGCGTAGTGCACAGAAGGAGGCTAACTGGGAGGATGAATTGTGCAGTTGTGGAGGTCAAGGGGCTAGGGTTGAGCACTGAGACTACGCAATGCATAGTCATTGGAGGTAGGAACTGTGCATTGTGTAGTTCCAAGAGGAAAGGGATCATCTTGAGGGTTGATACTATGCAGTGCGCAATTCCAAGGGGCTGAGTGAGGTCAAGTTGATCAAACAAGAACTTTCCAAAATTTGACCAAGTGTGGTATCAGTGAAACTATGATTAGACTTATGAATGATCACTCACACTCAAAACAATTGATGGCACAATATTGAAAACTTAGTACACACGAACAACATGATCCCCTCAATGGGATGACAATACAAAAACCTCCTCCAAGTGCGACACTTAAGATACACTTTGCGACGACAATGAAGACACTTGTGCAACAATGCATGCAATTTTGGGAATGGGCCTAATATATGTCTATATGATAAATAGGACCCATAAACATCAACTTTTACTCTTTAAATAGACTAAAACACTTCTTTTGCAATGTGTGACATTTCCCATGCCAAAAGAGAACACTTGAGTTTTCTTCCAAAAGGGACTAGAAAACTTAGAGAATATACATGGAATGACCCTTACTACTAGAAAAAACAACGTTCAAGTTCTAAGTAGGCTCTGAGATTTGGATGTAGGCCAAAATTTTGGAGGGTATTGTAGCAGTAACAACACTTGGCAACACACTGGTAGAACTCCAGTTTCTCTTCCTTGGTCTAATATTCTTTGTAGGGTCTAATTCTTTACGAAGTATTAATTCATTGTACAAATTACTCTGTCTTCCCCACTTAAACCAGTTATAGATATAGTCCCCTTCATTCATTTCTCGGTTGAACACATTCATAAGGCCAACCATATCACAATAATTTTGATTTAGGAGAAGGGTAATATATTTAAGCTTAAGATATTCAAAGTCTTAGTTTTCATCTCTAGTGTTGCTTTGCTTCCAGCAGGCCTGAAGAGTACCCTAGTAGAGTCACTACAAGAACAAAAGCATTGATTTGCTGCTAACGAGCTTGGTTAGTACCCCGACGAAGTTTATTTCTTCACCTATATGTGCAGGAAGCCTTTCTCTTCTTCCACCCTTTATTTTTTTTTATTTTTTTTTATAGAAATGTGTGAAGGAACTTATTTATTTCATGGGGTGGAAGAGGGATCATTTAGAGAAGCACACACACACACACACACACACACACACACACATATATATATATATATATATATATACCTATGATATTAGAATTCTCATTAAGATTCCACCCTTTTCATTATCTACTTGATTGGATCAACATGCAAAACATCGAAACCTAGAACCTAACATAGGAATGAGGTTCCTAGAATAGGTATGGGTATCATGGTTCTACATAAATCTCTCCTTACATAACGATCACATTTTCCGCAAAAAATCATCGACCAAAAGGTATGGACCAAGATGAATAAGAAGGAATAAAGGTTAGTCAAATGTTGTAGTTTCACGAGGCCCTTTTCCATTTTTTCCACACACATTGGAACCAACATAATATTTTCATACAAGGCTTATTCATAAGAACGAAAAGACAATGAAAATGTATGAACATGAAAAACAAAGAAAGAAATACAAAATACTACATACATGGGTTAGGGTACAACCCTAGACTATTATTCAAAATACTACTTCAAATATTGGCCATTGATAGGAAGAGAGTTGATATTCCCATCCAAATATTTAAGACAATAAGTGTATTGGACAAGATTTTTAGGAACAAAAAATGGTCCAATCCATAGGGGCTAGAAACTAGTGTGCATCTCTTTCTCTTCGTGGGATTTATCCCAGTTCAACACTAAGTCTACCACACTGAATTCCATTTTCCTCAGAGACTTCTTATCAAACCATCGCTTGATACGACTCTAATAAATGGGAATTTTTTTGGTTTCTTTCCTCTTTTATTCCTATAACTTCAAAAGGGTATCTATCCTAGTATGAACCACAAGACAATGCTTCCCTTTCAACTCTTGAGATAGTTGAAGGGTTGGGAGATAGATGTTCGGAGGTAGGATGGCTTTTTTTCAATACACCAGAAAGTAAGGGGAGGTTTTCAGAAAAGGTTTAGGTATAACACAGTCAACCCATAGAGCATTCACCAAACCATTGTTCCTGTTCCTTTGTTTAGAGTACACAATTTTCTTGATAATACATATAAGCTTTTTATTAGTTGACTTAGCAAGACCATTACCATATGCATAACAATTAGAAGAATGTTTCAATACAATGCCATTTTCTAATGAAAATTCATAGAGTTTAAGCGATGAGAAATAAGTTGCATTATCGAAAACAAGTGATGTTGGAACGCTGAACCTGGTAATGATATTATTTCTGAAGAAATTGATGACTTCCTGATCATTCACTTCTTTGAGAGGAACCACTTCTATCCACCGCGTGAAGTAGCATGTAGCAGTGAGAATGTAGCAATGATTATTTAATGAGTGTGGAAAACATTCGTCGATGATGTCCAATCTCTATTGTTGGAAAGGTTCTTTTACAACAATAAGTTGCAATGGGGAAGCTGAATTCTTATCTCGACCAACAAATTTCTGACAAACTAGACATTTCCGGGCATAAGTGTGAGCAAATTTTTAAAAGTGTGGGCCAATAGTGACCGACCCACATAATTTTGTGCACAATAGTGTCAGCCACAAAATTCCCACAGTTGGTCCATCATGGAGGTCATGCGATACCCTTTTTGAATTAGGTTCTTCTAGACATATGATCAGGACCCCATTATGGTGCTTCCTGAAAAGCACTCAGTGTACCAACCGATATGATAGAGCTTTAAGTATAGTATCCCTCTTTTGTATCACCAATAAATGCGAGGGCAAGGTACCATGATCAAGATATTGCTACAAATTTGTGTACCAATAGGTGGATGTGTCAATGGGGGTAGATTTTTTGATATTATACATTTCAATTTCTTGCTCACATATAGAAGAGTCATCTTCTGGTGAACTTGCCACTTCTGCTGCTAGCTAGCATAGACCATGGCCCTTTATCGTGTGAACTGAATTGAACTCAATATTGTATTCTTGGAATCTTGTCGTCTTGTTTTCTCTTCTTTCACCCAGCTCTTGTTGAACAAACATCGATCTAACATTTGGGTGAGGCACAAATTTGATAACATGGTTTTTTAGACAATAAGGCCTAATGTGTTTCACCACCTTGTACAATGCATAAGCTTATTTATCAATGGCGGGGTAGTTTAGTTCATGTCCTTGCAATATACCACTCAAGAATGATATATGTCATTCATTATCTTGATCATCCTTTTGCATAAGAATGACAACAAGAGAAGTATTCGAATCGAAAGTGTACAACAATAAATCTTTACTGAAGTTTGGACTGTATAATGTTGGAGATTCTGCGATTCCTTGCTTAATATGGGTGAAAGCATCCTTTTCCATTTTATCCCACATATAGGTCACATCCTTTTTTATCATCTCTTGTAAGGGTTTCACTATTTGTGTGTAGTCTAAGATGAACTTGCGAATGAAATTGGTCTTCCCTAAGAATGACTGCATAGATTTTTTGTTCACAACGAGGGGAATCTGAGTGATAGTAATGACCCATTCAGGGTCCAGTTTAATCCCACTCTTTACGATGATATGGCCTAAGATATTTCCCGCAGACACTATGAAAATTCTCTTCTTAGGATTAAGAGATATCTCGTATTTGTGACATCACTCAAAAATTTTCTTTAGATGATGTAAGTGATTATATCTCTCCTTCGAAAACACTATCACATCATCTCAGTAAACCACAACGCTCTATCCAATTAAACTGTAAAATGTGATTCCCATAGCACGTTAAAAATTAGCACCTGTGTTAACAAGTCCAAAAGGAATTCTTTTGAAAGAAAAAGTACCCAACTTGGTTCTATACATAGTTTTGTCTCTTTTGGGTTCTTCCACCAAAACCTGGTTTTATCCAGAAAAATCATCCAGCAATGAAAACATTTGAGACCCAGATACTGTTTGCAAGATCTATTTCATTGACGACACTGTGTAGTTATCTTTTCCAAGGCGTGATTCAAATTGCAAAAATTGACACACAAACGTATCTCCCCAAACTTCTTCCTTACTGGAACGAGATTGGAGACCCATGTTGAATGAATAACTTTAAATATGATTCAAGAATCCAATAATTTCCTTAATTCTTTTTTAATGATGGGTTTAAGCGTGGGATGAAGTTTTATCAATTTTCGTTGGAAAGGCTTGACCCCTTATTTAATGGGAATTACATGATATATTATTTGTGTATCATAAGTCTTAAGATCATCATACGTCCATGCG
Source organism: Pinus albicaulis (assembly GCA_034641835.2). Lineage (NCBI taxonomy): Eukaryota > Viridiplantae > Streptophyta > Pinopsida > Pinales > Pinaceae > Pinus > Pinus albicaulis. The sequence continues at coordinate 760,993,749 of CM076573.1, read as the reverse complement.
AAAACATCTCGGTACTACTTAATGAGGGGAATAAAAAATTGTTTCTATTGACGTGTACAATAAGTACCGATATTTACATTTTTCAGTTCTTTTTATGTACCAATATTTACTTGTTCGTGCGACATACTGGAACTATGAGTCTTTGCGTTAACAAATCCCTTGAAGCGACTTTGCAAGTCATACAAATTTTATAATGACACCACATCCTTGGGCATGGGATTTCCTTAATTTTCTTGAGTTTAATCCTGTAAATGTTTCTCGTGCATGTATTCATCAATAACTACATCATTGAATACGTTAGCATTCACTATGAAATCCAACATCTTCTAGTCGTCAGTAAAAACACAAAAATTAATTATGTTATCAGAAACGTGTGACCTATAAGTAATTTCAATAGAAAATCCATCCCTTAGCTATGAAAATATCACAACAACATTTGCTAGCGTATCAACAAAAACATTATGAATTCGAGGAAAAAAATGATATTAAAAGCTTGGAATTGAAAAATTAAATGTGATACCTCTGGTTGATAATTTCTGAGATTGGGTGACACACAATGTATTGTATTTCCTACCTGTCACGTGACAATTTTTGAGTCACCTATTGCTTTGAACACTTCAACTTTGAGGTCGATCGATTTCTTCAAACCCATAATGAGTGCCTTATATTCATCAACGTTGTTGGTGCACTTAAATTCCAAGAGGAAAGAGACAAGATGTTTTTTCCGTTTTGAGTTTATTAAAATGTAACCAACTCCATATCCCTCTTGTTTTTTCAAGCCATCAAAGTGCAATATCCAAATATTAGTGATACTAGGGCTATTTCATATACTACTACTATTTACATCGACTATACAAAATTCATTTGCACTAGTTAGATTTCGAGGAAGGAGTTCAAATTGTGTATTTGGTGGGATGGGTGAAGGCTTGCTAGATAACATTTTTGATCTACTTCTAGAAAACAATTTTCGAAAATGACATTTGCAAATCCCATTAGTTCATTTTCCCCTCAGGTTGTGTCATGATATGCTTCATGTAAGGATTTCTTTCTACTCGAATATGTTTTTTTTTCCCTTATATGGAAGCCATAGATGTGTCCAGTTAGTTTAAAAGTACCCTTATAATTTTTTGGACCAATTTCTGCTCAACAGTAAACCATAGGCTTTGGAAATGTGCACAATTACAATGTTTATACACTAGTGAATTCTATGGTCAGATGGAAAATGAATGATCACATTGTTGAGTTCACCAATGGTCTGGACAAATGATTTGTCTAGTTGTATAATCTATGCATCAATTTTATCCCATTTAGCATTAATTTTCTTGGAGACAGACAATGGAATAACATTAGATGATCCACCAAAATCAACCAAAAAATTATGGACATTATAATTAAATATTTCGAAATTTAAAAGAAACAAAGTGAAGAGAGTGTTATAACTCAAATTGACAGCATTGACTACATATTCCATAATATCATGAGAGTTACCATACATTACCTAAGAAGAAGAAACTTATTTACTTGTCGAAGAGTGCGATGAGAGTGCCTCGATAATTAGTTCTTGCTGACCCGTTATCTTTGTGATCTCAAAAATTGGAATGTTGGCTCGAGCTCTTTTCATATAATCAACAACATTATAATCAATACTTTCCACCTTAACAGGTTGTGTTGATGGATCAGATGGTCTAGCTTTATTTGACGCTTTAGGAGTGTTGGACTTGTTCTTATTGTTGGTGGAAGTGTTCTTGGAAGACGGAACACTTCTAGGCTTGTTCTATAAATTCTAAGCTAGATTGGAAGGTGGTAGAATTTTACACAACAACTAATTCTTAAGTTCCTACTAAAAAATAGGTCCGTTTCTCCTCAAATTTTAATGACTAGTTGATTGCTGGGGAGGATCTTCACTCACTGACGATCAATCAACAGTGTTCTTATCAACACTATATTTAAAATTAAACATATTCAATGAGTGTACAAAACTCGAACTTTCTTCAGTCGCAGAAGATTCATTTTCTTATTCACTTTGCTTAGGCTGTTCTTCCGCTAACAAGGTGTTAACCATATTAGTCAACATAGTGTTCATATTGTGATTCCACTATCGGCATGTCTTTTCTGAATTCTTCTCTTGATGAAAAGTGAAAAAAATTATCCATGCCCAAACTTTCGACATTGAACACCATGTAAGAATTTTGAGCAGATTTTGTCAGTTGAGAGTTATTTTTCTTTTTAAATAAATGCGTCCTAAAAGGATTTTTGTTGGTATTGGATTCCTCACTTGACCTTATATTTAACTCTTATACTTTTTTTGTGAGAAACTTCAAAGACTTGGTCAATATTTCCATATCAAAAGAGTATTTCTCCTTAGCATTATTGGAAGAGGTTTGGGATTTCATACCAATTTCCTTGGAGTCTTTGGGATCATCGATGTCTTCAATGATTCCAATAAAATGCGAATATTTTTTCGACAACAAGAGATTATGAAAAGTTTAAGGCCAAAGTATTCTTTGCAGCTCTTTTGACAAACACAAAAATGTTAGTTCACAGGGAAGATGTATAATAATATTTAATGATGTCATCGTGCGATTGTACATCAATAGGGAAATTTTTCAACAAATGAGTAAATCTTTGGATAAAACCTTTAACTCTTTCTTTGTCCCCCATTTTCAGGTTCCAAAATTCTTTTAATAACATGGTGGTAGTTTTATCGTCAACAAATTTTTCCAAAAATAACTTCTTAAACTCCCTTTAGAAATGGATTGAATTGGTTGGAATACTATGATACCATACAAATTGGTGAGCCCTGGTATTGTAGCAAGAATGTTGCAACTCCCAGATGCTACCCTACTTTACTTTATCAACCTGGGGTTCGTAAAAACTTTGAGGTGACAATGCTATATACACAGCAGATGCATTCTACTCATGCCATCCTCTTCTGAGCTCTACGAAAGGTTGTTACTTCTAGGGTTTCTAGGTGAATTCTGTCAGACTTCTGGAATTAGGCCTAGGGATACAAATGATTCAAAGCCATGGCACTATCAGTAAATACATAATTATACCATAGTAACCAAGTACATCTAACTATTCTTCAATGGAAGAAATCTAGTTATTAAACTATGATAAGAATTGTAAAAGCAACCTAGGTATATTGCATGAAGTAAATTGATGAATTGAAATGGAATGAAGGAAACTAGTATAATCACACTTAGATAGGCCAAATGGCTAAACAAAATCTACTTTACCTATGCTATATCTATCATTACTTTATTCATGCAATTATTAATGACCTAACTATGCTTGAAAATGTGTTGTTTTGCAGCTACGAGAAGAAAGTGCCTAAGGTGGTTGATGGAAGGCTTGAACACATGGGGACAAGGCTGGAGGTTTATGGGTGGTTATTGCAGGTTTAGAAGGTGGCCATGGTGGTTTATGGGCTTAATGAGTGGCCCACATGTGTTGTTCTAAGTTCTTCTACAGGTTTCCTATAGCATTATAGGCAAGTCCTGAATTGCTACAGTGAACAAGCCAAGGGTAATCTGAGGCCAAAAAGAGGTGGAAAAAGGGTCGGAAAGGTTGGTGTGAAGGTCTATTAGGATTATTTTTGGGTGGCACACCCTTTGGCCAAGCTCAGGGCATCTTGGGAGGCCTGTCTTGCACCCCTAGGGTTTGCTCACGGTGTAGGGATGGAAAATCCGAAAACAGGGTTGATGGTGATTTTGATGAACAAAGGGTTGAAGGGAGATGAGAGATGAAGCTGGAGGTGCTGGTGAACTTATCCTTGGTTGTGATACCTTTACCTTGAATCAAAATACCTATTCATGCAATAAATATGGACAAATTCATGATAAAGACAATGGAAAATCTGACTTGAATTTGTAAAGAAAATCTATCCTAATCTAGAAATAGTGATCTACCACAACATATTGAACATGTTAATGGAATTACAACAACTAATCTCATCTATTCCAAGAAATCATAAACTAAAAAGCATTTTTGGTCTGTGGGGAAGGTCTACCCTCCTCAAGCTCTATTGACAGAGGTGAGAGGGGCAGGCTTGACTCATAGCTTTATGGAGTTTATCACCTATTATACCACTCATGTAAGCAGACTAAATCTACAGCAAAAGACAAAATGGAAGAAAAATAAAATAGTAAATGAAAATACCAACAAAATAGTTAACTACACAAGAGATGCTGAGGGACATGGATTGGGCCCTAACCCATAAGCCTAGCTCTCTGGAACTAGACCAGTAAGGAAAATTATGAATGCTCATTTCATTTCAAAAGATAGTCTCATGACATCAATATTAAAGTCTTGAAAAACTTATTACAAGAGCAAAGAGCCTAATGGCATTCTCCAAAATCTGAATCCTAATGAGCTCTTGCTCAACGTTATTTAACCTAAAAGGCAGCTACCAACATCTCCCTAGAAAATAGGTGATGAGTCCACTTGACTCCAAGTGAAGTATGACTTGAGTGCACTTGGTCTTGAGTTTTCTTGGTTGCCTTTGATTTCAAGCTGTTGGATGGAATCTCAAGGATCCCTTGGTTGCCTTTGGGAGTTAAGGGGGGTGGAAAAACCCCTAGAATCTCTCCTTGTTGTCTACTCCGAGTCTTTATGACAAAATATCCACAAAAATTCCATATACTCGTGATTTTCCTGCATTTAATCTTATGTTAGGTACTCGAAGTATGTTAAACCTCAATCACCACCTACAATGGCATCATAAGACCATAGTATAATTAAAATGCATGAAAAGAGTCTTAATAAGGCAAAAAGGTGACCATTAACCCCTCCAAATGTACCTAATGATGGAGCTCATCATCACCCCCATACTAAATGGTTTCTCATCCTATGAGCAACTAATCCTCCTTCTGCATTTCCTTTAAGGCCTTGATGGACCCTCTGAATTCCAAAGGAAGAAGTGTGGGAGTCCCCTCAGGAGGGTAAAACCCATCATTATTTTCTGCTTCTTCCCATTCTCTATTCTGTTCATCTTGGTCCTTCCCATCACTCAGCCCCAAGAGCAAGGGTGGACTGAGCTTTAGATCAAGCCATTGAATCTTTTTGGCCTGCATGGTCCTCTTGTACAATGGTGCCCTTTCCAAGGCACCCCTTAACCTTTTTGGTGTATGGTTTTCCATGTTTCTAAGGTTGTGAGGGAGGTTGTTCCATCTTCTCTAGCTAGCCATAATGCACTCATCTCCCAACAACCTAGAAACATCATCAAAGTGGGCTATTTCTTGAGCTTGTGTATGGAGGTATCTTTCAGCGAGTTCAGGATCCCTTTCAATCTTTAGTTGGTTATTAATGAATCCTCTAGGGCTGAAAAATTATTTCCATAATGTGCAAGGGTTCTCTGTTTTCTCTTCTCATAACCCTCATCATCTTTTGTGCTCTTGTCTCCTCATTTACCATCCATGATGCTAAGGCCATTAATTTCATATCCCCCGTCCTAGGATTGGGGTCCCAAATATTTAAATATGTTAACACAAGGTTATGCATATAAAACTCTGCCATTTTTTCCTTGTCATCCATGCTAGCTTGATTTTAGAAATCAATGAACTCTCTATAATTTTGGAAAGGCAGGGATCCATGGGAGGCTAAAGTTTTGATTTGAAAGAGGAGCCACTGCTCCTTAAGGTAAACTACATATGAATCTGAAGGGTACCTGTGTTGAATGGCTTCCATGCACAAGTATGCCATGGTGGTCACATGTTTACCTTTTTGTTGAAGCTGCTCTTGTAGTGCTATATTATTTTCCTGTGCTTTCTGAAGCCGCTCCATCAAAATTGACTCTCTGAGCCTCACATCAGATAAATATTTTCCCAATTCAGCTACTTTTCCTTCCATAACCCCTATATCATACACTCCTTTAGATGTGGCAATCTTCATCCAATGATGAGTGCATGCCCTCTCTTCCTCTAACTGATAAACCAAAGGAATTGTGATTTTTTGAATAATTAATCTACCCCCCTCAATGTAGGTGTAGTAAGAGTTGAGATTAGGTTGAGGGCTAGGGTTTGGCACCATTGCAACATCTTTGGTATTTGATTTTGGTGAGGTGGCCTCTTCTTTATTATCTTTTCCTCCCCCTTTTTCATCATGTATTTTCTCTTGTGCCTTGCCCTCAGCTTCCTTGACCTCTTGCACTCATGTGGTTGTCTTTTCCTCCTCAACCAAGGCATTTTTATCCACATTTGTGCTCGCTGGAGTTTCCTATATCAAACGCTGTTTTGCTTGCTAAAGACTCTCTTCCCCTTGATTTTCACTCTTTTCACTCCTTGGAGGGTCTTTGGAGGTTGCATGAGGTGTGTGGATTGCCAATCTGGATGAATGCCTTTTGATATATGTTACAGGTGTCCTTATGGGTGAAGCGACCTTTTTTACCCTTCCTTCTTCTAATCTAATTTCTTCCTCCTTCCGTGGTGATTCTTAAATGGTGATAGGGCTTTTGCTGGTATTTTGTGGCTTTCCCTATCTCACCCTTTGACTCTTCCTAGTTCTGAAGTACATAGGTGTCTACCTCTTTCTTTTTGTTTTAACAGGTGTGCTCAAAGTAGTTAAAGTGGTAGCTACTTCTTGGTCTGTGATGTCAGGTGAGATGGTTGTGTCTTGAGGGGAGGTTTCATGGCATAAGATAGGGTACATATCTTGTTTTTCCTCAATATTTAATTCATCCTTTCCTTCATCTTCTTCTTGCTCTCTTTCTGTTGTCTCTGTGTTCTCTGTCACAATTTACATCTCCTCCTTTTCCTCTCCATTTTCTGCCTCTTGTTCCTCTCTGTTTTCTGCCTCTTCTTCCTCTCTGTTTTCTCCCTCTTCTTCCTCCTCCTCTACTTCTTATTCTCTAGGGATAGAATCCGAGGTTTTCCCTATTTGGGTAGCTATAAAGGCTTCTCTATCCATGTCTATAAAAGAGGACCAAGATACATGTAGGTTTAGCCTTCTGAAGGCATCATCTACAATTAATTTTATTAGGCCATGATGGGCAAAGTGATGATATTTCCTTTGTCTCACATTATGGCTCATATCTGTGATGGATTTTAGGAGGAAGTGAGGGACACTTATTCTCTGTTCGAGTGGAAGCTCTCCTTGGAACCTCGGTTCATTTAACAACCTGAAATGATACCCATAAACCACACTCAATCTTCCTTCATAAGAGATGAATTTCATGATGTGGAAGGTAACTTCATCCCAAGGGTATGGGAGGCTCTCTCTTCTCACACCATTTTTATCTTCAACATGCTTCTCTCTAGGTAGGAAGAAATTATTTTTGGATGCAGTGCTAGGCATTCTTTCCTTGACCCATTTGGCTCCTAAGGGAAAGGTGGTAATCTACTTATGAGTTTAAGAGATAGAGTGATGGCTAGTCCTCCTATCATAGTGGTGGCTCTTTCTTCTGAATGTGACTTTAGGGTCATTGCAAATTATTTAGCTATTTCATCATCATAACATTTCAATAGCTCGAAGAACCCTAGCCATTGGTGATTTCGGAAGATTTCCATAACCTAAGGGTGTTGCCTAATTCTCTTAATGTTTGTAGGCTCCCTATTTTTGAATCCCCCTCCCATTTTAATGTCGTGAGATGAAGGTGATGAGAGGTTTTTAGAGGTAAGTCTTGGAGATGGAGGCCATGAAGAAAAACACAATATTTTTTTTACCCTTTAACTGTCACATATACTTTTTCTGAGTGTGAATTACATGGAGGAATTTTAGAGCTGGATGATGAAAATCCACTTACTGTGGTCCTTTTCTATTTTGGTTTCATATATGGGGGCTTTGGGAAGCCAATCCACCCATAAGTAACTATGTGTTGCTGCCTCTAAGCCTTTGTTGGTGTGCTGCTAAAGTTTCTTGTAGAAAAACGTTGTTTCCTGTAGCAAGATGGTGCATGCAAGCCCAAACTTCGATGTTTCTCTTCTGATGGCTCCCAATATTCTCCTGCACTTGCTGCTCTTCGAAATTCTCAATGCAATGTTGGAAATGAGACAAATATTACCTTTATTGGACATTTTAACAAAATTTGGAGGGTTGTGGTGACACGTACTCAACTCGAGTTTCCTCTTAGAGACCGTTGGCCCCCACTTCAGTTAAGCGTCATTGAACTCATGATCACTCTCCTTCGTACTCATCCATATTGAATTTATTCTATTTGACTTTCCCAAGTGGAATGCACTTTCACTTTTCCTTCAGTTTTACTTTACGAAGGTGGCCAAGTTAACTGGCCACCTTTTTTCCTTTTAAACTTCTAAATCTCGACATTTAACTATTTTGGCCATTATGGATGCACAACAAGGGGTGAGAGGCCATACCTAAGCTTACTTGGTGTTAGTGAGGTGATGTAGGAGCTGGTGCAAGGAGTTGGATCTGGTGGTGGCAGCCTGAGTCTTTTATTTGCTGTGTCTTCATTTTTATCGGAGCGAGAAACTTTTTTCTGAGTGAGCTGCTTACTCTTTTCTTGTTTTATTTATTTTGTAGGTACTACATGGAGGGATTCAGATGCCATGGATGGTATTCTTATCCCTTTGGAGTCTGCTGGTGGTATCCTAGAGTCATCTACATCAGATTATCTTCATCTTTTGGCCTTGTTGTTCCACACACAGATTTTCTACAGGAAAATTTCTGATACCTGTAGCAGTGTGTTCCTTGCCTCCTCTTGCTTCAGTTTTTTCAGGAATGGAGGGATATGGATTATGGAGGATATGGAGAAAGTCATGAAATGCATGGAGTGGAGGATAGGGAAGAGAAATGGTTCCTATGCCAAATTTTCAATGATTTAGCTTTCCAAGTTGCAACATAGGGTTTATATAGGGAAAACTTGCGCATGGAGTGAAATAGGGTGTTGGGAATTGTAGGCATGGGAAAAAAACATATTATCATGCCCTAAATAAAGTTCAAAAACCCCTTAGACAACATTTTTATTCATAAATGAGTTTCCTATAGCATTTACAGGAGTTTCCTGTAGTGATACAGGAATCCTGTAGCTGCCTGTTTTTCCTGTAGCAATTCCAGATTAGGGAAAAAAATAAAATTGTTACGTATCTAGTGGGTGAAATGGATGATGGAGTGGATTATGGAGTGTGAAAGTACAAAAGAAGAAATAATGAAGAGAAATCACTCCTTTGGATCCTAAAAACCATGTTCGATTATGAACGTGCAAAACACATAAATGCATAGGTATTTTTTATTTATTTATTTTCTTGAAGGCAAGTGGGCTACCTCCATAGAGGTTTTCAACCCAGAGGCATGCCTTGGGCGTCCCAAAGGGGGTTTTCACCCAAGGATATTTTATTCTCTTCTTCTTTTTTTCTCCAGGACTGCCTCATGGAGGTTTTCAACCCTAAAGTTGGCTTAGGGCATCTCAGAGAGGTTTTCGCCCATGCCTATTTATTATTTTTTTCTTTTTTCCTTTAGAAGCCTTTGGAAACTATGGAGTTTCCCATGACATACACTTCCCTGCTTATGGAATTTATAAATTCTACCCTCGACAGGGGTTTCTTGTAAACTTGAGCCTACAACCATTGACAAGTAGGGAAATTCATTCCTCATCTATGGTTCTGATCTAAACTGCACCCTTATCATAGCATTTGTCCACTTTGTAGGGTCCTAACCATCTTGTCATTATTTTTCCTTTGAAGACCTTAAAGCTTGAGTCATACAACAATGCCCAATCACCTTCTTGAAAGATATTTTCCTTAATATTCTTGTCACAGCAGACCTTCCTTTGCAGCTGAATTACCTCTGTGTGGAGGAGTGCTTGCATCTTAAACTCATCCAATCCATTTAATTCCATCAACCTCTCTTTTTTGGCATTTGAAATGTTTAGGTCTAGCTCAACTGCCATCCTTAAGGTGTTGAATTCAAATTCAACTAAAAGGAAACATTTCTTGCCATAGACTAGGTCATAAGGAGTGAATCCTGTTGTTGTTTTCCAGGTAGTGTTGTAGGCCCAAGTAGCTTCTACCAATCTATATACCCAATCTCTCCTGTTGTTGCTCACAACCTTAGTGAAGATATTATCTAAGGATTTGTTAGTCACTTCCACTTGGCCATTCGCCCGAGGGTGGTAGGCAGTATAAGTCTTATGCTTAATCTTGTGCCTCCTAAAAATATTCTCGATGAGATGAGAAGTTAATTGTGCCCCTTGATCAGTGACTACTTCTCTGGGGTACCCAAACTTGTAAAACAAATTCTCCCTCAGAAATTCTGCTACTCTCTCCTTGGTTGCTACCTTCACAGCTTTTGTTTCAACCCACTTTATCAGGTAGTCAGTGCAGACTATGACATACTTTTTCTATCCAGATGGTGGATCAATAGGTCCAACGAAGTCCATGCCCCATTTATCAAATGGCTCAAGGGCCACCTGAGGGTGCAAATACATCTCGTCCCTTTGTGTAGGTTTCCCCATCCTTTGGCACTGGTCGCACCTACTAGTGTATCTTCTGGAATCCTAGTGAAGGGTAGGCTAATAGTATCCTGCCTGCAAAAAATTGAAAGCAATCCTTTTTGCAGCAAAGTGGCCTCCACAAGGGCTATCGTGACATGCAGAGAGGATATCAAAAACTTCTTCCTCCCTTACACATCTCTTGAGGATTTGGTCAAGTTATAGCTTGAAAATATTTCCCCCAATCCGTGTGAAAGGGGTGCCTTTTCTCATGATATTTATTTTCTCCCTAAATGAGAGATTAGGAGGGAACTTTCCAGCAAACAAGTAGTTAGCTCTGTCATTAAACCATGGTGAGAGTGATGATAAAGCAAAGATATGTTCATCTGGCAGCTAGTCATTGACACCACTCCTTCTTCACCTGTAGAAAGAGCTAACCTGTATAAAAAAATATGTAACAACATTTTCCTTTCCAGGTTTATAAACAATGGTTAGGTCAAATTGTTGTAAAAGTAACAGACATCTAATTATCCTAGCATTAACATCTGGTTTGATCATTAAATATTTTATGGCTGCATGGTCAGTGTGAACAAAGGTTTGATACCAAGTTACATAATGTCTAAATTTGTTTAAAGCGTGGACAATGGATAACATCTCCTTCTTTGTGACAATATAGTTTAGCTCGGCCTTAGAAAATTTCTTACTGATGAAATATATTGCATAAGGTAATTTGTCTTCTAATTGTCCTAATGTTGTCCCCACAAATTTTTCGGATACATCTGTGTGGATGTGGAAAGGCAGAGTCCAATTTTGACCTCGAAAAATGGGGGAAGTAGTAAATTTTCCTTTAATGAGATAAAAAACATCTTGAAAAGGACCTGACCAAATAAACTCAAAATCTTTGGCCAATAAAACAAATAGTGGCGAAGCCATCTTACTGAAATATTTAATGAATCTTCTATAATGAACAGCTAACCCTAAGAAGCTCCTGATATCTCTCTGCTTTTGAGGAGTAGATACCCTTTTGATAATAATGATTTTGCTTGGGTCCACCTGTATTCCTGATTGGGAGATTGAGTGTCCTAATAAAACTCCTGCTCTCTTCAGGAATTCACACTTTTATAGGCTCGAGGAGAGATGCATATTAATGCACCTTCTCAGTACTTAACCCAAATTGGAGAGAGCTTCCTGGAATTCATCCCCATATGGTGTGAAATAATCCATGTATATTTCAATAGAGTCATGGAATAGCTAAGAGAAAATGCTCAGGATAAGTCTTTGGAAGGTAGTTGGGGCATTGCAAAACCCAAAGGGTAGGAATATGTAAGCGAAGGTACCCCAAGGGCAGGTGAAAGTAGTCTTATCCTGGTGTTTAGGGGTGATTTGAATCTGATTGTACCCACTAAACCCATCTAATAAGGAAAATAAATTCTTCCCTACAAGGCCATCCAAGACTTTGTTTATAAAGGGAAAAGGGAAATGATCCTTCTTGGTGGCTTTGGTAAGTTCATGATAATCAACAAAAATTCACCATTTTCCATTCTTCTCTGGGACTAGGAAAAGTGGAGATACCCACTCACTGTCTGATATAGGATAAATGAAACCTTCATCCAACAGTTTCTGTAGCTCTTCCTTGACTATGTCCTTCTGAGCTAGGTTCATCCTTCTTTGGGGTTTTCACACAGGCTTGCATCCTTCTTTGATGTAAATATGATGTATGCATACTGAAGGATGCACCCCTTTCATGTCCTTGTAATCCCACGAAAATGCATCTAGGATTTATTTTAAAAGTTGGAATAACTTCTTTTATTCTTCATCCGAGAGGTTTGGGTTGATTTTCAGAGATCGGGATGGGCCAAAATCAATAGCCTTCATGGTTTCATAGGTTGGATTGACTGAGTGCACTTCCATCCAAGGTTGGCTTTTAAACTCTTTGACTAGGTTTTCAAGAGGACTGTTAGTGGGGGACTGGTTTTGAATGGCATGGTTGATGAGTTCGTCTTCATCAAGTTGTCTCCCCATCCTCTTCATCCTCCAACCATATAGGTAGATCATGATCAATGGAAGGCTGGGCTGGAGGATATAATACCAGCTATTTAGAAAAGGGCCCATTTTGAATAGTCATGTTTCCTGCCCGACAGTGAATATAAGCATCTGTAGTGGCTAACCAAGGTCTCCCTAAGATGAGAGGGTATCCATTGAACTTGGTTTTTGGTTGTAGAACCAAGAAATCTGTAGGATACTCCCAAGAGTCAATTGTAACCATAACATCCTCAACAATTCCTTCCAGTTTTATTGTGGACCGATTTTCAAGTTGTAGAACTATTGTAGTTTTCCTCAAAGTCCCTTGGAGATTAAGTTTCAACATATTTTCATTGGTCATGACATTGATGGAAGCCCCTATATCAATCAGAGTATTTGGGACTATGACACCATCTATGTGCACATCTATAACTGGACTGCTAGGGGCCAGGTACTTTGGAAATATCACCCTTCCCAACATTAAGTCATACAACTGTCCTACCACATTGATGGTGGGGGTATAATTTTTCTTTCTCCCATGTTTTTTGAAGCACTTTTCCTTGATGAGCCTATTGTAAATAGGGAAATCCTTATTGGCCTAGAGAAGTGGTATCTTTACACACAAAATTTTCAATTCTCCCAGAAGTTCAGTCTCCTATGGGGTGTTCTAGCTAGGATGGATCAAGCACTCAAGAAAATGAGGTAGTTGGATCTGAGTGTTACCTTCTTCCTTTTCCTCATCAACCTCCACAGGTGGAGATGGAGGGTGCTTTTATGGGAGTACTCTCCCCGACCTGAGATTAATATTCTATATCTCCACATCATAAGCTGGATAAGATGTCTCTCCACTGTAAACCTGCTGTGCATGTCTGTTGTTCAGGTCTGGATTTAGCTGTGCACGCATTTGAGGTAGCTTGGGTGGAGTAGCATGAGTAAGCTTAGGTCGAGGTTGGGGTGGAGGAATTAGAGAAGGCGGTTGATTGTGTTGAGGCCTCCACCCTTTGGATGGATTGTTCCACTGAGGTTGTTGTGGAACATACTGCTGAAATGGTTGGTTCACAGGCTGAGGGTGATATGGAGGGTTCTAAGGCTAAGTAGGAGGTGTAGGCCAGGATGGAGTAGTGGGGGTATACCAAGGTTGCATGGGTGCACTCCAATTATTGTGATATTAAGAGTAAGGAGCACCTTGCATACCCTGTTGATATGACCTAGGGCTTGGAGGCCTTCTCTGGTTGATGAAACAAAGTTTCTCTGGCCGCACTTCCCCACCTTGATATACAACTTTAAGTCCAGGTAAGGAGGGACACTTGTTTGTGGCATGATTCTCCTAACAGACTAAGAAAACCTCTATGACACTTAGTGAACATTCATTTCTTAGGTGCTTTCTGGTACATCTAGGGAAAAATATAGCCAAGGCTATTTCTGCTTCCTCTTGCTTCCTTTTGACCTGCATTGTGTCCATTTTCAAAGCAAAGGCGTGTAACATGTCAATCTTAAAGTCCTCCAACATGTTTCCAATCTCATGTTTGATGGAGGTGGAAGAGGAAGGGGTATTGGATTTACTTTGGCCAACTCTTCCTTTCTTCCTAACTACCCTAGAATGGTTCCGGAAGACAATTTTGATTGTTTCATAAGGAAGTTGGTAGATATATCCTCATGATAACATATTTAAGGTTTCTATCACCTCCTCTTTGATCCCTCACAAAAGTACAATTTTAAGTGATCCAGGATCAAGAGTACAGTTGGCTCTCTTATATTTTAACTGAAACCTCTATTCATAGTATTCTAGGGATTCATCAGGCCCTAGAGTCATCCTAAATATCTCATCCTTATTTTACTTGGACCTACAATAGTCTTTGTATTTTATATTGAAGGCCTCTTGCATCTGTGCCCAGGTAGTGATGTTGCTCTGAGGTAGACCCATAAACTAGTGCAAGGCTGCATCCTATAGCTTCAATTTCTGATAATCTGAGGCATAGTCATAGGTCCTACAGACAAAAAAAAATTCAAACATGAATGTGTCAGGGTCTTCTGAGGTAAGTCCATGAAAGTGTGGAAGAGCTGAGGGGCTAATGTTTTTCATCCTAGTTTTCCCATATGCCTCTTTAATGGGAAAGGCTTCCTGGGTTTCAGTTTTAGCCATGGTTAAGATAGGTGAACCAGGTCCCTCAGTTGAAACAATATCTTCTTCTTTCCCAATAGGTTCCTCAAAATTTTCAGAAGGCTCACTTATGGTGTGTTCAATCTCACAACCACTGAAGAAGAGTGAAGGGTGACTATGTGGTGATGTGGGGGGTTTTAGGTAAAAAATTTCCTTGAGTATCGCTATTCCTACGAGGCATGAAAATCAAATTTTATGGTATATTTTTTTTTAATATTTTTGAAACAACATGAAAAAGGAAAGCAGAAAATAATGCTAAAACAAGATCAAAGCATCTACTAGACACCTCCCCGACAACGACGCCAAAAAGTGGTGAGCCCTGGTATTGCACCAAGAATGCTGGAACTCCCAAAGGCTACCCTAATTTACTTTATCAACCCAGGGTTCGTACAAACTTTGAGGTGAAAGTGCTATATACACAATAGATTCATTCTACTCAAGTCATCCTCTTCTGAGCTCTACGAAAGGGTGTTACTTATAGGGTTTCTAGGTGAAGTCTGTCACACTTCTGGAATTAGGCCTGGGGCTATAAATGATTCAAAGCCATGGCACTATCAGTAATTAAATAATTATACCATAGTAACCAAGTACATATAACTATTATGCAATGGAAGAAATCTACTTATTAAACTATGATAAGAATTGTAAAAGCAACCTAGGTACCTTGCATGAAGTAAATTGTTGAATTGAAATGGAATGAAGGAAACTAATCTAATCACACTTAGATGCGCCAAATGGCTAAACACACTCTACTTACCCTATGCTCTATCTATCATACTTTTATTCATGCAACTATTCATGACCTAACTATGCTTGAAAATGTGTTGTTTTGCAGTTAAGAGAAGAAAGTGCTAAGGTGGCTAATGGAAGGCTTGAACACATGGGGGCAAGGATGAAAGTGTATGGGTAGTTATTTTAGGTTTATAAGGCGGCCATGGTGGTTTTTGGGCTTAAGGAGGGGCCCACGGGTGTTGTTCCAAGTGCTGCTACAGGAAAGTCCTGAATTGCTACAGGAAACAGGCCGAGGGAAATCCGAGGCCAAAAAGAGGTGGAAAAAGGGTAGGAAAGGTGGTGTGAAGGTGGATGAGGATGATTTGTGGGTGGCCCGCATTTTGACCAAGCTTAGGGCATTTTGGAGGTTTTTCTTTCATATCTAGGGTTTTCTCACGGTGTAGGGATGGAAAATCCGAAAACAGGGCTGATGGTGATTTTGATAAACAGAGGGTCGAAGGGAGATGAGAGATGAAGCTGGAGGTGCTGCTGAAATTATCCTTGGCTGTGCTACCTGCAACTGCAATCAAACTACCAATTCATGCAATAAATATGGAAAAATTCATGATAGAGACAGTGGAAAATATTTCTTGAATTTGTAAATAAAATCTATCCTAATATAGAAACAAAGATCTACCACAACATACTGAACATGTTCATGGAATTACAACAAATAATATCATTTATTCCAAGAAATCATAAACTAAAAAGAATGTTTGGTCTGTGGGGAAGGTCTACCCTCCTTAAGCTCTATTGACAGAGATGAGAGGGGGAGGCTTGACTCACATATTTATGGAGTTTATCATCTATTCTACCACTCATGTAAGCAGACTAAATCTACACCAAAAGAAAAATGGAAGAAAACTAAAACAATAAATGAAAATACCAACAAACTAGTTAACTATTCATAAGAAAAACTAGATAAATGACATGAAAGGAAAGAATGATTACACAAGAAAGGTTGAGGCACATGGATTGGGCCCTAACCCACAAGCCTAGCTCTTTGGAACTAGATCAATAAGGCAAAGTATGAATACTCATTTCATTTCAAAATATAGTCTCATTACATCAATACACAATTCTTGAAAAATTAATTACAAGAGCAAAGAACCTAATGGCTTTCTCCCAAATCTGAATCCTAATGAGCTCTTTCTCAGCTCTATTTAACCTAAAGGGAAGCTACCAACAACTCCCTAGAAAATAGGTGATGAGTACACTTGACTCTAATTTAAGTATGGCTTGAGTGCAGTTGGCCTTGAGTTTGCTTGGATGCCTTTGATTTCGAGCCGTTGGAGGGAATCTCGAGGATCCCTTGGGTTCGTTTGGGAGTTAAGGAGGGTGGAAAACCCCCTATAATCTCTCCTTATTTTCTACTCCAAGAATTTATGAAAAAATCTCCACAAAAATGCCATATCTTCATGATTTTCCTACATTTAAGCTTATGTTAGGTACTCGAAGTATGTTAAACCTGAATCACCACCTACACTAGCATCATAAGACCATAATATAATTAAAATGCAAGAAAAATAGACTTAATAAGGTAAACAGGTGACCATTAACCCCTCCAAATGTACCTAATGACGGAGCTCATCACAAATTCTCTACCTTCTAAAGTGTATGGAAAGAGTCTACACATAACATATTGCAGGAGCATCCTGCTTGGAAAATCATTGTATATTTGGTTGACTTAGGGGGTCTAATGTTTGATAAGGAATTTAATTTATTAATAGGAAATTTGTATATTTAAATGATTTGAGTGAGAAATATGTGTGTGAGGTTTTTTTAATGTAAATATTATTACATAATTGAGAATACGAGAGATATTAGACTTGTGAAGATCTCATAAAGATCTTAGGGATTAGGAAGTCCTAGAATAGGGATTTGGTTGAGTAAAAAGTGGATTTAGAGGATTTTTAGGATATGGTTGAGCATATTATGGATATGAACCATAATTGGTTGCATAATACTTTTGTATATATTTGTAAGCCTCAAAGTCATTAGGGGGGGCCACTTCAATTGAAGAAAATCAGGCCATGGAGAGAAATATGAATTAAAGGAGGATTGTAAGTATATGTGCATTTTAATTAATAAAAGGAAGTTTTCATTATGTTCATTCATCATTGGATGATTTTTGATTGACTTCTAGTATCTATGAATCTAGAATTAATACAATTCTGGATATGTAATTAGCTCCTTTAATGTTTCGTAGTCTCAGATCAAGGTTGGATATACCTCTGTAGTTTTATTATACATTATGAAGTGGTTACATATGTATTAAATACACCTCTGCAGTAAAATATGATTTTAAGGCCGTTTCATCTACTTATATGATCTTGGTGATAGTCTTTGGATATATATTCATTGTGGATTCAAGCATCTTAGGTTTAGAGTGGTATTACCGTTTTAAAGGTTCGTGCAGTGAGTCGAATCCTTAGATCTGAGTAGATAACTCTGATTATGCGAAATGAAAAGATTGATATGTTCAAAGGGACGATACGTTTTGTTGTAGATAAATGGGGAAGAATTGAGGTCACTGAATCAAAAAACTTCACTATGAAAGAAGACAATAACCTTTCTGCCATTGAGTACGAATTGGAAAATATTGTGGAATGATATTTTAATTGTTTTAAATTTGTAGTGAAGAGGCCCGTGATGATATTACAGAAATGATTAAATTTTATTTGCGATGGGTGAGATTTATAATCCAATGTAAAAATGGAAATTCTGGGTCGGAATTGAGAAGCTAACTTGCATAGAGGAAATCAAATTAATCTTAGGAGTGTTTTTGTGTGGTGAAATAGAGTATGGTTTGCGTGGGTGGAAATGTGCCACAATGTGACTGTGGAAATTTTTGAAGGAAATCAATTGGTAATTGAGAGAATGAGTTAAGATATAGGTTGTGGTGTAAACAAGGGTGTCGAATTCCTGAGCTGAACAATGCTGTAAGGTTGGCACAATCCACACAAGACCAGAGGCATAACAGATGAAGGATGATCTATTCCTGAAACAACACTTCTGTTCATGTTTACAGAGTTATGTTCCTATTCCAGAAGTTATTTCCTGTTCCTGTTCCGACAAGTTGGGTTCCAGTTCTCAACTCTAAAGTTATCATACTTGAAGTTGTCTTGAAGATAAAAAGAAGATGGTTTTTGAGGAATTAGAGGTTTCTACATGATTATGTGTTCACTCAATCACGCTCAGGTTTTTCCATTAGCACAAAACTCTGAAAACTAATCCTTCCATGTTTATGAATAGTTGATATGAACATAGTTTAATAAAATTGATTAGGGATGGAAGGTTGAAGTCTCTTTCTTGAGACTTGTAGTGTAGCCTTAGTGTTTAAGGCTACTAGTTGTGGAGTAATAGACCTGCTAGGTCATCATTTTTTGGTATCAGAGTGAGTAAAATATCTTTTGAGAGAAAATTTTAGCAGAGTTATGTTCTTAAAGTTGTATATGCAGAAATATACCAAGAGGTCAAGTGTAGAAAGAGAGATTGCATTGTTGGATAGAAATTATGAAGGCTTGCTGAAAGAGAGGATTAGGTGTAGTCCACAAGTGAACAAATTAATTTCACAAAGGAGGAAAAGATGATTGTTGATAGTCATTGCAGAGGTTCTGGGAGAAGCCACAGAAAGGAGAAGGAAGATGCCAAGGAAAATGGCATGAGAAGGATTCAAGAAGAGATTGAGAGAGAAAAAGGTGAGATAAAATTCCATCTTGGGTTATTGACGGGGATGTTACAGAGGAATAAGGAAGGCCATAGGTATGGTTGGATTATGAGAAGAAAAGTCAAATGGCATAGATTGCAAGTGAAGTGGGAGCATAGATTGAATGATCAACTGAAGGAAGAGTTACTCAGAGTAAATAAGTATGAGGAGGAAGTTTTGGTATGTGAATCAGAACATGGTCCATTGTTTTTTGAAAGAAATGAAGATATAGAGGATAAATATACAAAGGAACTTCTGAATCATATGAATAATTCCAACCAGCAAGAAGACCTGATGGCTGAAGCATCAAGTGAGACCACAAGGTCTTGTGTTTTTAAAACTAATGATTTGTGTATGATTGCAGGTATTGCAGGAGATGGGAAAATTTTTTATATTTCTTGAAGATGGATGAATATATTAAATTAAAATATGATGAAGAAAACCTCTTAGATGAGGAAGGATTTGAATGGTTGCAACAGTAGGAGTTTATTGATGATTTACTTAATGGGAGAAGACAATCATCTGAAGCTATCATGGAGATGGAGGATAAGAATCTTATTCCGATGAAAAATGAAGGAAAATTATCTCAGAGAGGTAAGCCAATTATTTTTACTAATGTTATTGATGAAGAACAATTGCAGGAGAGTGCTAATGCAGAAGACGGGGCAAGGATAGCTCTTGAAGAGGGCTTACAAAAAGACAGTATTGCAAAGTGTGTTGAAGAAGGAGGTAAGGTAGATTTGTCTCAGGAAAACGAAAATACAGTCATAGGATTGAATGAAGATGAAGGAAAACTACTAAAATATGTTAAGAAAGAAGAACATATTGAAGACTATAAACAACATCATGATGAAGTACTTGTAAGGTGTCAAAAATAAATTGAGTTGTTGGAGTATTTGCTAAAAGAACCTGAGCATGCGAGTGTGATTGCAGTGCGAAATGAAGGAGTATCTCAAGATTTGATTGGGAAAAAAATATGTGTTATTTGCCAAGTTTCTGATGTACCGGCTAACAGAGAAGAAAAGGTGGCTGAGTATGCAGTTAGAAATATGACCGACAATTAACTTCTTGAAAGTAAATTTGAAGATAAGAAGAAGCAAATGAAAATTGCAGAAGAAGATGTTAATGAAAGAAACCAACACAGAATGATTTTTTGATTGATGAACTGTGGAAGTTGATTATGGGGAAATTCAGATGGAAGAAACTAACAACACAAGGGATGATCAATCATAATTTGAAGCTGATTGAAGAAAGGAAAATGAACCAGAAGATAGCAGACATGCATCATCAACAAAGGTGCGGAGCATTTGTACAATTAAAAATTAAGGTTTGGGACCCTGGAGGTTTCCATCAGCATATGAAATCACATGATCATGAGATCATGAATGTTTTCAACTTTGGGAGTCCGATGCAAGAGCATCCTGCTCGAAAAATCATTGTATATTTGGTTCACTTAGGGGGTCTAATGTTTGATAAGGAATTTAATTTATTAATAGGAAGATTGTATATTTTAATGATTTGATTGAGAAATATGCGTGTGAGGTTTTTTAAATGTAAATATTATTACATAATTGAGAATACGAGAGATATTAGACTTGTGAAGATCTCATATAGATCTTAGGGATTACAAAGTCCTAGAATAGGGATTTTGTTGAGTCAAAAGGGGATTTAGAGGATTTTTAGGATATGGTTGAGCGGATTATGTATATGAACCAGAATTTGTTGTAGAATCCTTTTGTATATATTTGTAAGCCTCAAAGGCATTAGGGGAGGCCACTTCGATTGAAGAAAATCAGGCCATGGAGAGAAAGATGAATTAAACAAGGATTGCAAGTATATCTACATTTTGATTAATGAAAGGAAGTTTTCATTATGTTCATTTGTCTCTAGATGATTGTTGATTGAATTATAGTATCTGTGAATATGGAATTAATAATGTTTTGGATATGTAATTAGATATTTTAATGTTCCGTAGTATCAAATAAAGGTTGGATATACCTATGTAGTTTTCTTATACTTTATGGAGTGGTTGCATATGTATTAAATACACCTCTGCAGTCAAATATGATTTTAAGGCTGTTTCATTTAATTATGTGATATTGGTGACAATATTTGGAGATATATTCACTTGTGGGTTCAAGCATCTCAAGTTTAGAGTGGTATTACCATTTTAAAGGTCTGTACAGTGAGTCAAATCCTTAGATTTGAGTAGGCAACTCTGATTATGAGAAATGAAAATATTGATATGTTCAAAGGGATGATGCGTATTGCTGTAGATAAATGGGGAAGAATTGAGATCACTGAATCAAAAAAATTTATTGTGAAAGAAGACAATAACTTTTCTTCCATTGAGTAGGAATTGGTCAATATTGTGGAATGATATTTTAATTGTTTTAACTTTGTAGTGAAGAGGCTCGTGATGATATTACAGAAATGATTAAATTTTCTCTGTGATGGGTGAGATTTCTAATCCAATGTAAAAATGGAAATTCTGGGCCAGAATTGAGAAGATAAATTGCATATAGGAAATAAAATTAAATCTCAGGAGTGTTTCTGTGTTGTAAAACATATTATGGTTTGCGTGGGTGAAAATGTGCCACAATGTGACTGTGGAAATCGTTGAAGGAAATAAATTGGTAATTGAGCGAATGCGTTAAGATGGAGATTGTGGTGTAAACAAGGGTGTCAAATTTCTAAGCTGAACAATGTTGTAAGGTTGTCACGATACACACAAGACCAGAGGAAGAATAGATGAAGGATGATCTGTTCCTGAAACAAAATTTTTTTTCTTGTTCTAGGAGTTCGATTCATGTTCCAAAAGTTATTTCCCGTTCCTGTTCTGACAAGTTGGGTTCTGGTTCTCAACTCTAACATTCTCATACTTGAAGCTGTCTTAAAGGTAAACAAGCACATGGGTTTTGAGGAATAAGAGGTTGATATGATTATGTGTTCACTCAATCACGCTCAGGTTTTCCCATTAGTGCAAAACTCTAAAAACTAATCCTTCCATGTTTATGAATTGCCGATATGAACACAGTTTAATAAAATTGATTAGGGATGGAAGGTTGAAGTCTCTTTCTTGAGAATTTTAGTGTAGCCTTAATGTTTAAGGCTGCTGGTTTTGGAGTAATAGACCTACCAGGTCATCATAACATCGCCAAAACGTGCTTCAAGCATCCATAAATGCATGTAGAAGTCGTCAATATGGTATTCTTCTTTGGTATTCTTATCGGGTTTAAACTTTGATAGAATATTTTTTGGATGTTTTGGAATTTCATGAATATTATCTAGAAGAGAGAGTGATCAGGAGATCAGGTCCAAGTTATGAAAAATGCTCAAAAAGTAAAGTGCTCAGAAATGGTTGCAATCTGAACAACAGGAAAGGTCTCGTCACTACGATTATGGTGCCATGAACGGTTCTCAAAACCGAGGTCGTATGCAGAAGTTATTAAGGTTTGAAAATCCCAGTAAACTCCAAAAATGAGTTGACCAAGTTTGACTTTAAAACTTTGGAAAAATTTAAAAAATAATATTCTAAAGAATATTCCCCAGAATATTACCTGGAATATTCCACAGGAGCTAATTGGATGCGAACAAGTGGCAGGCCTTCATTTGAGGCTGGTTTGACTTTATTTGTTCGTGGCCTATCACAGGCTACCACGTGGCAGGCCCAGAGGCCGCCATGTGGCCCTAGGCTGTGGAGCACTTTGGCACAGGTTTCAGGTCGAACAAAGGTCATATTCAATAGTTTTAGCTTCAAGGAAGATCAAGGAGCCATCAGGACCATCATGGAGAAGGCAGTGTATTGAGCTTTCTTTATTTGTTTTATGTAAATGAATAATTATCTTTAGCTATTTCATACCTTCTGCAGCTGATTTTACAGAGAGTTTTGCCTATTGAGGCTTATTTTCACTTGCACTTGCATTTTGAGAAAATTAATACAAGAGGGACATGCCATTGGGAGCTAGACCAGCAGATGTAGCCCAGGAGGGGTGAACTGCTTCAACAATTTGCTGAGTAATGTGCTTTGTGAAGTTTATTTCTATGTTATTTACTACTGTATAATGATAAACACATAAAATACTTAATCAATTCTCACACAATAATCTGTTTAAAAAAGCTAGAACTATTTGTTTAACCTGTAAATTAAGGAGAACCTTATGCACACTTTATTATTACTGTTTGGATACTTAGCACAACATAACTAATACAATCCATTCAGATTAGGTTGGCATCAGAGCCAGGTTGACCATTAGGTTAAGCTAGAGTATTTTTTCTATTTAACATTTGTGCAAAAGTATTTGTTTAATAGTTTGCATAACGACTCTTGCAAGCTATGCAGAGCGATGATGGTTGCTTGATTGACAGAGAAAGCTATTGCTTGTATTACTGGAAAGGTGTTAAAACAGTGTAAAATATTGACTGCTTTACTGTTTGCAAACTGACTGTTGTTTGAGTTTGCTAGAGGTGAAGGGATAGCTATTGATAACTAAGTCCTAGAGAGGACAAAAAGGAAGAAAGGGCTGAAGGCTTCTTCCTTACCCCAAAGTACCTCAAGGTCACCCTTGGAACACAAACCCTCTTGACAATTGTTTGTTGTTTTGTTGTTTGAATAAGAGTTTGTCTCTACAGCCATTTGGTTTAAAAAATCTTGTCATTTATTTAGAAAGTTTTGTGAGATTTTTTGAAGTTCCTTTTGTTCATTGACATCATAATGACAAATTCTACAAGTGAGGTTTCCTCCTTCACAAAATTCTTTGATGAAGATATGAAGCGTGACTTTATTATATTGAAGGACATGGTGCAGATTATGTTTGAAGATAGAAGAGAAAGCACTAAAATTCGTGAGAAATTATTTTCCATGAAGGAAGAGAAGGAAGAAATTATTCAAAGATTTCATGATATGGAGAGGTAGCTCCATCAAGCTCAAGAAGCTTTGACCAAGAACATGCGTGAGGAAGAGGTAATCCCTTCTAATTTGTCTTTAGTTTCCTCATTAGAAAGATGTGTTGGTTCTTTCGAAAAGAACACGAGAGGTATAGGGTACAAGTTAATGATTATAATGGGCTATGAAGGCAAGGGTTTAGGAAAGCATGCACAAGGCATGGTTGAACCTATTTTGGTTGAGGAACAACCCAAGAATTTTGGTCTTGGTTATGTGCAATCCAATGGTGACGAATCCAAAGCCATGAAGGCATGTGAGGCTACTTCAATGAGAACTTTTGTTCCAAGTTCTAATATGAAAATATGTCAAATTTGTTTCAAAGATGATTTCCATTGCTTTAAGCCTTTGTTGCAACAAGAATATGGTAGACATGCATCTTATGGAAAGCATGCGAGTTTAGACAGTTTTCAAGACAAGAATGATGATGTTAGTCTACAAATGAAAGATGGAGCCCCTAGTAGTTCATCTCCTCATAAAAGCAAAAAATATGAACATGCAAAGCAACACAAGAGGTATAAATCTTCCCATGATCAATTTGATTGTGTTTCTGCAAGGCATGATAATTTTGCATGCTTAAATGGAAGAAAGATTTTCTATACATATTGTGGTTGATTTAACCTGATGTTTCAAGATGCTGGATGAGGAAGAAAGCATACATGAAGCAAATGAGGCAAAGGCAACTTTCAAAGAAAATGCATAATATTTGCACTTATTTCCAGAAGAGGGGAAATGTTGTAAATTCCCATTGTTGGAATTTGCATCCAACTAGTCGTCCCAAGCACATGCAACAAGAGGACAGAAAGAATGGCAAAGGTGGAACCAAGGATTCCATTTTTTATGTGAAAACGGAAGTTTCACATGAAGAAGAGTTGCAGCAGCAAAAGTCGCCATGGAAGTGGCTTGATAAGAAGTGGATGGACTTCTTAATACATTAAGACATACTCCTTTGTACATATGCAAATTTCGGTGGTATGCATGTATTTTATGCTGTAATCTCATGTTTGTTTGAGCCACCTTGGATCATTTCTCAAGGCAGGGATGTTCAAGTACCTTCTACAAATCTATCGCTAGAAATTTTCTGAGTGAGTGCAAGAAAGACAGCTCTTAACAGGAGGACAAACACATCCAGGAAGGGAAGTGTCAATTTCTTTCTAGTTGTGGTTCAAAGTCACTAGCCATGCAAGGCAAGTGTTTGGAGGCTGAAAAGAATAGGGTGTTGTACTCTCATTTACTGTATAGATTAGTATATTAGGCTTTTGGGGTCCAAAAGCTTCCTAGTGGGGAGGTGTGATTAGGAGATCATGTCCAAGTTATGAAAAATGCTAAAAAATGAAAGTGCTCAGAAATGGTTGCAATCTGAATGACCGGAAAGGTCTCATTGCTGTGATTCTGGCACCGTGAACAGTTCTCAAAATTGAGGTCGTATGCAGAAGTTATTGAGGTTTGAAAAGCCCAGTAAACTCCAAAACTGAGTTGACCAAGTTTGACTTTCAAACTTTGGAAAAATTAAAAAAATAATATTCTAAAGAATATTCCTTGGAATATTACCTAGAATATTCCACACGAGCTAATTGGATGCAGACAAGTGGCAGGCCTTCATTTGAGGCTAGTTTGACTTTATTTGTTCGTGGCCTATCACAGGCTGCCATGTGGCAGGCCCGAAGGCTGCCACGTGGCCCCAGGCCGTTGAGTAGTTTGGCACAGGTTTCAGGTCGAACAGAGGTCATCTTCAGTAGTTTTAGCTTCGAGGAAGATCAAGGAGCCATCAGGACCATCATGGAGAAGGCAGTGTATTGGGCTTTCTTTATCTGTTTTATGTAAATGAATAGTTATCTCTGGCTATTTCATACCTTTTGAAGCTGATTTTACAGAGAATTTTTTCTATTGAGGCTTATTTTCACTTGTACTTGCATTTTGAGCAAATTAATACAAGAGGGACATGCCATTGGGAGCTGGACCAGCATATGTAGCCCAGGAGGGGTGAACTGCTTCAACAGTTTGCTGAGTAATGTGCTTTGTGAAGTTTATTTATCTGTTCTTTACTACTGTATAATGATAAACATATAAAATACTTAATTAATCCTCACACAATAATCTGTTTAACAAAGCCAGAACTATTTGTTTAACTTGAAAATTAAGGAGAACCTTATGCACACATTATTATTACTATTTGGATACTTAGCACAACATAACTAATACAATCCATTCAGATCAGAGAGTGGCCCTTGGTCCATCAAATCAAAGTCTGCATCATTCATGTCTCCATATCATTACTCTTCCTCTTCCTTCGAGTCTGAAGAGGATTCACCTTCACTATTAAAATCTACGTTATAATCAGGATATTCCTAGTAAAAAAATCGAAAATATTCCCCTTCACTATCCAAGTTATCCTCAATGGGTGGAAGTTCCCCTTAGTGAATTGTTCCTTTCGTAGGATCAACTAATTCCTCAAGGGTTTCAATAACGAAATCTTCCACTGAAGAGGCCAATACACCGTTGGGGGTTGTTTCTTTCTTTACAAGCTTATGAGGTAGAATTGAAACAATAGGGAGTAAACTAAGAGCTCTCGTAAACTAATGAGTAGTGGGTCAGATAGTCCAAATTTGATTGTAAGTAACCTCAAATTCGTGTCCCAAACTAGGCTAGGAAATTTACTCTTTATTAGGAGTATGAGTTTGAGTGGAAATGGGAAAGTTACTTCCTTGTGTTGAAGTCTACTTGTTGGGATGTGGTGAGTTATCATCCATAAAAGAGTTGTTTCCCTCCTTCTAGCATCATAATGTTGACAGTGTTGGATCCCACCACCATACAAGGGGGTCTCCTCGATGAAAAGTCCCAATTAGACTTCACACTGTTTGGTGTAGGAGCCCTTCCGGAGATAAGGCCTGACTACCATTTTTCTTAGAGGTTTTCCTTGGCTGCGATGGTTAGAATAAGAGATTAATGTACATGTACTTTTGATTGAACAAGTGAGTATGCCTTGTGGAATGTTTAGTTGTAGAATATATCAAGGTTCTTTCACTGGAGGGGAAATAAAAGTGAGCCTTCAAGAGAAGAGTAATAATATTATTCTAATAAATACACACAAAATATATATATGAAATAATCATTGATTAGCTAGCGAAATAGTTCACATAGAATAAACAATCATTAAAAGAAGTAAAAAACACATTCAACAAGATAAGCACAAAAACCACCGAAATAGTTCAATTTCTTTAGTACATAAAACATTCAAAGAATAATCTTACAACATTTATGAAATACACATGAAAGTTTGGTGGCTCAATGAGCTTCAAGTGTTAAGAAAAATTTTGAAGATACATTGGTACAATCAACACCACTAGCTCCAATAGTGGAGTGTTAGAGGTACCACTTTCCCCTCCAAAAGTGCTATCTTCCTCTATAATACCTAATGGAAGGAGCCAAGGTGAAAAATCCTTTGCTTGAGCTATGAGGGTGTATATATAACAAATGGGGTGACTCTTCACCTCCTTCGTGACTCTTTTACTTCCCTCATTACTCTTTGACTTCCATATGACCTTTTGACTTCTTCATGACTTTTCAAATTATATAAATGACACTTGGACTTCCACTTTACATTACATTTCTCATATATTGAAAATTACTTAACCATATCCAAAAAATGATGTGGAAAATGATGACTCATATGACACCTTGGTATGACAATTTGACAAGACATGATATGGCATGGACTCAATGCTGATGTGGAAATTCCAAGCCATTCTTTCTGTTATCTTTGTTTCTTCTTGAAATATGGTGCATGCTCTTCTTCTTCCTCCTCCATAAGGCTTAAAGATAGGAATACTTCACTATGATCTTTATCTTCAACTATCATCACAATCTGGTGCCCCTTCATCTTCTCATTCAATTATCAACTTGTCTTTTCAGCCTCATAAGTGTCTTCTAATATAGTTTCCTTCTCATCCTTTTGAATCATCATCCTATCATGTGAAAATATATAACTAGAACTCACTCATGACAAGATGATGTCATTCCGAAAAAATCCTAGTCTAACTTGCTTCAAAAATAATAATTGATTGAGCTATAACTGGGTGTTGGATTGAGAGGAAGACTCATGGATTGTGTAGTGCATAGTTCCAGGGGTTAGGAGTGATGGACTGAAGCCTGAGACCATGCAGTGAATAGTTCTGGAGGCCTAGGAAAGATGAATGCGTAGTTGAGGAGATTAGTGAGGTAGTATTAAGCCTTAAGGTTTCCCAATACGTAGTATAGGAGAGAGAGAGAGGCCTAGGTATTGTGAAATTGGATAGCTCAAGGAGGCAAGGATGACAACTTGAGGCTTGCCACTGTGAAGTGTGTAGAAGGAGGCTAATTGGGAGGATGAGATGCGTAGGTTTGGAGGTCAAGGGACTAGGGTTGAGCATTGAGACAACACAACGTGTAGTTCTTGAAGCTATGAAATGTGCATTACACAGTTCCAAGAGGCAAGGGATCAACGTGAGGGTTGACATTGTGCATTGCACAGTTCCAGGAGGTTGAGTGAGGTCAAGTTGATCGGGCAGGAACTTTACATAATTTTCTTAAGTGTGGGAACAATGAAGTAGTAGTGAAACCAATATTGAACTTATGAATGATCACTCACACTCAGAACAACTAATGACACAACAATGAAAACTCAGTACACAAGAAAAACATGATCCCCTCAATGCAATGACAATACAATAACCTCCTTCGAGTGTGACACTTAAAATACACTTTGCGACGACAATGAAGAAACTTGTGCAACAATGCATGAAATTTTGGATGGGACTAATATATGTCTATATGATAAATAGGACCCATAAACATCAAAGTTTCCTCTTGAAATAGACCAAAACATTGATTTTGTGATGTGTGACATTTCCCATGCCAAAAGATGACAATTGAGCTTTCTTCCAAAAGGGACTAGAAAAATTAGAAAATATACAAGGAATGACGCTTACTACCAGAAATGACACATGCAAGGTCTAAGTAGGCTTTGAGATTTCAATGTAGGTTAAAATTTTCGAGGGTGTTGTAGTAGCAACAACATATACCAAGGTAAGAAATTACATATTAATTGAGTTATCATTTTAAAAACTTTGATGGCACATTTTATTTTAGTTATTATATACTTTTAATAACATTTTATACCCCATATATATATATATATATATATATCCAATTTCAATTAATTAAATTACCTTTTACTGTGATCTGACAACAACCTGTAAAGAAGGAAAATCATAATGTTTTAGAGGAAAATGGTGAAAATGACATTTTTGAATATTTGTCCCTCTAAAGATAATAAATATTGTAGCAAAATATTGATTATTAGCTAGTCATTTAATTTTATTGTTATAGTTAAGATTCATATTTTCCATAGGTTGTATTAAAGCACTTGTTTTAAGGAGAAAAAACAAATTATTGTATATTTATTGTCTATTTATACATGAATTTCAATTGAATGTCTAATCCTTGGGATTATTGTATATTGTAAACATTGATTTAGGTGAAATATGAATTGTCAAAGGTGAATTTCATGAGTCATAGGACCTCTTAGAAGATGAAACCAAGAGTCATCCATCAATTTATTTATGTATGGCTCACATTAATAAAAAAATTCGGGTGTAGAGTATTCAATGCTTTTCCTATTAGTCATATCAAAGCAATTGATATCTTTTCATAACTCCATTAGGCTTTATATTTGGTTGCATTGATCCAAAATTATGAATGGAATGAAATGATATGCATATTTATAACCAAAACATAAAGATACAGTGAAAATTGACTTCTATTAATAAATGGAAAATGCTAAAATTGTATAAATGAAAAAGGAAAACAAACTAGCTCGAATGGTGGTACTTTATCTCTGAAAAGATATGTGATGGATACACCCTTCCTTGAACTACCTTAGAATTAGGATCAAAGGCCTTTTTATCATAAAGAAGCAATGAGAAAACCTAAACATCCAAAAACCTAACTTTAGGAGATGAAGCACCATAAGGTTTGTGGGCCTCGATGGGGCAAGTTGGAACGTCAACTTTCGGGGTCATAAATTTGGCATAAAATATTCATTTGTTGCACATGATAGCCCGTTGGAAAGGTATAACTGAGAAGTAAATTTTTTAATAACCCCTAATTTCCCCAAAAAATGTCATATAGGGCCTCCAAATGGATTTTGGAAGTTTACGACTAAAAAATTGTAGAAAATTTTCCAAATATGAAATTGTGCTATGAGCTAGTGGAGTAGGTGGGTGGTCACTAATATCCACTAAGATCAATTATCCCCCCTTAGGAAGAAATTGTCTCCATTTCATTGAGTGCCTCCATTAGATGGGGAAAATTATATTGAACTTGGTGATAGAATCCAAGACAATACTGAGATGGGGGTGAATCATTATTGTAGGAAGTTTAACAATTTATTTCACTTACAATAATACTAAGACACCAATAAACTTTCCAAAAATTAATTCATATGACCATGGAAAGAAACAACATAAGTATCATAATAAGAACATACAATTTCTTCACAAGGCAAGTTACAACTTGTTGTTAAAATGTTCTCTGGATACAACCAACAAGAAGCAACTAGTCCCTGATTTATCAACTACAATTGAAAGGAGCTACAATACCTAAGTTTACCAACTTCTACAGTAATGAGCTTCAACCCCTAAGTATTTACCAGCAACTACCAAAAGGAGTAATAATGTCTAACTTGCAAGTTACAACTTTCATTACCTCTATGATTCATCTTTCATACAATTCATACTCAAATCGTGAATTCGTTCCCTTTTAGAAATTGATTTGAGTCCCAAACACTCACCAAAACCACCATCATTATAACCTTCAACAATATTTCATTACTAAACATACCAGCAACATCACCAACACACCTGCTCAATTTTGAAACCCATACAAACTCTCAATCCTATCTTGCTCAATCGATCATGCTTATAAATAATATTGACTGATATTTATAGAATTGAACTTTAGTCATATTCAACTTTGATTCTTGCATGAATCTTTTATTTTTTCCTTTTTCTTACTCAAAATATGTCTTCTGAACTTGCTCTCTGAGTCAACAAACTATGCTCTGCTGTTTCCCTAAGAATAATTGAGTTAAACTGTTGTTTTCCTTTATTTTGGTGAGATACAGGATTTAGTTGAGATTATCTATTTTTAGTGATCTCCAACTTTGGTTATTATGCCAAGTCTGCACCAAATATGTCCATGCTACCATCGGAAATACAACTCTTTCAAGCATACATTTTAATTTTATCACTCCACTATATATGGCATAAATTCCAAATTTATGTTGCCGACCCATTCATGCTTTGGTATCTAAGCCTTTTCTATAAGCCCAAAAACCTTCAAAGTTGTCAACTCATCCATAAGTTCGAAGGCCTTAATGTTACGAAATATAAAATTATCGAGGCCCATTTCACCTTAAGCCCCAAGGGCTTTAAATCAAGACCATAGATTTGTTGAAGACAACCATTGATAATAGGCCCCAAGCACTTTGATATAAATCCACTTCCATATAACTTTGTATCAATATCAAGTGATTT
The DNA here is from genome assembly GCA_034641835.2 of Pinus albicaulis. Lineage (NCBI taxonomy): Eukaryota > Viridiplantae > Streptophyta > Pinopsida > Pinales > Pinaceae > Pinus > Pinus albicaulis. The sequence goes on along the minus strand of CM076573.1, from coordinate 760,962,186 downwards.
AACACATGAAAATGCCACAAGATCGTGTCAAGGCGTGTCTTCCATCACTTGAAGGAACACCACTTGACAAAAAGTCACTTGTCAACTATATTTTTGTTTCCCGGGTCCGTCATCCTAGCCACATTCCTTTGTGTGTCTATGATTTCCTTTGGGATTTTCCATTTTGGATGTTGTTGTGTGTGACCACCTTTCCTCTTCTCCCATTGGTCATCGCTGCCTAATTGTACCTCCACCATGTCCCGGTGCTTTATTAGCTCGACAATTCTTCATTTGCACTCTTAAAATCCTTCTGGGGTCCCAGGTGTGGTATGCAGTGTCTTGGTGGGTACCATCCCTCTGCTCATAGAATAATCACCAATAGGCCAAGTTGACTATAACTACCACATGTTCCCGATGTCGAGTTAGCCTGGAGCTTCCTCCTTTGTGCACTTTAATAAACCTTATAGGATAAAGGCCTCTGAGATGACATCATGCTTATGTCATCTCCGTCATGTGGTGCCTCCAAAGTGTGACACGTGTCACCTAGATTTGGCCTACTATGCCACCCAAAAATGTTGAATTTTCCTACCATGTGTCCTCCATATAGATATCATACTGAGATCATCATGGGCCACTAAAATGCTACCACACATACTATTAGAGAGGAGAGAGAAAGGGTTCTAGCCTTGGTGTTTTTTTTTGAATTTATTCATTAGATTTTTAATAAAAAACCACTAAGTTGAAGCCCTTTATATTGTTACAACTACCACGGCTGCCCAACTCTCTCTCTATTGGTATTTTTTGCTATTGTTATTCACCACTCTAGCCCAACTTTGACTCATCCTGAGCCTTCACCTTTGTGCACACTTTTGAAACCTTCCTCGGTACTGTTTGCGAGGATGTGCTAGCACTAGGGACCACCTCTTCTTAAACTCTTAGCAGTAATAAATATTTCTGCTATTGTTGTCAAGCGACCTCTGCCCGTGCTAATGTCATCCCGAGCACTCATTTATTCATATCCTTTTGGCTCTTCGCGGGGTAACTCCCTTGATATTTTGTGTCATATGGGATCAACTGTGAGCTGATAGAAATGCTTCCACTGCACTGCTCCAATCCATATATTCTCATGCTTGCTTCATCCAGGGTGGTCCCCATAGTGCACTTCTATGAATTATTTATGGAAACACCCACTGAGATGAGCTATTAAGTGGGCTCTTCCATGAGAAAAAAAAAATTTCCACCCACTACTCATTGTGCCACATTTACCCAATCATTTGGATAGTGGCTCCACCAAGCATAGACACCAAGACAAGGGGGGAGGAGGGGGTAATATAGGGGATGAAGGGGAGAGGGGCATCGAGGATGTTGGATAAGGGAAATAAATTAGTAAAGAAATATTCACCACCAACTAACCATTTAAACCTGAACCTGAATGACCATAAGCGACAACCCATTAGGAATTATATATAGTTTGTTAGACCATTACTCCCTAGCTCTTTGACTCTCTTTTTTCTTAATTTTCTATCTCTGGTAGTCAGTTTTTTCCTTTGGTTTTTTCCATTTGAAACAAATTTAGGGGATTGCATGACTTCCCTCCTACCCATTCACCATACTTTTCTCTTCTGAAAATAGGCATGCTTGGTTTTCTTGCCTATGAGCTTCCTTATTTTTTCCTCTAAGAATATGATAGAACCTAGTTTTTTCAAAGGAGTATTCTATCCCTTGTATTCTTTTGATGGTTTGATTTAGTTTGCAGTTTTGTTCCGAAGTCTCATTTACCATATGCTTGATTATAAATAGCAAGTCTCCTAAGATGACAACCTCCCTTATTCCTTTTTTCTGAACTAGAGAAAGACCAAAAAGGAGTCCAAAGGCCTCTGCTTTATTGTTAGTCTTTATTTCCATCCCCAAAGCATATATTTCTTCTATTGTCCATTGGTATTAATGAAAATCCCTCACCCTCCTACCACCCCAGGATTCCTTTTTGATGATCCATAAAATTATAGGATCCATTTCTTTTGCTCTCTCATCCACTAACACATCTCTTCAGAAGTTAGCCAGAGGACCCAAGGTGGTTTAGGTCGAGGGGCCATTATAGTATTAACTTTTTTCTCTACTTTAACTCAGGGAAGCATCCAGGTCGATTCAATTTTGTCCAGTGAGGGTTCGGGAGATGGTTGGTGTAATTCCATTCAAGAAGAAAGCCCTTTTAATGTTGTAGTTCTGGTAATGATACGAGTCGATATAAATATTAATTTATTTCTATAAAACCATATTTTCCAACACACATATTTTCAAAGGGAAATCGGTACTTTCTTGAAGGTATCTTTGGCCTGAAGGGAGCCCACATAAAAGGAGGGCAATGAGCTGAAGAATTGCAAGCCAAGGGGCACCTCGTTCTGTTATAGATCAAGCCTAAAGCTATCAACTAAACCTCTTTAATTACTTGATTGTGTAGGAAAATATGAGTTATAGTTTCCTCAGTTTTTTCACATAGTGGTCACCAAGAAGGCCCTATATGCCCTCTTTTTTGGAAATTCTCTGTTGTGAGAATTTTCTTATGTACCAAATACTAGCAAAAGAAGTTGACTTTTGGGATATCGTTTTTGTTCCAAATTTTCCTCCATATTAACACTTTAGGAGGAATCTGTGATTGAAATAGAAGATGTTTATATCCTTCTTTCGTTAAATATTTTATTTGTTTCCATCCCCATTTTTCTTCCATCAAATTTTCCACTAGGGAACAAGCTCTTAATTTCAGAAACATGTGCTCTCGTAATGGCATTAGAGCTTCCAGGATGTCGTCTAAGAACCATCACTTCCAGCACCCCTTCTCATTCCAAACAGAGATTTGAATTAAGAAATCCACTCCCATCTAAGATAGAAAACTCCTGAGGGGAGTCAGTGTTAAATCCTCACCAATAGGTTGCCCCCTAGGACTGAGTCTTAGAAGATATTCATTGAGTTTCCATTCTCGGGAATTTTTCTTCTGAGTTTCCTTCAATGACTTTTGAAGAAGCTTTCACTAGCTTCCAAATCGGTGATCCAATAGCAACCCATGATTGTACTTGCCTGTTCAAACATGGACTATCATACTTAGCCTTTAATACTTGAGTCCACCAAATAATTTTTTTGGTAGTCATGTTCCATTTTAGCTTTTACCCCATGGGCAAGTTTGCTAATTCTAGATCTCTTATCCCCAACCCATCGTGAAGTTTTTGAGATATTATTTTTTTCCAATTTACCAAGTGGTATTTTTTAGTTTCTATCTTTCCCCCTTCCCACAGGAATTTTTTGAAGTAAAATCCCAGCTGTTGTAGAACATACTTTGGAGCTTGGAGGGCAGATAATTGATACAATGGGATAACTCATAACACTCAGTTCACTAGGATAGTTCTTCCCGCCAAGTTGAGCCAAATACCACCCCAGTTTACTATTTTACTATTTATTTTGTCGAGGAGTTTCTGCCAAGAATTTGGGGCCGCTCTTCCTAAACATACATGAACTCTGAGATAGTTGAATTCTTTCCATTCCCTGATTACTCTGAATCTGAATATTTCTTCGATCTTTCTGGCCTTCTATGGGGGAATATTCCAGTTGTAAATATGAATTTTCTTATCATTGATTTCTCCGCCATAGGCGCACAGGAACTTGTCCAGGGTCACTTTAAATCTCCCGGATATCACCATTGAGGCACCTGCCAGTTGAATAGTGTGATCCGTGAACTTGTCATGGTTTATAATTTTAATGCCTTCTTTAAATATGATGCCCAAAAGGAGTTTGGAAACACGATATTTTTCCAGATTTCTTCTTAATGCCTCTACCAGGATGATATATAAAAAGGGGTAAAGTGGGCACCCTTGTCGCATTCCCCTGGAAGCCTTGAAGAAGCCCACCACTCTACCATTCACCATATGAGAAATCCAAGGAGACCCAAAGAAAATGGTCATCCATCTTATAAAGGTATCATCAAACCCCAATTTATTCAAGACTTTCATCAAAAACTTGTGCCTCAACCTATCAAAAGTATTGCCCATGTCTAACTTTACGATCAATCCTTGACCACCTCTCCGCCAGCTCGAATCTATCTCCTGCTGGATCACAATGATATTGTCAAATATTTGTCTCCCTGGGATAAAACCCCCTTGATTTTCCGATATTATACTAGTAAGGAGTGGTTTGGTTCTTAGTGCCAATAATTTTGAGAATATTTTGTATGAAACATTTCACAACGAAATGGGTCGAAACCTCGCAAAGGAGGACAAGTTATTCTCTTTCGGTACGAGAGCCAATAAGGAAGAGTTAATACCTACTCCAATGATGAATCTTTCTAGAGAGTAGACTTCCATTCTGCACAGATCACGTTTTATTATTTCCCAGAAGCTTTGGAAGAAGTGTGGCAAGAAATTTTCTAGTCCCGAGGCCTTATTCGCCAGGAAGGAGAAAACCACTACTTTGATCTCCTCCGAAGAGGGAACCATAGTTAGAGAAGCATTCAATTCTTGTGAAACCAACTCCAAAATGTCCTCAATTAGTGAATCCTCCATCTCCTTATCTCTCTCTATATATTCTTTATATATGAGACTAAAATACTCCACTGCCCCTCTCTTTATCCTCAAACTCTTCAACGGTCTGCCCCTCATGTTTTATCTGTAAAATATTGTTTTTAGCTTCCTAAAATTGGTTTGCTTGTAGAATAATTTAGTGTTTTTGTCCCAAAACCTCAACCAATGTTTTTTGGACTTCAGCCTACAATATTCTTCACCTCTCCCGAGGTTTACATGAAGTGCTTTAAAATTACCTGATTCTTTTTGAAAGTCCACTACAATAACTTGCAAGGACTCCATATGGCTTTGTATGAAGGCAAGTTCATCCTCCACCTCCTTTTTGTTCTGATTTCTATTCAGATCTTTATCTTTTAGCCATTTTTTGATGTATTTCTTCAATATTTTATCTTATCTTGCCATATCGTTACTGGTCTCCCATCCACCCAGCCAGCCCATGAAGACGAGACCACATCTCGAAACCTAGGGGCCTCAATCCATAATGGAGACAAGAGGAATGAAATAGGACCTAGGTTTAGGGGAGGGGACATCATGACATTTATAGGATGATGATATCATCCAAACCAAGGCAAGATGGAAGAATTGAGACAAAGATTCAGGACCAAAATACTATCCGAGGCAAAAAGTGGTCTAGGCAAGCTGCTATGTGTCCCGACCCTGTCCTTTTATTTTTCCAGGTGTAGAGACATTTCTTAGGTTTAACATCAAATAGGCTAAGATCGAGAATTAATTCCTCCATATTTTCCTGGAGGGAAACTTTGACAATGGACCCCCCTTTTCCCATGTCTTCCAATCATGGTGTTGAAGTCTCCACCAAATATGCAGTTTGTCCCATATTTAGTATGCTTTAGATCTCTTAGAGTCTGTCAACATTATTTTTTCTCTCGAAAGTGGACGGGCATATAGACATTTACAATAGTGAAAATTTGAATCAAGTCTATTATGTTGAAAGTGGTTACAATCCAATGAATGGTTTTTAAAGAGCTTACTAGTTTCAACTTTGATGGATTCCACAGCATACAGAGTCCCACCGAGGCTCCTCTTGAACTTTATGCTACTAAGTTGTTGAAATTCCATATTCTATTATGAACTATGAGGATTTATGACTCCCCATTTTGGTCTCCTATAACAAAGTGATAATTGGTATTTCTCTATGGATTAGAGATTTAATTTATGTTATTATTTTTGTAGACCGCATACCCCTAAACTTCTAGAAGATTATATTCATAATTTACTTCTTGTTTGGTATAGCCCCCATCACTCGACCCAAATTTGATCCTTTTTTTTCCCGCTTTTATGCCCGAACCCAACTAGTTTCTTTGTGATAGTATGTTGTAACCCCAAATCTTTGTCTTTTTCCATTTTTTCCCACCCTATTTCTTTATTCAATTTCCTCCCTGACTTTTTGACCTTTCTTTTTAGCTCCTTGATTCTTTTTCTCTCTGACTTCTCGTTGCAGAGCTTTGGGGGATAGTTGGTCCTAGAAATTCCTTTGATGATACAAAACCATCATCTTCCTCATCATTATCCAAATATTCTTCAGTACTAGAAGAGTCAGAGCCTGAGCTGACTACTTTTTGCTTCTTGGAGTTAGTGGACATAGCAACAACCACCTTGGCCAAATCTGAATGGGGAACGAGGGGAAGTGGGGAGGAGCATCCCTCCACTGCTGGGGTTGCCAAGATCTCAAACCGATTCAAATCCAATAGACCCTCTGTCACGACCCCAACCTCTTTCCATGGCTCTAAAGGAGGAGGGACCGATTGATACTGGCCCACAGACTGGGAGGTAAACTTCCCTCCTGTTGTTGCCTCGGTGTTATATTTTGAGTTACCTTTTTTCCTCTTTACCTACTTCCATTGATCGGTCGATTCTCCCATATGGGTATCTTTGTTATCTAGATATGTTTGGATTTTTCTTAGAAAAATGGCCATATTCATGGCACAACTTGCATTTAAAGCGGAGTTGATCATAGTCGACCTCTTTCTCATGGGTCCAACTATCCATGCAAAGGTTGAAATCCCCCGAAAAAACTTTATCAAGGTATACCTCAACACATATTCAAGAAAAAGAAAAGAGACCATCCTGAGACTCAAAGCAGTAAATGTACTTTCCTAGGGAGTTCTCTATCAACCTGAAAGTCACATCATTCCAACATTGCAGAGGAAGATATGTGAGTTTGACCCAAACAGGAACCGAGGTGGGAACCTCACATTCAAGATTAAAAATCGGGCTCCACCTGTCCATATACAGACCTTGCTAGCCCATGAATTATGGATCGCTACAGAATACCAAGTCTCGATCCTTTCTATTCTTGAAGTAGAAGTTGAAAAATCCTTTCCCATAGAAGGAATAAACCACCTCACCTGAGATTAGAGGATTATAGTCCTTTTTGATCTAGCCCTTGAATTTGTGCAGAGAGGGCCATAGCCCCATGAAATGATAAATAATCCCATGGCTAGCCAACTACAAAGCTATTGAGCCTACATGAGGGGCACTGATAACTATTTTTGGAATCGTATTAGCCTGCTTAAAAATTTTTGAGTGGCTCTGTTTATAGAATTTATGGGTAGACACCACTAGCAGGTCGAAAGTGGAAACCTCTGCTTGCGAGGGCCCCTACTAGGCCTGCACTGCCATGAATATGAACACCCTTGAGCTTGCTCAGAAGGAAAGAGCCTAACCAGTACAAGAGAAGGTATCAGAAATCAGAGAACTCAGGAAGAAGGGAAAAGTACCCCAATACACCTCTACATGAGTCCTGCCAAGGGGACAGAATACGCGGAACAATAGGATGACCTTAGCAAAAGGTTGAGGATTCCCCACTCAAGAACTCAAGAGCCTACTGAACTAGTGTTTCCCGCCATTGAACGCTCCTCTCGCTCCAGACCTAGCTCTCTAGTTCTAAACACTAATGTTATACTACAAAAATAATGAGTATAATATGTGATATTAATTTTGATAAATGAAAATTGATACTCTATATTGGAAACAAAGTGATTGTGTGTGATAATACATTATCTTTGAAACTTTCCACACTCAAAATCTGCACTCACACATGTGTTCGAAGAAAAAATCTACAAAATCCTTTAGTGTGGAATGTAGGGGTCCACAGAATCAAATCTCGAAAGCTTTCTCTCTATAACGGACTTCCTCTGTATTTTTGCACATCTTCTTAGTTTCAACAACATAACCATAAACAAAGCTTGTGCTCAATGGTCCAATTTTCTCTGCACTCCGCACAAACTTTACTCAACTCACTACTGATATTCACGAATATGGAGATACATATTATTTATACTCCGCACAAACTTTACTCAACTCACTACTGATATTCACGAATATGGAGATACATATTATTTATAATTAAAATATTGCGAAGAGAAAATATGGATTATTTAATACTAAAATATTAGTAATAAAACCATTATTTATAATTAAAATATTAGAAATAATATTGTATGGATCCACTAATTGCCTCAATGTTATTGCGAACATAAAATATGAATTATTTAATACTAAAATATTAGAAATAAAATCCTTCATTCCGTAGTTCGAAGATCCACACAATGAAATCTTCCAAGCTTCTCCTACATAATGAAATTTGTCGCACTTCCGCATATGTGAATAATTCCAAAAAGAAAACCATAAAAAAAACTTCCTCGTTCAATCAGAAAGTAGGAATAACGTTAACTGAAAATACGAGATTTTTTTTTGAATATATGAAAAAATAGATATATTGAGCATTTTCCTTGAAAATTTAGTTAAAATTGCAAAAAACACAGCCAAATAATGCACAGTTAATGCAACTTGACTGCGAAGAAAAACTAAATGCTTCCAACATTTTGTATGTCAATTGTTATCATTACAATAATTTCATAATAAGATATGATATAAACAATAATTTTATATTTCACAAATAGTGAGTACAATAGGCAATATCAAATTCCATAAATGGAAATTGATATTGTATATTGGATATGAAGTGATTGTGTGGCATTGTATATTAGCTTTGAATTTTTCCGCTCTTGTTCTCCACACTCACAAAAACACTTCAGAAAAAATATACAAAACTCTTTAGTGTGAAGTGCATACGTCCGCATAATGAAATCTTGAAAGCTTCCCGGACACAATGGAATTCCTTTGGACTTCTGCACATGTGCCTAATTTCAGCAAGATAGCCATAAATAAGGCTTGTCCTCAATGATCTAAACATTGATGCGGTTAAAGGTTCTTTGCATTACAAAACAATTCAACTTTGAGATGTGCCTAATTTTAGCAAGATAACCATAAATAAGGCTTGTCCTCAATGATCTAAACATTGATGCGGTTAAAGGTTCTTTTCATTACCAAACAATTCAACTTTTACTCAATCGACTAGTGATATTCAGGAATACGAAAATTTGCATTGTTTATAACTAAAATATTGTGAAAAAAAATATGAATTATTCAATACTAAAATATTAGCGATAAAAGCATTACTTTTTTTTTCAACTAAATAAATTGTGCTTGGAGCAACTCTTAGGCATACACAAACTTGCTTGAGATTGGAACACAAGACCTATGGGGACCAAACCTCCCCACCTAACTGTTGGACTAGATCCTCAAGACTATAATTAAAACATTATTAATAATATCATATGGGAACGCCCCTTATCTCGGTCTTATTGCAAATACAAGGGTCCTTTCTATAGATGAAGGTGTTCTAACACTGACACTAAGCATTCAATGTGGAATGCAGAGATCCACACCATGAAAGCTTGAAATATTCCTTCGCACAATTGACTTATAAGTCCAGGGCTTGCTTTGGTGTTATTGCAAACAATAAGTATGATTATTTAATGCTAAAATATTAACATAAAAGCCTTAGTTCGAGGTGTGGTGATCCACACAATGAAAGCTTCCTCCTCACAATGGACTTCCTCTACACTTCCACACATGTGCCTAATTTGAAACATATTTGGAAATACTAAGATATGCATTATTTATAATTAATATATTATCAATAATATAAGAATAAAGCATTCATTACTTAATACTAAAATATTAGCAATAAAATCCTTTTGTGCAAAGTATGAAGATCTGCACAATGGAAGCTTCTTGCGCATAATGGACTTCCCCCACACTTTCGCACATGTGCCTAATTTAAAACATATTCGGAAATACAAAGATATGCACTATTTAAGATTAAACTATTATCAATAATATAAGCATAAACATTCTTATTGCGAACATAAAATATGAATTATGTTTTAATATTGAAATATTAGTAAAGATCAGTTCCCCACAATGAACCTTCTTTGCACTTCCATACATTTGCCTAATTTCAGGAACATAACCATAAACAAAGCTTCTATTAAATGAAATGGGTTTTTGTACATCAATTTTTCTGCACAAATTTTATTCAATTGACTATTTATATCTATAAAAGACGAATATCTTCGAAGGGCTCTTTGAGAAAAAAAAATACAATGGTACACATTATTTACAACTAAACTATTAATATTATTATGAACAAATTAGTTTAACTATGAAAAAATTTCTACTGGCATGTAGAGGAAAATTTAATTAGTTTAACTATGAACAAATTTTGAATTAATATTATTATATTTCATTTGGCGGAGCTTTTACTGTGTGCAAGACAAGGTATGTATGACAGAAAGGGACGAAATTAATGTTAAAAACTTTCCTTATGCAGAGGACAAAGTATATGTGGGAAAATTTGTGAAGGATCTTGGGGAGGGGGACAACGCTGGTAGATAAGCACCATTTACAATTAAAATTTTACCAATAATATCATATATGTCAACCTCTTACTAAAATATTAGTAGTATTTTATGTCAATATTCATTCTGCACAATGTCATAAGCATTTGTAAATGAAACAAGATAGTAGTATATTCCAAAAAAGAAAGGAAGATTAGTACTGATAGTGCATTGTATTGTGTGTGTACGAATGTTATTCAGAGAACAAATGCATGTGAAAAATGTGGGAAGTGCGGAATTTGTGCAGAATGAAGTGCAGAGTGATATTTTAATTGTAATGTGTACTCAATATTTGAGCAAAAGGTATTATTGAGTAAAAATATGCGAAAGCTCCTAGAGCTTTCACTCTGCCGAAAGAACTGGGGCTCTTTTACATAGACAAGAGTGCTAAATAGACTCAGTTGTGTGGAAAAATGAAGTGATTCAATTCACTATGAACAAAAAAATGCATTATGTTTTAATACTAAAATATTAGGAATGAAATGCTTCAATGAAAAGTGCATAGATCCATACAAGAAAGGCCTGAAAGCTTCCTCCCCTCAATAAATCATATAAATAGCAATAGTAATATGCATTATTTACAATTAAAATATTATCAATAACATAATCATAAACAATGATATTGCGAACAAAAAATATGAATTATGTTTTGATACTAAAATATTAGCAATGAAAACCTTCACTACAAAGTGCGTGCGAAGATGCGCATAATGAAATCCTGAAAGATTCCTTCTCACAATGAACCTTCTCCGCACTTCAACACATCCTATAAACAAAGTTTTTGCTCAATGAAATGTGGTTTTGTACAGAATTAATTAAATATCATTAGTATGCATTATTTGCAATTAAAATATTATCAATAATATAAGCATAAAAAATGTTATTGCGAACAAAAAATATGGATTGTGTTTTAATACTAAAATATTAACAATGAAAGCCTTCACTACAGAATGCAAATATCCAAACAATGAAAAATTGAAAGTTTCTTCTGCACAATGAAGTGTTTTTCGCACTTTCGCACATCTCATAAACAAAAAACATTTAGTGCAAAGTGCTGAGATCCGCAGAAGAGCTTAAACAAAGAGATATTCGAAAATACTAAGATAAACATTATTTACAATTAAAATATTACCAATAATATCATATACCTCAACTACTTATTAAAATATTAGCATTAAAAGTCTTTAATGTGAATGTATTGATCAATTAATAACAACTTCCAATATCAATAATTGACGGAACACAAAGATAAACATTATTTACAATTAAAATATTACCAATAATATTATATACATCACTTACTAAAATATTACAATCAAATAACTAAAATTTTCACTCTACTTCAATCCATTAAATAATAATAAAGACAAAAACTATAATCTATCACAACTATTAATCTTATTTATCTTACACAAAAACATAATATATATTTTAAAAATTATAAATAAAATAAAAACATCTTATAAACCAGTGTATAAGTGAAAAAGACATCCTTTAAGCCAAAGAAAGTGTTTTAAATAAACAATTTTTTTTTTAAATGGTAAATAATTCACTTACAATAATCTTAACTTGCATTTGAGACAAAGGGAGATAAAAATTTGATTTTAAAAATAAATCATATATTATATTTTGAAGATGTGTTTTTTTAATAATTATTTTCTTAATAATCAAGTTTTTTCTCGTTTAAAATTCTAACCTTTTAAGTTTGTATTATTATTTAGAATTATTATATATTTTAATATTTAAAATTTAAAATATATAATTGTTATATTTTAATTACATAGTTTTAGTCTTTAAATTTTATTATATATATATATATATATATATATATATATATATATATATATATATAATTTATTATTTAAAATACTATTTTTATGTTAATGTTCTAATACTAAATCAAAGATGAATAATTTATTCATCGTAAACAAGTCAACTTAAAAATTTAGCACGTTTTAAACCTTTGAGTTGATAAACCAATTCAATGACATTATTTGGTGACATTATTTGTTTCAAGGATCTGTTCCACATTTTAAAAAGTTTATTTTAAAAACTCATGGCATCTTTTGGTCACTATCGTAGAAGACGAATGATTTTTTTTAATCTTATATTAATTATAATTATATATTTAGGTTAATGTAAAATTAAAATTTAGTTAAAATAAATAAGTATATATATTTGATTACATTAATAAAAAATACGATAAAAAATAAGAAATAAGTATTTGACTAAATTTATATAAAAATATGAAAATAAAAATTAAATAATAAAAATGTTTGAGCTATTTTACAAAAAAATTACCTAAATTTGAAATGTAACTAAACCAATTTAACTCATTTTATAGTTTGATCAATTTTTATTCACAAATTCAGTTCAAATTTTAATACACTTGCCAAATATATGTTTTATATTCAATTTATATGAATTATTATTTTATCTAGCTTACGGAAAGAATGAAAATAAATTTATGAAATTCTTTTTTAACTTTATGATTAAGTTTTATAAAACCATTTTATTGAAAATGTAATAGTAATTTGTTTAAATTTTGGAAATTTGTAATTTATCGCAGTGATTTATGCTAGGTTTAATCATTTAAGCTATAAATCTTTAATTGATGAAAGAAAGAAGGTATAGGATTGGTTTTGATCTATTTACTTGTGCATAGTTTATGAGAGAGACTATTTTTAATATAGTCTTTCAAGGTACAACCACACCATTACTAAATACTATTACTAAACATATATTAATGGTAATATTGGTATTAAAAATAAACTTGTTTATTTTCTCTCACTTTCTTGATATTTACATTTATAAATTTGAATAGTGTTTAGAAAAACAAAGATACATTATATTAACATGGTTCTAATGGTTGTTAGCATGATATTATTAGTGGTGCAACATCATTAAAGAAATTTCAAAGTAAATATATAGTTTCTTTAAAATTTTGAAAAAATTATAAACTTATCATTATTATCAATAAAACCATAATTATGATCATTATGGTGATAATATATATATATATATGTATATATATATATATTTTGTTAATTAAGATATATCTATTGCCACAACACTGCTTCCATATGAAATTCATAGTTTTTCCTACTCACCATCGTGATCTACCACAAAGGAAACCAGGCCAACGAAGAGGAGGGACAATGGTTTGTATCCAAACCATAAAAATACTAAAGTTGTAATTTCAACTTTAGCTAGTTTACTTACAAGCATCTGTTTAAAACTAATATCAAAATTGTAGCATGTCATCTGCTAGTCGTAACTTGCCATACATTTAATTACAAAATAAAAGAAATTTCTAAAGAAAAGACATAAGCCAAGAAGTCTAGATGATCATCATTTGTGAGAAGATGTTACTATGCGGCAAGATCCTATGCACTTGAACCTGTTGGAGATTTGAGGCTGCATTGAAGGTGACCTTTTATATTCGCTAGGGGGGGCAACGAGGTTGACCAAGTAGGAGCATTGATGGCATTAGACTCTTTGGATTTCATTTATACATGAAATGATTCCATTCTGGTCCTCGTATGTTTCTTTGAGCACCCAACCCTAGAGTTTCTTCATTTTCCAATCAAGAGTGATGGAATTAATGTATTGGCCGAATTATCCCCTAGTGTGGCCAAGGTCCAAGACCCAACTAGAAACTTCAGTTTGAATTCTAGAGTTAGAATATGCTTGGTGGTTAAAGCTTCTAATTGTTGTATTTCCATCTTAATTTCAGGTGGAGTAGTAGAATGAAAAATAAAAATGGAAAACTAGGCTTGATTCCAAGCACGAGGTATGCTTGAGGGGCCATGACCTGAAGATCCTTAGTGAGAGCACATTTTATGGAGAGGCATAACATTCAGGGACATACAAGGCATAATATTAGTAAAACCAACCCAAATAAGGCACATACGAGTGAACCAAGATGAACTAAACCAAGACAAATTCATGAGGATATTTATGCATTGGGCCTAGGCTGACTAAGGGATGAGGTGAGAGAGGAGCGACATAGGGAGAAATTCCAAGGGGTAGCTCTCGGTAGGGGCTAAAGACAAAATTAACCAGATTAATCCAAAAGGTTTCAACACCGCCAAGACACCCTAGTAAACATAAACATAATTCCACCATGCAGAGAAAATATAGCAGGTAAACTTGAAAATATTGGACATATCATGAGTTACCCCTATGTTGAAGACCTACTGAGCTCTAAAGTGTTGTTATTAAAGCTCCATGCTCCTTTGGACGCTACAAATTCCTAATCTGGAAATCCTTGCTACAAACATGGAACTCGTCAAAATATGGATGCCATAAGGCTCCAATATAGGGGCTCCTGGGCCTCCATAAATTAGTGAGCTATAAATCTCATGACATCATGGAAATATCCCACTTGTGATTGGGATTCACCTCATATGTAGCAGAAAAAATTGAGGCAACGATCAGGAAGGAAAGATTACCCAATGGAAGTGGAGTATGTCATCTTAATGCAATAAAATGTCAAGGTTGTTGGCATGTATGAGTGCATGGGGTGTGATGTTCATGCCATCCCCCCTCTTAAATGCAAGGAGAGGTGACAGGTTAGTAGGCTTACCCCTATTTCTTTGTTGGTTTGGTTCTTGACACCCCAATCAAGGAGGTATGGTGATAACACCTTTCAAGGAGTGAAATATTGCAATCATATAGATATTGATTTCATTAATTATTATTGATTTGTAACCACAATGTGGCTAGTTTTGGTATTGGAATAAAAAATATTCATTTTCAACAATTTATATATATTGGTTATTGTTTGTGGTCATAAGGCTTATACTTATAATATCCATGGTGAGACTTGGCATAGAATTTAGCAAATGCAAAGACATTGTAGCATCCACAATTTTAAAATTAAATGTAATGTTCCTTTCTCTGTTCTCTTATTTGAATTTGAATGTTCTTTGTATTAATAGGGTGCTTTTCCCCACAAATAAGGGGGTTTCATACTCAAATTTTGTTTCTAGCTTTTTCATGACCTCTGATGCAGGACAATCGACCCATCTTTTGGGATATTAAAAAAAATTATCTTCTAGAAGGAGAAAATGTTGGACGAGGACATGATTTTCTCAAAATTTGGTAGGGTTTGTTAAGTATAACATGATTTTTTTGTTTTTAGCGATATCGTGAGGATATATTAAATATGGAGTGATATCACTATGTTATTTTTTGTTTAAAAATGCAAGACTTCAAATTATGAATGGGGCGAGTCATAATGTAATCAGATCAAGGAGCATCTAGGGCCATAGAGGTTGTGTGTGTTGTAATCGAGCTTGAATATAATGAAATCATTTAATTATGTGCATTTATGAGTTGTTTTTGTGTTTAAATACATGTGTTCTAAATTGTGTGATGATAATTATATGTGTGTTTGGAGAGAGATGCAAGTGTTGTAGACCAAGAGCAAATGATCTGTAGGTTTGAACCATAAAGAAGAGACTTGTGTTCCAGTGATGGAAATGATCTACCATTGATCACATGATGGATCAACGGTAATCCATTAATGTTATCAAGTGACAAGTTATGACCCGAAAATCCACTAATCAAGGAGATCAATAGTTATTGTATGCATAATCCTTGTGTGTTTGAATTTATGAATCCAAATGCATGTGTGTATGTGGGTTGAGAACTAAGAATTTCTAGTCCAAGTGTGTTGAATCACAAATTTGGATCATGGAAAGATTTGGAGAATGTATACCATCTATCACTGGAATTATTGATGGTGAATTAACCTTAATCGAATTAAGGGAGTTTAGTGGAGGTCCATTAGAGAAATTTTGAGGTAAAAAATGGGCCTCAAAACAAAAATGTACAACCAAAATAAATTTTATAAGAACAAATAGGATTCAAGATGATGGTTTCAACTAGGCGAGATGATTCACCATTTTTGAAGTAAAAAAGTAAAAATATTAAAAAATAAAAACTACTTTTTCAACTCATGTTTTCAACTTTCTCCCTACGTTTTTACTCAAATTTTTGAGCAAGAGCACTTTTTGTATGCATAATTTAATTCCTCATCCAAGGAGTACACATGTTGCTAAATTTTGATGGTTCCTATTACACAAAAATGAGAAATACATGAAAAATGTGATTGCAATCACGTTTTTTCATGTATTTCTCATTTTTCATATAGAAGGATCCATCGAAAGTATGCAACATGAGTAGTCCTTAGATGAGGAATTAAATTTTGCATCCAATGAGTGCTCCCACTTTAAATTTGAGTAAAACCATAGGGAGTTAAGTTGAAAATATGAGTTGAATTTTTTCTTTTTTTCCCTTTAAAATTTAATGATGTAATATAATATTATTTTATTATTTCCACCATTATTTTATAATATTCCTTGGGAGGCCCATTTTAGACCTCAAAATTTATCTAATGAAACCACATAGTAAACTTTGTGAGGCCTAGTGCTCTGAATCGTCCAGATGCCCAATGTATCTAACAATCCAAAAATCTGCACAGTGAAAGGTTGTCAGAACGTCGAATGTTGGAAAGGGATGGTGGTCCAAAAGCCAGTGTTCGATTCTTCGTTGGGGAATCAAATTTTATGTCTCATGTCCAATTATGGGTTTAAACCTAGACTTTTACAGCACAATGAAGAGAAGTGACATGAATATTGTGGAGATATGTAGAAGGGAATCCATTACACTGGGGTTGTATTAGTGAAGATGTCGATAAATATTGCTACAATGGACTTATTATAGTCCTTATCATGGGCCCATAACCCATAGTTTTAAGGATCAAGAACATCAAAAAACTTAATTTTAGGGACCCCTGGAATTAGTTTTAATCAAGTGATATCCTGCTTGAAGAAGAGGAGGAGAATGTGAAGATTCAGGGAGCAACAAAATGGGGTACAAGTTGGTTGAAGATCTGATAAAGTGGATGTGATAGTAGAGGGAGGTGAGAAGAATTGAAACATCCCAGAGTAATGAGTGCTCATAAGGTTCCAGAAGAGAGAACCAGAAGTATACCAAAATATTGAGATGGGAGGAGAGAAGCTTGGTGAGGTATCACGTGGGAGGAAGAGGAGACTTTCTACTGCATAGGTTTTGTCGCAACTCTAGAGTTAAATTTGTTACGAGAAGACCATGAAGCATATGATCAAGAGGTCATAAAATTTTTGTACCTCGGGGGTATGATGCAGGAGCATCAACCCATATTTTGTGAGCTTTTAAAAGGAGAAAATTCTGGATGAGGACACAATTTTCTCAAAATTAGATAGAGCTTGTTAAGTATTGTGTGCATTTTATATTTTCATGATACTATGAGGATATATTAGATTTAGAGTGATTTGATACTCTCTTTTTTTGTTTAAAAATGTAAGCCTTTGAATTATGAAAGGAGCAAACCATAATTTAATCAAGTTGAGGAGCGGATAGGCCTATAGAGGTCATGTGTATTGTACTCGAGCTCGAATATAGTGAAATAATGTAGTTCTAATTATTTATGAGTTGTTCGTGTGTTTAAATATGTGTGGTGTAAGTTGTGTAATGATAATTTTATGTATGCTTAGAGAGAGAGAGGTTAGTGTTGTAGGTCAAGGGCGAACAATCTGTAGTTTTGAACTATAAAGAAGAGACTTGCATTCTATTGATCACATGATGGATCAACTGTTATCCATTAATATTATCAAGTGACCAATTGTGACCCAACCATCAAATTATGTAGGAGATCGATGGTTATTGTATGCATAAACCTTTTTTGTTTGAATTTGTGAATCGAAATGTGTGCGCATATGTGGGCTAAGAGCTGAGCATTTCCAGTCTAAGTGTGTTGAGTTGCAATTTTGGTTCATGGTGAGATTTCGAGAATTTATACCATCGATAATTGGAAGGATTGATGGTGAATTAACCTTAATCGAATTATGGAAGAATAGTGGAGGTCAAAATGCGGAGTAAAATTTGTGAGGCCAAGTTCTGTAGATCATCCAAATGCTCGATGTATCTAATAATCTAGAAATACACGTAGTGAAAGATTGTTATCGTGTCCAATGTCGAAAAAGGGAAATGGTTCAAATGTTGGTTCTTGATTCTTTGTCGTGGAATCAAGTTGCGTTTCTAGTGGCCAGTGATGGGTTTAAACATGGAGTGTGACTCTATAGTTACTAGAAGTGATGTGAATATTGTGGAGAGATGGAGAAGGGACTCCATTGCAATGGGATTGTATTGGTGAATATGTCGAGTTATTGTAGCAACAAACTTATTATAGTCCTTATTGTGGGACCATAATCCATAGGTTTCAATATTAATAACATCAGAAAACGCAATTAAAACGACCTTAAAATTAGATTATTATTATTGTTGTTATTATTATAAACATAGATTCCTCATACTAAAAAATTACAAACTCCATGTTCTTACTTTAGTATAAAAAATATCACCATATAATTAATATCACTGTATACTTAAAAAAAAATATTAGACTAAATATTTTAAAACCTTAATTTAAAAAAAAATAAAAATAAAATTTCCCAATACAAATTGGAAGAACAAAATAAGTATTGTCAATATCCCAATAAGGTTTAAAATCTCTAATTTTAAATAACTTCAAAACATTTTGAGATGAACAAAACTATAAAATAAATAAATTTATAAAATTTATAATTTGACATAAATTTAAAAAAAAAAAACATATTTTTTAACTTATTTCACCTTCAATAATATAAAACATAACTTAATTCAAAATTATACATTAATTATTTTTAAAAATATACTCATATAAATTATATTATTTTATTATTATTATTAATATATATATATATATATATATATATATATATATATATATATATATATATATATATATATATATATATATATATATATATAATAACATTTAAATTATTTATATAATAAATCTAAATTTCAGATATGCATGATTTTTCATATTAACTAACTTAGTCTTAAGAAAATATATAAAATTATTTGCAACTTTTTAATAATTTAAATCCAATAATAAATATTTATTTTAAAATGAATTAAAAAATACAATAATATTCTTTTAATTATTAGTGAAAAGGTTTTATCGAGAGAAAATCTCAAGAAATTATCGAGAACTTATTCAGCACCGAGCTCCTGAAACTTTGTAGTTCTGAGGACCTAATCATTTGTAATGGTATTAACAAGTGGCCCATCTTCGATTAGATGACTTGTTTCCATGGGCTTGGTAGCAACGTCGTGGATTATGATTTCCGACAGCCTCGTCCTCAACTGTATTACAAACTTTGAGCTGCTTAATGGATTCGAGCCTGACTCTGACCACAAACCTTTGTTTCTATCCCTCAAATTTCTATGCATACCACCCACATGCAAGAGACCAATGAAATCAAAAGACACATTTACTTCGATAGAAGTAAAGCTGACCTCTTCTTAAAGGATTCAGAGAGGGATTTATGCTCCATGACTTAAAATAATAACATTGATCAAATTTATTACCATTTCACTAGTATCGTTTCCAATACCATTAGCAAGTTCTCTAATGAGACTTTGTTTAAGAAGACTAATAGAACTTCCAATTCATGGTATGAGAAAGATTGTAAAATTTCCATGAAAGCGACCAAAGATGCTCCTAATGAAATCATTAAGCTCTGGAATATCAATATATACAAAAATCTCATCAAGAGGAAGAAAATTTCATATATTAATAAAATATGGGATTATAATAAAAGACGGGATTATCTTCTCCACCTTTTCAAAGTCATGCCTAGAAAATTTTGTTGGAATGTGCTGGTTTGTAAGACCAAAGATAATCATTCTATGCCCTTATAAAACTGGGACAACTCTCTTAAGAAGTTGTATGACTCTTCGGACACTATGGGCACCACCTCAATCACTCCAATTAAGGAGGATGTATTCTATCTAGATGACATTGAGTCTAGTATTAATAAGCTTGCTAACGGGAAAGCTAAAGATATTGAAGGATACCAAGCTGAGACCCTTAAAATGGGAAGATTAATCCTCATTCCTCATCTCCAAAAGCTTCTCAATTTGGCTGTAATAAATGGCTTCCCTCGGCTTTGGACGCAAATCCTTATTGTGCCTATCTTTAAAAATGGGGAAAAAAGTGTTTGATCTAAATATAGGACCAGTGTGATTAGCCACATCCTAGACAATCTTTATGGGCTCATTTTGGAAAAGAAACTTATCCTTTGGCTTGAAAGCTAGGGAAAAAGAGCTAAGGACAAGGTGGTTTTAGGCGACATCACTTGACTATTGACCATCTTGTCACTCTCAGAATCATTGTGGAGGAATGTCGTAATAGTAAAGTCGTTCTCTTCCGTTGTTTTGTGGACTTTAGAAAAACTTTCAACAATGTTCCTAGAGATAAACATTGGGAGAGACTTAAAGAGATCATGGTCCCTCCTGCAATGAGGATTGTTGTGATTCGTCTATATGAGACCGTCACTACCAAGCTTAAGACCAATGAGGGGTGTTCTAAAGGCATTAAATGCAATAGTTGAGTTAAGCAAGGGTGTCACCTATCCCCTACCCTTTTTGGTATATACATCGATAAGCTAGAGGAGTGTCTGGAAACTGTGGGATGCAAGGGAACCGAGCTTGTTGGTGTTCTCATTACTCTTCTCCTTTATGCCAATGATATTGTTCTTCTTGCAAAAATACATGATGCCCTTGACAAGTAGCTTTAGACTCTTCATGTATACTTCTCCAAGATGGGTATGACTGTTCATACCGACAAGACTAAAGTCATGATCATTAAATCCAAAAGATTCACCCATGGTAGTTTCGTGTATAATAAACAGTGGTTAGAGCAGGTTCTTCTTATAAATATTTGGGAATTGACTTCCCTCATCAACTCAACTAGAATTATAGCATCGATAAAAGGATTATTGGAGGTTGGAAAGCTTATTATGAGCTTGAAAACAATTATAAGTCAGTCGATCTTTACATTTGGCGTAAAAATAGGTTGCTCTTTGAGACTCTCATCACCCATGTTGTCTTATATGGATGTGAAGTTTGGGGTTGCAGTATATCTAGAGAGTCACGGAGGAAGATTGAAATGATTCAAAAGCAATTCATAACCCACAACCTCACTTTTACTGACATTCGCTCTCAATTCCCTAACATCTGTCACACTGCCAATCTTCTGACCTATTAAGCCAACCCACCTATAGCGATCTTGGAGCGCTTATTTCCCTTTTCTTTGATCATAGAAACAAGATTTTGACGAATCAAACTTATATTCTTTTTCCTTTCTTGAGGTCTGATAGGTCGCATTGGTCTTAGCAGACATTAATCATCATCATCATCATAAAACAATTTTCCTCTCAATAAATTCATATTTCATTTTTTTAAATAGTAAAAATATTTTCGAGATGTCCTCGTTTTCCTATGGTGATTCTAATTCATTAAAATTTGAATGATGCAGCTCTTGAAAGTTGTTTTAATGAGATTTTTTGGGGAGTATTCTGATTTGTCTAATTTGTGTAAAATCCAGCAGGAATTCATTGAAATCACAAGTTCGATGGTAAATTCTGCACAATAAAAGTATACTATGGGGTTTTCAGGGTGCTAATTCCATATATGCAGTCAAACAACCAGTTTAAATAACACAAATCAAATTTTCACCTCAAACATTTCAGCTAGATTCCAGCCAGAAAATCCACCAAAAACTCCAAAAATTCTAATTAAAAACAGTATTACAATGTCATATAATTATAATTATCTTAGTACTTATATATAAGATTAATAATAAGCTATTAATTTTCCTATATAAACCCTTTTAGGTTTTATAATATTTTTTATTTTATTTTTCCATGATTAGTGAAATAAATAATTCACAAACCATTTTATTTTATTTAAATAAATAAGACGAATCTATCTCCTAGAACTATCACTATAACCTCCCAATACAACCGCGCCACCCTAACCAAGGCAACCTACACAACCTCAAGAAACGGGTGTGTTCGCTGGCCTACAAGGCGTACATATAAAGTTTTACAATGTTAATATTGGTTTTCTATATTTTTGGCCGCCTGTTCTGTGTACCAAATATATCTGTATGAGTATCCTTCTCTGTTTCGTAATCAACCATGAAACTTATAGCACTCTCTGTAAATCAACCTTTAGCCGGGTCAGCCGCAGCCTGGCAATGGCGTAACATGGCGCCGTTGTCGCTCCGGAGACATAATTTATTGATAACGTTGAGCTGTCATGGCCTGAAAGTCAGTTCTCATGGGAATCTCCGATACATCATCACATGCTATTTGAGCTATCACATGTTATGTATGGGAATAATGCGTAGAAATCGAAACTTTGGATTCTTTCATGATCCGATGGATGTATTACAAATTTAATTAAATGAAATCAAATTCCGAATGGAAACTAAGCAACAGATTGATGAGCTTAAAATAAATGCAAATGTAGTGTGTCTATTCAAATTCAAAACTCATTTTAAAAATGCAGAATTGTTTGGTTAATAAGTATCAAGTGGTACGTTATAAAAGAAAATGTATCTATCCTTAAGCTAGCACGGAAACAATCAATACCTTATTTTAGTGCCTCCTACACTTATTCAGGCTCCACATACCATTTATCAAAGTGATGTTACACTTATTCAGGCTCCACATACCAGTTATCAAAATGATGTTACTTGGAACATAAAGTACCTCCTCTTGCAAATGCTTTATTAATTTTGAGTTAATATTTTTTATCCATTGATTACAATATTATTAATTATATATATAATTTCTTATTTATTGAAAAGGTAAACTATATTATTTAAAACAAAAAATTTCATAAAATTAAAATTTTATCTTTTACAAATTATTAACATATTCTGACCTTTTATATACAAAGGATTGTGAAAAATAAAAATCAATAGTTAATTTTGATTTATAATTAAGATATTATGAAATGTAAAATATTATTATGATCAACTTTATTTTGTCAAAAATTATTGATGAATAATTAAAAATTGGTAGATGGTAAGATTTTAAGTTTTATTGATCTTAACTAGATAAACACAAGAGAAATTGGATGTTAGCACCGAGGTTACCATTATTGACACTTTCAAGGCTCTAGCTTAAGGAAAAGGAAAGACACAAATTGTTAGTGTTAATGACCCTATGTAATCACTATCATTTTCCACTCGTGCATTTACTTAAATAAAACAACTTAGTATTATCGTTTAAAAAAATAGATTATATAAAATGTGTAAAATAACAACATATCGTCTTGTTCCCAACTTATTAGAACGAAGAAGAGGAATGACAAGGTAGAAGAGACTAGAGTGGGGGAAGCTAAAGGGTTGGAGATGTTTGAACTTATAACTATCACCTAGCTAAACAATCATTCTATTTGTTATCTTCACTAGAGGAGTGAGGGTTTTTTAGTAGATGATCAAGAGAATCTTAAACAAACTTCAAGGAGGGGTAGGAGAATGAACTATAGAGCCTATATTCTACATGTTGTTGCATCCTGAAGAGCTTGGTTAAAGGCAATTGAATGTCGACTTTCTTGTTTGGGATTCAAGGTAAGTGAAAAATCTCCTTATTTGCTATGATATTCTCTATATATGAGTTTAAAAATGGATTATTCTGTATTTTAATGATTTTATGTGTTTCTTATTCTCTAGTGATAATCTACCAACTACATTATTAGATATTCCCTCGTAGTCTGATTTTCCATGAGAAATGTAACTAACCCAATTACCATTTTTTGTCAGTTAAATGACTCTAAATCACACACATTTTAGACATCGAATTGATTCAAATTTAAAAAAATTCATCATTTTGTTGGTTTGCTCCAAATTCCATTGGTGTTACTATTTTGTTGGTTGTAGCTTGATTTCATTGTCTCTTAGTATCTGACATTTTTCACCTATGTCAACCTACGAGTACTTCACTAAGTGCATTTTTTTAGTTTGAAGTGAGAAAGGTGATTTTTAATTTTAATTGATATGTGAAATGAAAATGGATACATTTTTTCACCAAATTATGGGAAATTGCTTTAAGTGTTAGCACAATCCCAACTTATCATGTGTACTCTAGATTATTCGAAGCTCCTAAACTTGGACCACTACAAAAGCATGCATAAAATCATGCATAGAAACATAATAAGACTCACAAGTTACAATAATAAGTTATAATCATTGCCATTTTCTTCCTTTTTAGGGATCTTGAAGGGGAAACAAGGATATTCTTTCAATACTCACGAACCAATATTGGTTAAATGGATAAGCTATATGCCAAAAATTTATGTATCATATGGTTTTATAGTAGAAGTCTTCATATATGACAACTATAGATGGTAATGAGAAACATTAGGATATTTTTCATTGCTAGGATGGGTCTGGGGTTATTGAGCATGGTTGTAGTAGAGTTACATTCACCTCAACCCCTTAACACTCATTGGAGAGAGAAAAAATAACCTTGATATCTAAAATTGAACTATTGGGATTAAAGGCATAGGAAGTGCATGTCAAAACATCACACAAGGACCCCTATTGTATATTCATTATCGATAGAATGATATGTACAATATGTATAGGTATTCAACATAAATAATTCTTCTATAGTTCTAATTGATATCAATGGGAGGAACGATGACCTTAGGCCTCAAATAAAGTCCCTTAGTGTATATCACTATGAAAAACAACATGGAACCTCACCTATCTATAACATTGTTAGCATTGGAGTTGGATATGAATGCAGCTAGAATAAAGTTTGGTCCAAATAAGCATCCGAGGTTCTCGAGCATAATTTTATAAATGAATTATGATCGTGTTGAAGCTTCTCAAGCTCAATATAAGTGAAAAAAAAAATAGATTATATAAAATGTGTAAAATAACAACATATCGTCTTTTTCCCAACTTATTAGAACGGAGAAGAGAAATGACAAGGTAGAAGAGACTAGAGTGGGGGAAGCTAAAGGGTTGGAGATGTTTGAACTTCTAACTATCACATAGCTAAACAATCATTCTATTTGTTATGTTCGCGGGATGAGTGAGGGGTTTTTAGTAAATAATCAAGAGAATCTTAAACAAACTTCAAGGAGGGGTAGGAGAATGAACTATAGAGCCTATATTCTACATGTTGTTGCATCCTGAAGAGCTTGGTTAAAGGCAATTGAATGTCGACTTTCTTGTTTGGGATTCAAGGTAAGTGAAAAATCTCCTTATTTTCTATGATATTCTCTATATATGAGTTTAAAAATGGATTATTCTATATTTTAATGATTTTATGTGTTTCTTATTCTCTAGTGATAATCTACCAACCACATTATTACATATTCCCTTGTAGTCAGATTTTCCATTAGAAATGTAACTAACCCAATTACCTTTTTTTGTCAGTTAAATGACTCCAAATCACACACATTTTAGACATCGAATTGATTCAAATTAAAAAAAAAATCATCATTTTGTTGGTTTGCTCGAAATTCCATTGGTGTTACTATTTTTTTGGTTGTAGCTTGATTTCATTATCTCTTAGTATCTGACATTTTTCACCTATGTCAACCTACGAGCACTTCACTGTGTGCATTTTTTTAGTTTGAAGTGAGAGGGGTGTTTTTTAATTTTAATTGATATGTGAAATGAAATGGATACATTTTTTCACTGAATTATGCGAAATTGCTTAAAGTGTTAGCACAATCCCAACTTATCATGTGTACTCTAGATTATTTGAAGCTCCTAAACTTGGACCACTACAAAAGTATGTATAAAATCATAAATAGAAACACAATAAGACTCACAAGTTACAATAATAAGTTATAATCATCACCATTTTCTTCTTTTTTAGGGATCTTGAAGAGGCAACAAAGATATTCTTTCAATACTCACGAACCAATATTGGTTAAATGGATAGGCTATATGCCAACAATTTATGTATCATATGGTTTTATAGTAGAAGTCTTCATATATGACAACTGTAAATGGTAATGAGAAACATTAGGATATTTTTCATTGCTAGGATGGGTCTGGGGCTATTGAGCATGGTTGTAGTAGAGGTACAATCACCTCAACCCCTTAGCACCCATTGGGGAGGGAAAAAATAACCTTGATCTATAAAATTGAACTATTGGGATTAAAGGCATAGGAGGTGCATGTCAAAACATCACACAAGGACCCCTGTTGTATATTCATTATCGATAGAATGATATGTACACTATGTACAGGTATTCAACATAAAGAATGCTTCTATAGTTCTAATTGATATCAATGGGAGGAACGATGACCTTAGGCCTCAAATATAGTCCCTTAGTGTATATCACTATGAAAACAACATGGAACCTCACCTATCTATAGCATTGTTAGCATTGGAGTTGGATATGAATGCAACTAGAATAATTTTTGGTCCAAAGAAGCATCCGAGGTTCTCGAGCATAATTTTATAAATGAATTATGATCGTGTTGAAGATTCTCAAGCTCAATATAAGTGAACAAGTCCTTGAACCAAACTATAACAACTTTATGGAGAATATTTTACTTGTGATTGTAATATAGCTTCCATGGGTATCCTCTACGCACATGAAATGAGTGTAGAGACATGAACATGTTTGGGGAGAATAATCACATTAAGCCATAGCTAAACCAAGAATGGTTCATGACATCTAACAACATTTGGGGGTGTACTACAAGGGCCTTGTGCCCTTAGTGGTACGTTAAGCTCCTTTTTCCATGGAAGACACCTAAGATTGACAAGATATTCCAAATATTAAGGCTCTTTAAATTATGAGTGACACAAACACATATATATTTATACACACAAAATACCAACAATCATTAGAGAAATAAGAGATTATTTTACAAAGATATTGACTTAAATATAAATTTCATGAAATTTTAATTAATTTGAAGACTTTGCATATTGTGTAAAGTTTTTATTATTAATTATTTTTAATTTTAAACTGTTAATTATCTTACTAACTATTAATAAATAATTCAACATATTTGTTTTTTTGTTTTGTTTTTTTTTTTTTTTGTAAGTTTGGTAAGACTTCATCTTCATCATGTCCAATATATCACCCCGATCGGGGCGGGGAATTGAACCAGTGACTTCACATCAAGGAGTTCCTTAACAGAGCCCCCAATCACCATTTCATTATGTCTAATATACCACCCCAATCAAGGCAGGGAATTGAACCGGTGACTTCACATCAAGGAGTGCCTTAACAGAGTCCCCAATCACCATTTATCCAAGACGTCGTGGACTTAAGTACCTAGCTTTTAAATATAAAGAATATATATTAATAATAAAAAAGGGATTTTTTTTCAATTAAAATATTTTGGAGTAATTTGTGCCATGTCTTTAAGTATTTTGAGTCTCACACACATATAAAATGATAATATATAAAAGTATAAGTTTCAATAAATTTTAATTAATTTTTTGAATATCTTGTAAAAATTGTGTTATTAATTCTTTTTAAGTTTTCATTATTAATCTCTTAATTATTAATGAAGCATTTAATACATCTTTTTAAGTAGTTAAATTATAACTAAGAGGAATACAAATTAATAATGAAAAAATAAATTAAAATATATTGGAGTGTACTCTAAATTGATATATGAGACCTCTTTGTTTATAAGATAAGGGACTAGCCTCAATTCAAGGTGTATCACACATATCATTTCAACTAAATAAACTAAAAACTATATGAACACAATTCATGTATACAAATAAGTTTAATTTAGATGATGTTATTTTTTATATTGGATTATTCTAATATTTATTTGATTGAATAAGTATATGTATTTTAATGATTAAATAAGATCAATTTAATTAACCGTTTTAACCAAATAATAAGAATATAAATTTAATAATATTTTATTTTAAATTATTGTAATTATTTATTTCAAATATGAAATTCATATAATATTAAATTTAATTGAAACATAAAATTTTATGATATTTAAACGAATTAATTTTAATCGACTTTAATTTAATCAATAATTATTATACAAAGATAATTATCATTAAAAAAAATTAAACTCATAGTTAATAATGTTTATATGTGGCATTAAATCACAAATTCTTAGTCATCATAATTAAAACATGTTGTTATATTATTTTTTATAATTAATTTATTTTTAAGGTGACAGGTGTAGGGTTTGGTTGTTCATGAGGTGTAGACTAGTTGGTTTGAGTGAGGTTTCGTTCCATTTAACTATCCTAAAGGGTATCCAAGTTCGACTAATTTGCACAATCCTAATGATATCATCTCATTATGGGTTGATTGTTCTTCTTCATCCTTGAAATCTAGAAGTAACCTTTAAAGAATCTAAAAGTAACCTTCAACAACCAAGCATAAAACTAACCCTATTTCAAGGATTAAAAATTCTCACATAGACATCATACCTCCATCGAAAACAAGGAAACACTATTGAATTAAGGTGCTAATTCAAAATAAAGGGTACCTATTCTTTGGCTATGTAAGTATTGGTCTAATGGATTTTCTTCTTGGTTCTTTTTGTCTCTAGTGTTTGAAATTATAATTTGGAAATATCAAAGTAGGTTAATTTTGGAATTTCTTTTCTTTTAGTGGTGTGGAAATCAGTTTTTTAGTTTGTGTTTTACATTCTCATTAGATAGCCAATTGCATTATCATGTCCATATAGCTTTCTCCTTGACTTTGTAAGTGTGGAAGGAATAAAAAAGTTAGGAATTCAAATTGGCTGGAAGGATATGTGTCTTGTTGGAGTGTGGGATCTCGACTCCAGTTCTAGCGGTCTCCAGAAATCTTAGTCCTAGGTTGAACTATGAGTTTATGATATATGTGGCCTAGTGGTCTCCAGAAATCTCGGTCGTAGGTTGGACTATGAGTTTATGGTATATGTGGCTTGCAGGCTGGTGGATACAAAATTCTATTAATTTGTACAATTTGTTGCTTTATATATATATATATATCAAGTTTGTTTATATTGTGTATAAATTTTGAAACATTTGGCTTATTCATTGTGGTGTAGTTCATCTATTATAAAGGAGGATTATGATAGTATTTGGAAACTTAAAGTTGATTATCAAAACAATGGTTGATATAACCAACCCCAAGTGGAAATAAATTAAACTCAATAATATCTCAAATCAAATGAATCTTATTGTATTTCATTTAGGTCCCATTTTATCACATTAAAATGGAACTAGATGGAGAATTAGATCATTAGGAAAGGTTGCATAGTAATTTTAAGAAAAACGATGATGTTAATCTATAGTTTAATGTGGTGCTTCATTTGTTAGTGAACATCAATTGGCACTCTATCTAATATGTAGGTTTCATTAATCAATAGGCCGATGTGGATAAGGAAGCATGGCACAAGGAGGCCTACTCCTCACTCCCATACAGTTTGGTAAGCCTCATTTGTGCTAAATCAATGAACAAGGGTGAACTCTTCCATGAAAAACATGGTAATGTCAACTTTTGCGACACAATATACGATGTTTTTTTGGTGATTCAACTTAGGTTTTTTTGGCTCTATAAATTGGTAGTGAATTTAAATTTCTATTAATGGAGAATTATGCATTGTATACTCGATGTAGTGAACCTCTTTGTGGGAAATATTTTGTTTAGGGCTATCCAAGGGTAATGGTTTTAGGGAATTTGGGCCTCCAATGTTGGTAACTTCTTGTTCTTTGGCTATGCAAGTATTGGTCTCATGGATTTTCTCCTTGGTTCTTTTTGTCTTTAGTGTTTGAAATTATAATTTGGAAATATCAAAGTAGGTTAATTTTGGAATTTCTTTTCTTTTAGTGGTGTGGAAATTAGTCTTTTAGTTTGTGTTTTATATTCTCATTAGATAGCCAATTGCGTTATCATGTCCATATAGCTTTTTCCTTGACTTTGTAAGTGTGGAAGGAATAAAAAAGTTAGGAATTCAAATTGGTTTTCCATAAACAATAAGTTATAAATTGGGCCAACAATAGTGAAATAATGCTAGTTTCCTCCAAAATCATTTGAATAGGCCAACAACACACACAATCCTAATATTATGATTCTCCTTATTTTTCAAAAACAATGGATTGATTAATTGTAGGTTGAGTGCAACAAATGTTTTTCATTGGTTCTCTCTTCCTTTGGTTCTTTTTAGAATATGGACTCTCTCCTTTGCCTCTTATAACCATGACACAAGGGACTTACTTCAAGCAAAGTTAATGGAAAATGAAATGGTCCAACGAAATCTAGATATCATAGAGATTGAAGATTAAAGCTTCTCATATTTAAGCAAGAGATATTTTAGGAAGAACAAGGGAATGTCCATTTCTAACTGATTTTGAATGTTCTTTTAAATTATTTGTATTTTTTCTCAATATTTTAAGTACTTTATTAGTAAAAATATGTGAAACTTATATTTGAAAGAAATGATTACTAATTATCAATTTTACTCATCTTTAAACTCTATTTAATGTAACCACTACTAATTTGTGCAATCATCTTCTAAATAAATACAAAGATATACAATTTACAATTATTATTCTTCATATAAAAATAAATTTATTAATAATAAATTTAATATTTGTTATTGATTATAAAATAATTATTTTTAATATAAAAATAAACTTAACACCTTTATTATATTTTATTAAATACAAATGATGATGATGGTGGTGGTTAATGTGCACTATTACAATTTCATCTATTCAAAATATTTATGTAACACCAAAAATTATGACTTTTCCTATGTTGAAGGACTAGAAAAAAATCAATTTATAGTTTTTTATTAAATTTAAATTATGAAAGGTGGAGGAATTACCTAGAATCTAGGTTAAAAAATTTCAAGAAATTTTGCAATAACAATGTTTAAATCATGTTTTTATAGTAGAAATGAAATCAACACCATAAAAAATCACTGGACAACCAAAATCTTGAAGTTTGACAATTACACCTTAAATTTTCAAAACTATCTACAAAATTTTGTTCTAAAATTCCTTTATTTTAAAGACAAAAAGCAAGCTACAAAATTTTGTTCTAAAATTCCTTTATTTTAAAGACAAAAAGCAAGCTAGTTAGACTTGGGCAAATCAAATTATATCAAGTGTAGATCTTGAAGCGCTTTTGTCAATTCGTCCGACACTACGGTCGGTGATTTCTGATCTCATCAACGGTATTTTTGGTTGCCTCAGGGAGGTTGGTCATTGGACTGACGTAATTTATTCGCGTGTGACAATGGATTCTGCCTAAATCCCAAATCCCCTATTGCTTCTCGCATCTTTTTTTCTCCGATACCCACTTTGACTTTTAATGTGTTCCTACTTTATCAACTTGTTTTGAGATATTCCGTGTACAACATACTTCGCCCTTCTCTCCTTTACCAGCTATATAAAGAATCTAATGCTCCCTTGTAGAGCATGCCGATCTATTTCTCACATATTTCGAGAGTGGAGTTAGCCACTGGAGTCTGTTTTCTGCTTTACAGTTACGATGGTGCTGCAATGGAGTAAGACTGTGGGTGCTTTCGGTGTCATTCTGCTCCTTGCTTTTCATTTACAGGTAATCCAATCTCTAAACTTCAGCGGCCTCTTCTTTTTTATTTTGGGATTTCCGATTTGCAGAAAAAACAACACTAGAGTTTCATGATGAGGTGATCTGCGTGTTTGTTTTTGGTGAAATTGGTCAGGAAGGCGAAGGAAGCCAAGAGCACTTTGTGTTGATTCATGGACTTGGGCATGGAGCATGGTGTTGGTATAAAATTGTTACTCTGCTTAAGCAAAGGGGGCACAGAGTGGCTGCCTTGGATCTCACCTCCAATGGGATAAACAGGAAAGCCCCTACAAATGAAGTCAATTCAATTGCACACTATGCAAAGCCACTGCTGGATTATATCAGCAACCTTGGGAATGATGAGAAGGTACTTGGATTCTCTGAAACATAGCCTATCATTTGTAGGATCAAGAACAATAATTGTATAACTACTAAAGTGCAGGTTTGGAAATTGACATGGGCTAAAATGATTGATTGATTGATGCTTACCTCTTAGAAGGCTTGGGATAGATGACCTTAGATGATGAAGAACAATAATGGTATAACTACTAAAGGGCAGGTCTGGAGATTGATATTGGCTAAAAGGGTTGATACTTATAACCTCATAGAAGGTTTGGTATAGATGACCATAGATAAAACCTTTTAGACCTGGTTCATGAGATTTTAAGGATAGTTGCCAAAACCCTCTACTATACATAAAATTAACTTTTGGAGAGCACTGATTTTCATCATGCTCCCATTCTTGATTTTATTATGGCTTTTGAAGGGCACTGAAGTGTTTGAATTCAATCCATGGCAGGTGACTCTTGTGGGTCACAGCTTGGGTGGATGCCCATTATCATATGCGATGGAGATGTATCCAACCAAGATCTCCAAAGCAATTTTCGTGTCTGCATTTACTCCTCGCAACAATCAGAGCTTCCTTAGCTCTGCTAACCCAAAGGTGTGTTGTGGATTTTCTTTCTTTTAAACCTCACACTTTATTACCAAAAGATTGATGCAATTATGCTGCAGATTAGTTGGGGGCGTTCAGGCCCTTTGAACGAAGAATTGAATTGCTTTGGAGTATGGATTTCTCTGGTTTGTGCAGAATTTCGCCAGGCTGGTGGAAAATGGAGTAATTGTACTAAATAGGGAAGCTGATTCAGAGCAACCCACATCTGCTTCGATGGCTCTTGACCATGTCAAGACCTATCTCTACAACAAGAGCCCTGATGAGGTATTTAAGTCTTAAATTTCCCTATAATGGATTCCAGCGCAGTGCTATGTGATCTGGGTGTGTGAGAATAAAAATTGCAATATGTCCATGGTGTGTGTATTTGTTTCTGCGACATTAAAAGCTGCTGTTGACACCATATTTTTTTGTTTGTTTGTGTTACTTGACACAATAGGACGTGATTCTTGCACAGTCTCTTCTAACTCCAACACCATTCCCGGTATCTGTGGAGATCCTGAAGCTATCAGAGGAGAAGTATGGGAGTATCAAAAGATTTTACATCATGTTAATGGAGGATAGATTGCTCCCTCCAGAGTACCAGGAGTACACCATAGCACAGAATCCTCCAGAGAAAGTATTCAAATTACATGCCAGCGACCATTCACCCTTTTTCTCACAGCCTGAGCAGCTCTGCAATCTCCTCATTCATATTGCAACTCTTTGAATATAGGGCTTTCATATTCCCTAGTATCATTGAAGCAAATATCCAGGATGGCAAAGCAACGATAGAGGAGTATCGACAAAATCAATAAATTCAATTAACCTTAATTGCTCCAGCCATTCTTTGTACCGTATATGCCTTTCATTGTGAGGTTGGTAATGCCGTGGTCATGTTTTGGAAAGGAAAATAATGAAATCATGCTGAGAATGCAGGAATTGTATACTACTGAAGTAATAGTTTTGTGTATTTTTCAAAATTAATAAATTTTGTTTTCTATTTAAAAATAACAAGTTTATTTTCTTTTCAAAATTTTGAAGTGATATATATATATATATATATATATATAACAGCTAGTTTTCATTTTCTTTTTAAGTTCGTTACAGTGTATATCTTTGCTTGAGATAGGTAATGCTGTGGCCATGTTTGAGAAAGGAAAATAATGAATGCAAGAATTGTATGCAACTGAAGTAAAAGCTTTGTGTGAGTGATTTTAAAAATTAAAAATTTTTGTTTTTTATTTAAAAATAATAAATAAGTTTATATTAAGACATTTATTTTAAAGTTTGGTATGAGAGGATGTGTAAGTTTTTTTTCAAATAAAAACAAAAGTTAAAAATGATGTTCTAAATAGAAAAATAATAAAATTATGTTGTAAAGTAATTAGAAGTAAAAAAATATGTGAGTAAGAAGTTTAAATCTTATAATTTGGTTATTGATAAAGTATTTTAATACAAATTAATATTGATATATACTTTAAAATATGTTAATAATAAAAAATCATTTTAATTTGCGTCATAAAATGTTTAAATGTACATGTTATGTAAAATATTTTAATGTCAATTGTGTATACATTATATATCACTTAAAAAAAATTATGTATATATCATGAAAATTTCAAGTTTTTATAGTTAAAACATTTATGTGGTTCTATATATACTCTATTTAGCATTCAAAAATACAATTTAAACAATGAAAAATAATACATTGTATTTTACACTTTACAAAAGTTTGTACGTGAAGAAATTGGTTTTAAAACATTTAAGTGATATGTATTATTAGCTTTCATTTTTTATTTTTTAATAAATATTTTATATTCCATATCAGAAGCAATATATATATATATATATATATATATGGTCCATTCTATCAAAGTTCATCATGGGACTTGTAAGAATTGAAAATAGGAGGGGAGGATCCCAATTATTTCTGGAAACCACCCTAGATAAGCCCAATTGATTTTTTCTTGAGGGGAGGTTGTGAAGGATCCAATCATTGCTCCCAACAACCCGGGATAAATACAATGATTTTTTTCAAGGGAAGGGCGAGAAAGATCCCAATCATTCCTCCCAACTACCCGAGATAAACACAATTAAATTTTTTTCAAGGGAAATCATCCTCTGTGTTAGGGAGAGGGCGTGAGTGAGGGTCAATACAACAAACATGTAGTTATTACAACAATATTTCTCATCATCATGTCACTCACAAGGAATTGAATCTAGGTAGGAGAGATAACAACCATTGCACAACCAACCAAGGTATCCCCAATTGACAATAAAGCTATTACTTATATATAAATTTATAAATGCGTAAAATTTTGAATACGAAAAGTATCACTTCAATGCTTTAAAAAAAATTTTGGCTATTAAAACTAGCTATGATTATATGTTATGATTTCCATAGTATTGAATTGTATATCTCTTTGCATTATGATCATATATATGGAATATTTAAGAAAAAAACATTTTTCATTCATTAACATACAATTGTATATTTTACTTCTAAATTTTTTTAATTATTATTAATTTTCTTTTGTAAGTTAAAGATTGTATTACTTCGAAATATCATGGAGTACATACATCCTTCAACCTTCATCATCAATGTCAGTGGGCAGATGGTCTCAATATACCTATTAGGAAACCATATATTTTTTACCACTTACCAATAGAGTAATTAGCCCAAAAATTATAGAGTATCAACAATTCTAGCATCACTAAAGTGTCTACAATAGTACTAGAAAAGAAAAAATCTTACCATAAGCATTCACTTGCTGGAATCTAAGGTGATAGGAGAAGGGTCTCTAGCACTGGACCTATAAGGGTCATGCGGTGGATGTTCAAATAGAAAGTGGAGTTCATGTGTGCTAACCTTGCATCAATCCTTTCTAAAAGCATTTTCTTGTTACACTAGATTCTTTTGACATCTTCCAAACTAAAAATGAAGTTTTAATTTTTGTCTTTTTTTTCCTCTATTAGCCTCCCCAATAGGATCTTTGTTTATCAGTATAAAGCCAAGGTTGAGAAATAGTGCTTCCTTCCTCCCGGGTGGTCCCTAGGTCAAAAATCCATGGTGATAGGTCTTCCATGATTTCAGAATTTGATAAGGCCTATCAATCACGAAAAATAAGAGTCTCCAAATCGCGAATTTCCCTCTGAATTTTAGGTGGAACAATTGCATGGTAAGAATCAACAACATCCTAGGCTTGTTGTTGGCTTCGATTATGGCCTTGGGGGCCACAACCTCCCCCTTCGCCTACTATGCATGCATTTCCACTACATGATTCATTGATAAAAATAACCTCTATAGTAATGACACCTCAAATACAAACCCAACTCAATAAAACTGCAATTCTCATCCTCGTTGAAGTACATGTTCCAATAGGTTGAATGACATATAAAATATAGAGCCATGGAACCAGTAATGGAGCACAAAATTTTAGTCTAATTACCACATCTAGACATGAAACACCAAACAAAGCCCTAACCCCTTGACATCCAAACGACCAAAAAATCCAGGGTATCAGACGTCGGTAAGGGCCACTAACCTGAAAAATATAACCAAGGATAGTAAAATTATCAACGGAATAAAGGTTTATGTAACTTAACCTAGGTCGCTTCCCGTGATACACATCAAATCTCCAAACTAGAAATTGAGGGAAAAATTTGGATCATAATAACTATACTCAAACCGAGCCCAATCAAACCAAGAACCTATTAGAAAAGAGTCACAATGAGGGATATAAAGAATAATGGACAGAGAAGTAACCATTGATCTGTTGGAAAAATAAACCTCTCAAACATGTTTGAGAATGTCCTACTAGTGTTCGCAGTGTTTGGAAAACAAGGAGAAAAAATCAAGGTGGTGTTGCCAGTCTGGAATTCTCCTTCTCCTCCGAGTTATTCAATTTCACTAGAGAAACAACACACTAGAAAGATGAAATAACCCAACCACTTTTGCAATTAAATAATAATTCCACCCATCTCCATTGTCTACACTGAGACCAAGGTGTCTTTGAATAGCGCACTTTAGTCTTCCCTGTGTTGGGAAAAATACTTAGAGGAGGCGGGGGGGGGAGGGGGGTGGTTGAATCAATATTTACAATAATCACATTTTTTTACTTTTCTCTTACTGATTTCTATACGTGACTTTGATTACCCCAAATAGTGTATATACGCGGATACACTAACAAAAACTTGCGTATACTGAGATAACTTCACTGTTTAGATAAACTTTCAGAAACATTCTTTATCCCAGCTTATCAGTTATGCATCAGATAGTAAAGCAATAAATATGTGCAGTAATAACAGAATAAATCATCACACAAGAGCATCACACATGAACACCAAGATTTAAGGTGGAAACCCAATTCGAGAGAAAACAACCATTGCTATTGTCTTTGTCTTTAATATTTATTATATGGAAAAATGCTTACAATATTGTACTGATGCAGAATCATATCAGTACACATGCATATATTTGCAGAAGGATGCAACCTTCTCTCGTTCTCCAGTTGCTACTGGAAGGGAGCTCCAACCCCCTGATATTGTTTACCAACCACTACTGGAAGGGAGCTTCAACCCCCTGATCAAAACACCATCTTCTACTGGCATGAAGCTTCTACTTCCACACTGAAGGCTTCAACCCTCAGACCCACTGTAGACCATGTTTCATCAATTTTCGCATTGGATCCCACATCTTCAACACAACTCAGCATAAATATCAACACCAATAAACTTCACCCAAAATTCAATCAGAACAGTGAGATCACTGTAACCAATACACAG
Organism: Pinus albicaulis; assembly: GCA_034641835.2. Taxonomy (NCBI): domain Eukaryota; kingdom Viridiplantae; phylum Streptophyta; class Pinopsida; order Pinales; family Pinaceae; genus Pinus; species Pinus albicaulis. The sequence continues at coordinate 760,924,696 of CM076573.1, read as the reverse complement.
TAATAAACCCAGATATCAGAACCAACATGTAAAACCAATCTCAACCTTGATCATTCATTATCTTAAAAAACATACGCTACTTCACTTTACTGATCCTGCGTGTATACACGCTTTCCTTCACACCAACCTGTGTATAGATCTAAGAATATTGAATTTACAGAATATGATCAGTCTCAGAACCAAATTTGAGGTTTTCAGTCAGATATCTTTTCAGTATTGTAGAACCCTTATTCAGTTAGTCATCATTAAACATATTTACTCACTAAATGATCAGATTTGTACATATTCAACTTAGCAACATATATAATATTCAAGCAACCTAGATCTACATGAATACTTCATTGACAGACAACAGAAATAAAACATCAATAAATAGACATCCTCTCTAGAAAGCTTTAGAAAACCCTGACTTCCATACGCGCTTTTTCTGAGACAAAGTCGCGTATATACGCACTTTCACTAAGACTTACAGATATGTAAATATTAATTTTACATAATGTTTCAAATCTATAGACTTACCCAGATTTCTTTACTTCACTTCAACTAACATGTGCCAAGTCACAAATCCAATCATCTCTTCAATAGATCAAATACATAGTCATTTGAGGTCTAGAGATCCTGATCCATCATTGTATCCAAGGGTGCATCATAGTTTCAAATCTACCAATAAACAGAGTCCATCCCATGTAGATATACTTCAGAGAGAAGTATTCAGTAACAACACTTACACATGCACACCTTGCACAATGATCTTCTTCTCCTTATATAGGTTTAGCCTTTATCAATACCATGAGCCAAAACCACACAAGTGTTGATGGTATTCTTGGACGGAACCAAATAGACGACACCTCACTCAATATTGTGGGCTAAAACCATGGTAATGCCCCTTGGTATTATATTTTTAGAGCGCGAAAGGCATACACGACTTGGATCATTCTTCTTTGTGTGTGTACATGACTTGATCTGTACTAACTTGTGTATAGAACCTTTAATTATGAATATTAACCATCTTCTGCTGGACTTTACACATTTCTTCTGCTAGACCTTTGTGCATCTTCAGAAGACATATATTTCATTATTTTTCTAGAGAGTTGCCATCAAGGACAACATATGCAACCATAGGAATCATATTGCCAACACCCTACCAACCTACACTTCTGCCATTGAAGAATAGGTTGGGGGCTCATGGCGATGCCAAGAACAACAAAACTGATGATCAACATTATCCTCTTTTCAAATTCCATTTTCATTTTCATACCTCCCATGTGTATGCAACAAAATTCAAGGGGGCGGCCATGCCATCCCCCCATTAACTTATTGTGTCATTTCAGGGTGGAAGGCATGCTCCCCTAACTCATTAACATTTTCAGGATTCACCCCATTGAGAGAGCTTGGTAGATCTTGAGTTAAGAAAAAAAAATTAATTATTATTTTTAGATAAAATTAAACTTTCTATTTTAAAAAGAGTTCTAAATTTTAATACAAATAAATTTTGTTTATAATTTTTTTTAAATAATTAAAATTGAAAAACAATATTCATTATATAAATGTCACAGTTATTTATTCTTAATTCATGTATATTTTTTTTTCCTCGAGAAAAAAGCGTATTTTTATTACTGCAGATGAGTACAAAAACACAGTGAGAAACACATAGATATGTGTTCGAGAGACAAACTCAATGAGTTTGTTTACAAATTCAGATGCAAAGTGTAACATGCCATTTCGGAAACTGGCTTTACAAACTGTTTGTGAGAAACAAAAACTGTTCAATTGCTCCTATGTATAAAGCTGATCAAGCAAGAAAAACAACCTCACTGCTCTGCTATTTAGTAGGACAGCCAAAAAAGTCTGGAAAGTAAAGTCACTGCTGAACAGGAAACGAGCTTAGTAATCATTCAACAGTCGAGCCAAAACAGGTAGGCACACAGCAAAAGACTCATAATCTGACCGAAACACCGCTTAGGGGCCCGCATGCTCTGTTTTCAAAGGAGGCAGCCCCCTGTAGAAACCTTTCAGTATTGAACAGCGAAAGGATTACCAAAATTTCGCAAACTCCAACAGCAAAAAGGTTGGACAGTTTAATAAGAGTTTTCACCCCACAGCAAACAGGTATGAGCAACCCGAAGAATGTGCATGAAACAGTTCACCAGGTGTGAACAACCCCGAAATAATGCACAAAACAGCCTGTGTACTGACAGTTCCACCCAACAGCAAGCGAGTTAGTGTCTCCTGTAGGCGAAAAGATCTATGTCATAAAGAAAAGCACAGTGCCCACTCAGTCAAACAAGGATATATGTAAATATTCAGAGATAGCGCCATCCATATGTTCTCTGATCCTCCAGGAACCCACGTCCTGTTGGATCCCTCTCTTCGAAACTCGATCTGCCATATCATTATTTTCTCGGTAAATATGTTGGCAAGAGAAAGTTTCAAAAGCAGAAAGGAGCTCCCTAATAGAACGAAGCAGGTGTTGAAGATGATAGGCACTGCATTGTTGAAAACCTTTAATCCAATTAATCACGTTCAAGGAGTCCCCAAAGAAATTTAAACTTCTGCAGCCTCTCTCCACAGCAAACAGTAAAAGTATCTTAAGGCTCAAAAGCTCAGCCTAGTTATTTGTTCCTTCCCCAAGCCCCACAGCTATCTCATACCAATGTGCTTCAGATAGGAACAGCAAAGCCCCACCTCCACAAACGTTACGCTGCATTGCCCCATCAAAAAAACCCCACGGAACTCTCTTATCGATGTCCAACAACAGGATCTCTCTCTGATTGGCAGCACGAATATGCATAGGGAAAGCAGAGTGCAGACCAATAGACATGGCCCCAACAACCACAGGAGTACTGACAATCCCCTCAAACAGTAATCGGTTATGTGCCAACCAAACACCCCAGATCACAAGGAGAGGCAGAGCTATAAATTTCTGCTCAACTTGAGAAACCCACCATGCATCCCAAGCCTGTGACACAGATAAGCCCTCCCATCTGCAAAGAAACCCCAAAGACCTGGTGCATTCCATCCACACCCCTTTAATGAATGGACAACAAAGGAAAAGATGGTTTACCGATTCTTCATCAGAGTTACACAGACAGCACCAGCCAGAACCCTGAAAACTCCTATGTTGCAGAACGTCCCAGGTGGGAACTTTGTTTTCAAGAACACACCACATAAAGATGCGGGTCTTAGGAGGGCAATTTAATTTCCAAAGTTTCTTCCACCACCACCTCTCTTCACCCAAAACGCCCCCAGCACTGAGTTTTTTATAACCAGCCCGAGGAGAATAGATCCCTGACGAGTCAAAATCCCAAACGATCAAATCCTCCCTCTCCTGAAGCAAGATATGAGCCTGTTTTAAAGCTCTGATATATTCAGCCAGATCCCTCTCATCCATAAGCTCCAAACCCAAAGACGCGGCCGGAATCCAAGACTGAACCCCCAACCTTCTCCTAACCGGGTCAGCAAGTTGAGCAAGAAAAGTGATCCCCCTCTGCCTTAAAGCCTCAACAGTACGCCTAGGAAGAAGATGCTGTTGTTCACTTCCCATCCAAGGATCCTCACCAACCCGAAACCTCCTGCCACTACCCACATCCCAAGCCAGGCTAGTCTCCAAAATATGAAAAGAGTTTACTAGAGCCTTCCAAATCACTGAACCCCCCGCAGAGGATTTCCTAGGATTTCTTATCCAATCAACAATAGACAAAGGAGCAATATATTTCTGATTCAACACCTGAGTCCAAAGGCTGTCAACTTTAAGAAGCCTCCACCCACCCTTCGCAGCCAGAGCTTGAGCAAACAGAAAAATGTTTTTCAGTCCCCAACCACCCATCCCTTTAGGGACTGCAATTTTCTCCCACCTAACCCAAGGGGTCACCAAAGATTCCTGCTTCCCACTCCAAAGAAATCTGAAGCAAATCCGCCTTGCTGCCTCCAAAATACCCTTTGGGATCCAAGAAAGGGATAACCAATAAACCGGGACAGCCTCCAACACAGACTTAACCAGGGTCAGTCGCCCGGCTCTAGACAACCATTTATGACACCACACTCTTAGGCGCTTTTCCAGCTTTTCCAGCAGCCAACTCCAATCATGTTTTCTATAGTCATTGGGTTTTAAATGGAACCCCAAGTAAGTTAGCCCATCCTCCAAACCAACAGAGTTATAAGGAAAAATCCTTTCAAACTCCCGCCTCTCCTCCTCCCGCAGAAAATGAGAAGTGATGGAAGACTTCACACCATTCACTTCCATACCTGTGGCCTTGCTAAACAGGACCAAAATCTCACCAAGAGTAACAGCATCACGCACCGATCCAGAGAAGAAGATTAACACATCATCAACAAAAAGAAGATGAGTGATGAACAGATTTGGAGCAACCTGGATGCCCTTCAAAGAACCCTGTCTCTTGGCCGCCATCAGAGCTCTGCTCAAGCCCTCAGCAACCAATAAAAACAAAAGGGGAGAAAGGGGACAACCCTGGCGAAGGCCCCTTTCAGCATGAAAAAAGGGGGATGCAGCCCCATTAAGCAATACAGAAAAAGAGACAGTAGTGATACAGCTCATAATCCATCTAATAAAACCAATGCCAAAACCAAGATGAGTCAAGAGCATGCGGATATATAGCCAGCTTACCCTGTCATATGCTTTAGATAGATCGATTTTCAGCACCGTTCCTTTGAGATTCTTGGTCTTCATGCTGTGGACTTAATTCATGTATATACTAGCACAACTACATTATTAAATGTGATTGATATAGACCAATAAGTATATATCAAACCCTAAAATTAATAAACTCTATAATTAATATAAAAATCTAAAATTATAAATCACTAAAATTAATATTAATATGAAACCTTGAGGTTAAAATTAAGTGCAAGGACAATACCTTTCTTGGAAAGCATGTACAACTCGATTTGATTTATGAAAAGTGAATGCAACCTCATTGACCATGAGCAAGATATGATGAATGATGCTTGAATAAATTTGAAATAACAAGAAAACAACTTGATCAAGTTTGTATAGGATTGTAAAGTAACTATAGGAAACAGGGGAAAATGCAGATGAACTAGTATAAAATGTATTTTAGTCATGCCACCTCATTCAAATCGCATTTCATCACATGCTAGAAAGGAAGAAATCATCTTCGTTTGTATCTTGTTTCTTTTAGTCAGAAGAGAGATCAAAGACTCAACCCAATGCAGATATCAACTAATATACTCGGAAGAAACCCCATGAGCACTACTGCTTATTATTGTCCAACAGAGGAGGTAGGTATTGAGCAGAGATGACCATATAATCTTTAAAATCTCGATCGATCAAGATCTTTGTTTCACTTTATGATAGTGGGTAGTAAATGAGCAAGAAAGCACATTGCGTCTTCACCATCGATGGTCAATTTGATCAATCAGATTCTTTGACTATTTAGAGCTCGTTGAACGAGTTTCCCAGAGGAGCTCTCCTAGATCCATTGCATCACAGGGATTCATATTCTCTTTTACCCAATAGCTTCTCCATCGATGCCAACCAGGGTTGTTTTGCGGATTTCTCAGATCTCTTCTTCACCACCCTCACAAAGTCTTGTTGTACTGTTTACTTCGCCATGGATTATTCTGTTATCATGCTGTCTGTGCTACACAATAATATCATGTTTTCTGTGCTACACAATAAATGTTTACTGCATCAATAATGAAATTCAATATTTATATTTTGGTGAAGCCGTCTGCTTTTACAAGATCAGGAATAAATCTTCATTCTCACGGGTTGTAAGCAAGATGGAGCTGATACAAAATGCCATCTATATATTGCAAAGAGAAATAAAAAGACCAATCACAGGCATTTTTGCTACCTTGGTTTAAGTGATAATTAAAACAAATGAAGGTTTGCCAGATACATAAATACATCCGACACGATATATAAATGCCTTAGATATTCGAATGGTTTGCCATATATCCAATGCCTTTTTATAAGTCGTAGTCTAAAAAACCTTATATAATAATCCAGAATTTGGGAGAGATTTTGATAAATTTTGGCACAGATTTATCAGAATCTTGTTTATAGTTCTTAAACTTCAGTATTTTGGATGTTTAAGAGCTTTTGATAGTGCTGAATCTATTTTCACTCTAAAAAATACAATTCAAACACTCTAACTATCTGATTTTTTGAATTTTTTTTACCAAATTCTAACAGAAAAACTATCGTCCAGACTATTCTATTGATTGAGTAGACAACTCCCATTTATACACCTCTCATACTTTATGTGTATGTGACATGCGTCAGATTACCAACGTTTGACTAGGTTAGGCATAACAATATCGGAATATTGACGTTGGACTAGGTCGATATTTTTTTTTTGTTATACATCTCTCCATAATTTGTTGACCAAAGAAATCCGTTAAAAAAAAATGATATGTATGGGATATTTTTTTTCAAAAATATTTTATTAATTGTATTACAAATAGTTAAATTATGGTTGATTTTTGAAGATAATAAATATTTGAAAGTTTGGTATGAAAAAATGGGTGACAGAAAGTTTTATTGTTCTTGTAAGAAATGCAAGGGATACAAGAAGAGGGAGATTTTAATAAAAAACAACTAAACAATATTGTAGAGAATTTTGGCACCTTGAAGGAGGGCATGAATATCATCCATTGGTATTCATTATATCTCTTTATATCACAGATTTTGTTTTGTAAATTAGGAGTTTATGGTTTAAGGGATTTTGGGTTAAGACGACTTAGGGATTAATAGTTTAGGGGCTTAGGGGGTAAGGGGTTATTGGTTCAGGGTTTATGGGTTAGGGATTAAAGGGTTAAGGGTTAGAGATGTCAGGGGTTAACTAGGAGGAATTGGGTTAAGGTGTTAAGAATTAGGGGGATAGGCTTAAAGGGGTTAGGGATTAAAGGGTTAGGGGTGAATAGTTTAGAGGTTACTTAGGGGTGGGTTATATACATGTTTAATTTTTTTAAAGTGGATATGTGATGAGCCCTGGTATTGCACCAAGGATGTTGCAACTCCCAAGAGCTTCTGAGCTTAAATTATCAACCCGAGGTTTGTACAAACTTAGAGGTGATAGTGATATATGCACAACAGGTTTGGTTATACTCATGTCACCCTCAGTCATGAAATCATATCAAGGTGTTCAAATACTAGTCCTTCAACTAACTAAAAAAAGAATTTCTTATGAAAGCATATCATGATTGCAAGGAAAGGAACATGATATACCTATAGAAAATGAAAATTTCATTCATTATATATATAAATGATATTTGAAATTGCATGAAAGAAATAAGTGCAAATTTTGAGTGAAATTGCATGAAATAAAGAGATGTAAATGCTAATTGAAATTGCATGAAAAAAAATATGTAAATGCTTATTGAAATTGCATAAAAGAAAGAGGCTAGTCTAGTTGCATAAGTAACCCATACTATTATATTTGCAGACTTAATCAAATCAACATCCTGTTTGCATCGATCATTTATCTATTTGTAACTTTCTAAAATATGAGGAATTCAATCTCAACACAATTATGGAAAAAAAATGCCCAAGTATAAATCTACTTGTTGTCTTATGGTTGCACTGAGGAAAGGATGGGGTTGGAGTGGTCTTAGAGTATTCCCTAATTATGAGATCAAATATTGGAGGCCATTATTCAACTTCAATATGAAAGGGTCAAAGTCTAGAGAAAATATGGTTGAAGAAAATAATGCTACAGGAGGGCCTGTATTGCTATAGGAGGCCCTGTTTTGCTACAGGAGGGAGTCCGAGAGAATTTTGAGGAAAATAATGGTGCCTTGAAGGTGAATGAAGGTGTATTAAGGTAGAAGAAAGTTAATTAAGGGTGTGGTATCCCCTTAGCCAAAATTAGTACCCCTCAGAAGCCTATCTTGCACCAAATTTTATGCTCACAGTGATCCAGGTGGATTAAACAGGTACAAGTACAAGTGGCTTAAGTACAAAGGCTCAAAAATCAAAGTGTTCAAAAGGATATCGAACTAGGTTCAGGTTGTAGATCTCATCATTCTGATTCCAACGACGTAGACGACACTAAAATCTGAGTCCATATGAAGGAGTAAGGAGCAATCAAAGTTCGAGGGTTGACTTGGTGATGTGGCAACTTAAGGAGGCAAAAATTTTGCTGGAACCCAGCCACTGGATTCCGGCCAACCTGGCTGGATTCTGGGTGAATTTGTGGGACAGTTAATTTTTCTCCTTTGGTAAAAAATTCGGAGATTTTGAAACGACTAGCTTCTTTTTATAATAATAAAATAATATATATATATATATATATATATATATATATATATATATATATATATATATATATATATATATATATAATCCAGTGGGCCATGATCCCTGCCAAACGCATGACACCAACCCGCATTTGATAAACCAAATCAAAGTTAAATAAAGAGGGGTCGGTGGCCATGAACCCACCGCCCCCCACACCATACGCCAACAACTTGTATATAAGGGTGGGCGGGGGTGTAACCACACTGCCGACCCATGTTATATGTTCCAGCCATCCAACATATGTTGACGGAGATCACGGGTGGGCCGCCCAATGTGGGTTGGCCCCCCATAAACAATCATTTCAAAAAATGCAGGTTCCAAAACAATTAAATGCAGTGATTTGTTTCTTTTTAAAAAAGGATGCGATTGTTTGAAGTGCATTAAAATGAAGGGGTCGGGGTTTGACCACCTGACCCACTCCCTCCAAATCCGAATCCTTAAACAATTTGACCAACATCCACTTTGTAAAATCTTCCCACTACATAATATTTAAGCCTTCACTCATTTGTGCACCCAAGGACAGACAGGAGTGAGCACAGAAAACGAGGCAGTGGAATCCTGAGCAGTGTGCAGGAGGGGGTGGAACCATGATCTAAGCCATTTTTCCAGAGGGGTCAGATCTTCACTTTGTCAAATTGGGACAAGTTTTATATGGATTCTACACTATTCGACACCAAAAATCCAACAATGCTTCCCATTTTGTCATCATAGGTCTGCAATTTTTGGCCATTTTCAGATTGGGCATGTATAAGGGTGTAATGCCTCATTTTTTATCTGTACTTTCAATTTTTCCATTTAATGAAACCAGGGCCTCTCCACTATTTGAGCAGGACCCGAAGACGTAGTCCCTCCTCGACAAACTTCGATATCAACTCTTTGTCTTCGTGCATGATGTTAATTGCTTTTCTCTTTTTTCGTTTGTGCCTTTAAAGTGTCTTGTTTAAAGCTACAATTTTCACATGTAATTATTTCATACATCTCAAGAAAAATATTTAGGATCAAGTGGTATTAGAGCAGGTGTTTGTAGATGTGAATTACATGATTGTATGCTAACTAGAAATAGGCTATGAAGAGGTGAAGGGATGCTACATGCTTTTGATCCCGAAGCAGGATGTGAACTTCAGAGAAGGAACATGAGTGAAGAGGAATGACATGAAGCGGAGCTCAACGTTCGCAATACCTTCTGCACCATGGAATATCGGGTTGAGAAATTGTTCTCTAGACTTTAAAAGCTAGAGAAAATAGGGGAGCATGTTTCAGAAGGAGAAGGTTCAGCGAATGGAGGTGGTGGAAGAGACCCACCTCCTTTATGAAATGAAAATCCTTCCTCCTCTTCTCACCCTCATAATAAAAATTCTAGAAATGCATCTAACAAACCTTTCTTTAAGTTAGATGTTAAATTTGATCTACCAGTGTATAATGGTGAAAGTAATGCCAAGAATCTTAACAATTAGATTAGGCATCTTGAACTCTATTGCAGGATTCAAAAGATTGTGGAGGATGAGGCAAAGATCTAGTTGGCTTCTCTTTGATTGAATGGCACAACTCTCATCTGGTGGGAGAGAAAACTTCGAGGCATCAGTAATTTGGGTAATTATTTCCTCCTAGTCAGATTTTATTTCTGCACTTAAAGATCAATTCTATCCCTTAGGTTACAAGTAGAAATCCTTAATGGAGTGGTAGTACCTAAGACAAGGTAAAGGAAAAAACATGCAAAACTTTACCGAAGAATTTAGAAAACAAGCACTAAGTTTGGGCATTTCATTAGATTCTCCTGAAGTTGTAACTAAGTACATTGGTTCATTACATAGTTATATTAGAAATTCGTTGTTAATGTTTGAACCTACTACCATTGACTCGGCCAGTGTAAATGCCATTCACCTTGAGAACAAGGGCAAAAATGATAAGGATGATCATTCAAATAAACCACCTTTCAAACCTTCAAATGACAAATTCAAAGGGAAAGGAAAGGGAAAGGAAAAGAAGACGAAATCAACAAAGAAGGATGAAGGATAAAATCCTTATTGCACTCACTGCAAAAGGGAAGGCCATGACAATGATCATTGTTGGAAGTTGTACCCAGAAAATAAGTCGAAGAGATTTGGAGGAAAGGGTAAGCAAAAGACGGTAGCAACCGCGCAATAAGACCTTGGATCCGAATATGGAGATGAAGCATTGATCAGAGCAACATGCATAAAAGGTACTCATTTTCTTCATGTTAATTTTGAATCACATGAAAGCACTAGTTCATCAGATGAGCCTCTTCCTAATGAACGAAAGAGAATTGAGTTGTTTCATAATAGAGTTGTTATAAATCCTGCAAAGGTAGAAACTCTATTTGATTCAGGCTCTCAAGCAAATTTAATCTCAGAATCCTTGGTCAAAATGTTAGGCTTAGAAGTTAAGCCTCATCCGAAACCTTATCCGCTTGGATGGATACATGACAAAGTAAAAATAAATGTAACCAAGCAATGTAAGGTTAAGTTTGTAATTTCTTCTAAACTGGTGGATGAAGTAGAACTAGATGTCATACCAATGGATATTTGTGGTATTGTGTTAGGGAGTCCAAATCACAAAATATGGGGTAGAATATATTGTAAGAGCTCATCAAACCAAAGTCAGTGCCAACCTTGTAAGTGCAGGACAGATGAAGAGATTGGTGAATTCCAACAAGGGGTGTTTTCTCATGGTTGTGAGAGAAGGAGATGAAGAAATATTTGATGCTTTCCAAGGATGTGATCTGGATCATAAACAAGAATTATGTGATTTTATTTCTAACTATGATGAGTTGTTTCAGGAACCCAAAGGATTTCCTCCGAAACGAGAGATCCAACATGAGATCCATTTGCAGCATGATGCTCCATTTCCAAATATTGGTATGTATAGGATGTCATCTATCGAGATGGAGTAAATAAAAAAGAAGGTACATGAACTGTTGAACCAAGGGGTCATTCGGCCAAGTACTTCTCCTTGCCGCTCACCGATCATGTTAGTAACCAAGAAATATGGCACATGGAGGATGTACGTGGATTATCGGGAACTAAACAAAATCACGGTGAAAAATCGATACCCTCTCCTTCGCATTGATGATTTATTAGATCAATTGAAGAATGCTATCGATTTCACCAAATTGGATTTGCTAGTGGTTATCACCAGGTCATAATTGTAGAGAAGGATGTGTGGAAAACCACCTTCAAGACCAAACAAGGGTTGATCGAATGGATGGTGACGCCATTTGGACTTTGCAATGCTCCAGCCACATTCATGAGGGTCATGAATGATCTTCTTAGGCCTTTCATTGATGAGTTTTCCCTTGTGTATTTATATGATATTCTTGTCTTTAGTAGGACTTGGGATGAACATGTATGCCATGTTAAGAAAGTGTTTAATGTATTAAAGAGGGAAGAATTGTATGTAAAGTTGTCAAAGTGTGAGTTCGAGAAAACCTCTTTGGTTTACGTTGGTCATATTGTTGGTAATGGTCAATTAAAAAGAGACCCCTCAAAAGTGGAGGTGATTGTAAAATGGCCTAAGCCTACCAATGTAATAGAGTTCCGTAGTTTTTTAGGTGCAGTACAGTAATGGAGGAGGTTCATTTCCAATTTCTCTTTTATTGCATCACCCTTAAACACACTGAAAAGTATCAAACAAACCTTTCAGTGGGGAGGAAAGCCGCAGAAGTCCTTCGAAGCACTGAAAGAAAAAATCAACACCGCACAAGTCCTGGCTTTACCTAATCTCTAGCAGCCTTTTGAGATCGAAACTGATACTAGTTGGTACACCATGGCAGATGTACTTTTGCAGCAGAAGAAACCCATATGTTACCACTCAGATAATTTCTCCTAGGCTGTAATCAATTACCCCACTTACGACAAGGAACTGTATGCCTTGGTCTAAAGTGTGAAAAAGTGGAAACACTACCTGATCGGCAAGGAGACCATCATCCATATGGATCATCAAACCTTGCAATAGCTTCAGTCACAAACCAAGCTACAATAGTCTTGTCATTTCAAGTGGATGGGGTTTCTACAACAATTTCATCTGGTAATAAAGTATAAGAAGGGCACTAGTAACAAAGTAGCAGATATGATTTCTTGCCCTCCTATCGCTGCTTCTATTATTTTGCATAATGCATCATTGTCTTTTGAAATTTATGTTGAAAAATACGCTAACGGTGATGACTTTAAAGAAATATATGAAAAACTAACTCATGGTTCATAGGTGGAAAACTATCATTTGCAGGGGAATATGTCGTATCACCTTGGAAAATTGTGCATACCCACAACAGAAAGGACACATGTAATTCGAGAGGCGCATACCTCTCTTGTGTCTGGTCACTTTGGTGTCGAAAAAACCTTATGTCATTTGCAAAGGTTTTTTTTTTTTGCCCCATATGAAAAACATTGTAACACGTTTTGTAAAGGGATGTGTGATGTGTTCTATTTCAAAGCCCTCTAATAGAAAACTCGAGCTCTACACACCACTCCCTATTCCGAGTCGTCCATGGGAAAGTGTGTCGATGGACTTCGTAGGAGGTTTTCCTATGTCTAGAAAGGGTCACGAATATTTGTATGTTGTTGTCGACCGCTTTAGTAAAATGTGCATATTGATGCCTTGTAAAAAGTAGGCCACTGCTGAACATACTGCTTGTCTTTTATCTCAGTATGTTTGGGTCCACTTTGGGTTTCCCATGTCGTTTGTGTCAGATCGAGACTCTCACTTCCTTGGAGATTTTTGGACCAGCTTGTGGTGCATGATGGACACCAAGTTGAAGAGAAGTACGACATTCCATCCACAAACAGACGGATAGACAAAGGTTGTCAACCATACCATGGTACATTTGTTGTGGGGCTATTGCAGCAAACATCCCAAGTTGTGGGATGAGCATCTTCCATATGTGAAACACACTTACAACCGAGCAATGAATTCCTCTACGCAGCGTTCACCTTTTGAGACATGCTTTGGTTACTTACCAAAGGACCCTTTCAACATGATCTATGGAAGGGATGATGATGCCAATGGACGTGATGGCAGGGACAAAGCAAAACGGTTCATCCAACAGATACAAACAATTCACCAAGAAGTGCAAGAGCAGTTGGAGAATAGTCAGGCCCAATATAAGGCCCGACATGATAAGCATCGAGTCAAACATCAATTGCAAGTTGGTGACAAAGTGTGGTTCCACATCAGCAAGGATTGAATGAAGGAGGAAGGCAAGAAATTGTGACCAATCTAGTATGGTCCATTTACCATATTGGAGAAGATTGGGAATAATGCTTTCTGACTTGACTTGCCGGTATACATGTATATGTACTCAGTCGTGAATGTCAAAAACCTAAAGCTTTATGAACCACCATTGATTATGGACACCGAGGAGGTAGGATCAGTTCCTACAATGGATGACTTTGCACCAGAATATCTCGATGAACTGCTAGAGGACATCATTCTCGATCGAAGGACCAGGACTTCACGACGAGGAGATGTGGAGTATCTCTGTGTTAGTTTCAAAGGGATGCACCCAAGTAAAGCTAAATGGCTTGAAAAGGAGAAGGTGAGGGAGAAATTCCCTCACTTTCCTGTTGATTGATGAGGATTTTGGGGTCCAAAAGCTATTTAGTGGGGAGGAATGATCCAAGTGGATTAAACAGGTACAAGTACAAGTGGCTTAAGTACAAAGGGTCAAAAATCAAAGTGTTCGAATGGCTCTCGAACCAGGTTTATGTTGTATTTCTCGTCATTCTGATTCCAACGATGAAGACAACACTCAAATCCAAGTCCATATGAAGGAGTTAGGAGCAGTAAAAGTTCGAGGGTTGACTTGGTGATGTGGAAACTTAAGGAGGCAAAAGTTTTGCTGGAACCCGGCCACCGGATTTCGATCGACCTGGCTGGATTCCGAGCGAATATGTGGGATAATTAATTTGTCTCCTTCGGTCAAAAATCCAGATATTTTGAAATGACTAAATTCTTTTTATAATAAGAAAATAAGAAACTATATATAAAATCCGGAAAGCCATGACCCCTGTCGGACCCACGACACCAACTCGCATTTGATAAACCAAATAAAAGTTAGATAAAGAGGGGTCGGAGGCCATGACCCCGCTTCCCCCCACACCATATGACAAAAACTTGTATATAAGGGTGGGCGCGGGTGTAACCACACCACCCGACCCGTGTTATATGTTCCAACCATTCAACATATGCTGGCGGAGATCACGGGCGGGCTTCCCAATGCGAGTCAGCTCCCCATAAATAGTCATTTCAAAAAATGCAGGTTCCAAAACAATTAAATGCAGTGATTTGTTTAAAAAAGGAATGCAGTTGTTTGAAGTGCATTAAAATGGAGGGGTCAGGGTTTGACCACTCGACCCACTCCCTCCAAATCCAAATCCTTAACCAATTTGACCAACAACCACTTTGTAAAATCCTCCCACTACATAATATTTAAGCCTTCACTCATTTGTGCACCCAAGGATAGACAGGAGTGGGCACGGAAAACGAGGCAATGGAACCTTGAGCAATGTGCAGGTGGGGGCAGAACCATGATTTGAGCCATTTTTCCAGAGGGGTCATATTTTCATTTTGTCAGATTGAGACAAGTTTTATATGGATTTTGCACTACTCGATGCCACAAATCCATCGGTGATGCCCATTTCATCATCATAAGTCTATAATTTTTGGCCATTTTCAGATTGGGCAGGTATAAGGGTGTAATTCCTCATCTTGTACTTGTACTTTCATTTTTTCCATTTAATGAAAGTAGGGCCTCCCCACTATTTGAGCAGGGCCCGGAGACGTAGTCCCTCCTAGATGAACTCCGATATCAACTCTGTGTCTTCGTGTATGATGTTAATTGCTTCTCTCTTTTTCCATTTATGCCTTTAAATTTTCTTGTTTAAAGCTACAATTTTCACATGTAATTCTTTCATACATCTCAAACAAAAGATTTTGGATCACACAATATCCTTCATTTTCCCTATCAGAATGGTCTCTGTGGAAGAGTTTAGAAGAAATTTGAAGTGTCCAGGAGATAGATGGAATAATATAAGTGGATTTGGAAGAGTGTTCCCTCCCCTACAAGCCAAAAACAATCCTTGTAGGCTATCAAATACATGCAACAATTGATCAATATTTCAGTAAGATAGATTAACATGGAAAGAATGAGTTGAATTTTATTAAAATATAATCTACACTACAACACACTTATAATTGCTAAATAAAGGCTACTAACTTCTAAGTTTCAAAAACTAAGCATGTAGAAGGATTACAATCCAATACTTAATCATTTCTAAGAAATCATAAACACATGTTTTTGGGTTGTTGTTGTAGATCTTCCAATCACTCTTCACACAAGAGAGGTTATAGGAAAACCTGCAACTACAAGTTTCTATGATGTAACTTCTACTTAAATAAGAAAATAAATGTAATGACTTGAATAATAACAAAGGAAGAATACAAAAGAGGGAATAAATCCAATGGGTTAGTCCCAAACCCAAGGGTTTCAACCCTCCAAAAATAACTCAGATGTAGGACAATAGTGAAATTCTCATTAATATAAAATAAGAGTCACATAAATTATATGAAAGATTAAAATAACATTTCCAAGCACTAGGCTATCAACAACTAATCCTATTTACCACAAAAATTCAAATCCTAAGGATGCTTTAGGATGGTTTATTTATACAAAAAGTAGTTAAGGGGCAACTCCCTTGAAAGGATGAATGCTCCCCTCCAAAATATTGAGATTGGTGGATCTGGTTCCCTTGATCTTTCACATGAACTTGGAGTTCCTCGGATTCTAGTGAATTCGAGCTATTGGTGAGGGATGTTTGATCTTCAAGCTCAGTTTTGAAGTAAATGAAGTGGACAAACCCCTTATATTCTCTCTGGATGTCTCCACCAAGCCCCTAAATATCTCCAAAAATGCTTCCTTTTCCTACATATTAATCGCATTAGGCCATGCAATATGAAAAGTACCCTTTAGTCTTCCTACTAAGCATATTATGCCTACAAAAGTGAATTAATGTGAGAAAAGGAGAGGAGAGTTTTCATTAGGGGAATTTTGAGGTGTAAAATGAGCCTCCTAAGAAAAATATACAACAAAAATAAACTTTATAAGAACTAATAGGATTCAAGATGATGATGTAAACCATGGGGGATGATTCACCATTTTTTAAATAAAAGGGTAAAAAGTTAAAAAAAATAATAAAATAATAAAACTATTTTTTCAACTTATTTCCCAAATTTTTTACTCAAATTTTGAGTGGGAGTACTCGTTGGATGAAAAATTTAATCCCGCATCCAAGGAATACTCATGTTACATACTTTTGATGGACTCTACTACACGAACAATGAGAAATACATGAAAAAACGTGATTGCAATCATGTTTTTAATGTATTTCTCATTTTTTGTGTAGTGGGATCCATCGGAAGTATGAAACATGGGTACTCCTTGGATGAGGAATTAAATTTTGCATCCAATGAGTACTCTTGCTCGAAATTTGAGTAAAAACTTTGGGAGATAAATTGAAAATATGAGTTGAAAAAGTAGTTTTTTCTATTTTCCCTCCAAATTTTATGATGTAATCAAATCTTATTTTATTTTTTCAACTATTATTTTATAATTTCCTAGGGAGGCCCATTTTAGACCTAAAAATTCCCCTAATTAAGGGTTGGAGGATATCACAATGAGCCTCAAAATATGCCTATTGATGGATCCCATCATCACCACCCTGTTGAAGGTGTTGCTCACCCTTTGAGTAACTCAATCACTGATGTGTAGTTCATTCATGTCTCTGGTGGCCTATTTGACGTCCGAACACATTTAATATGGTGTGCCTTCCTATGGATAGAACCCTACATTTTCTTCTATGTCTACCCACTCCTTTTGTTCTTCTTCTTGGTATCTTCTCTCCTATAGGCCCAATAGTAATGGAGGACTAATTTTGAGTCCTATCCATTTGATCTTCATCCTTTGAATAATTCTTTTTTATATTTGGGTCCTCTCCAAGGCATTCCTTGGTATTTTTGGAGGGTGATACTCTCTAATTTGTGAACTATGAGGCAGGGCTTGCCATCTTCTTTGGAAAGCATACAAAATGTATGTCCCCAACATACAAAAGGTGTCCTCAACATGGAGCATAGCGTGATCTTAAGTTGTAATATACCAGGGTGCCAAGTCAGGATCAGTGGATATGAGGTTCTGATTACTAATGACAGCCTTGGGGATCACTAATTCTGCTCTGATGTATAAAGTCTCCTTCTCTTCTTTTTCCATTACCCTCCTTACTTCTTCAACTCTTGTTTCTTCATGGGTCATCCAAGAGGCTAGTGCTATTAGTTGCCTGTCTCCTAATATTGAGTTGGGGTCCAAAAAAATTCATGTATGTGAGGATCATATTGTGCATGTAAAACTCATCCAGTTTGGCTCTATACTTAACACTTGCCTTTTTTCAAATGTCAATGAACTTCACGTAGTCTTGGAAAGGTAGCGAGCCATATTGTGTAAATGTCTTAATATGGGATTGCATCCACTGCTCCTTAAGGAAAATGGCCTAAGATTTGGATGCTTTCCTGCATTGTATGGCTTCCATAGATAAAATTGCCATAATAGCAAGCTGTGTCTCTTTTTCTTAGAGCCACTCTGTTAACCATGTGCTATCTGCCTATAGTTTCTTCCTCATAAATAACTCCCTTAGTCTCAACTCATTCAATTCCTTGCTCATTTCATTTACCTTCTCCTCCATGAGGTCCACATCATCCACCTTCTTCTAATTTTCAATTGAAATCCACCTATGAGTTTTTCCACTTTATTTTTCCAACTCAAAGAAGAGAGGGATTACAAATTTCTCAAGTATAATCTGACCTCCCTCAACAAATTTGTAATAGTATTCAATATTAAGTTATGGATTAGGATCCTAAAGTTCTTGGATGAATTTTTCCTCTTCTTTTGATGTGGCCACCCCTTTCTGTAGAATCTCCTATTGCTCATGTGGCACTCTTTATTTCTCATGTAGCAACCTATTTTTCTTCTATAACAACCTTTGTTTCTCCTATAGAAACGCTTTTTCCTCCTGTAACTCCTTTGTTTCCTCTTCTAATAGGGAAAAACTTGTGTCTTTAGCCTCTTAGAGGTGACTGCTCTAGTGGTGGGCCACCCTATGGGTGGAAAAGGTTATTTCCCCTTTGCTTTAGGGGAGATAACCTCCTTTATTTTCCTTCATTAGGCCCCACTTCTTCTCTTTTGCTGGCTAACTCATCAATGGTGATAGGTACTTTTGTAGGAGGCTAAGGCTTCTCTTGCCTTATCTTGGTGCTCTTTCTTATTTTGAAGTACAAGGAGCCTTGTTTGGGCTACCTTATTTGGGCTTGATAGGTGTGCCAAGTGTGGCCAATGTGGAAAGTACCTCTTATTCTGTGTTTCCTAGGGAAAGGCTTATTTTCTTGCCTTCCTTTCTTGTATTTTGAGGTTTGGAGGGCACTTCTGGGTTCTTTTCCTTCGCTTTTCGTTTCTCTCCCTCTTTTTAATTTTTTTCTAATTTCTCCTCTTCTTCTTCCTTTTTATTTTCTTCTTCTTCCTCTGTTTTTTCTCCCTTCATCTCGTATTCCTTTTCTTCCCTATGCCTAGTACTATATGATGTTGTCTCTTCATGTTGTGTGGAGGTAAGGGTTTGAGTCTGAATGAAGACCTCCCTATCCATATCCATAAATTCAGTCCACAACATAGGGTTCCTTAGGTAGCTCAAGGAATCTATGACATTGAGTTTGATGAGGCCATTCTAGGAAATGTGTTGGTGCTTCCCTTCCTTCAATTTTTGGCTCATTTTAATGATGGATTTTAATAGGAAATGCGGAACACTGAGTGTTTGGGGAATTGGTAACTTTGTCTGGAACCTCAAGTAATAAAGTATCCAAAATTGATATGAATACACAATGCTCAAGCTCCCTTATAAGATATATATTTAAGGATGCAATAGGCCACCTCATCCCAAGGGTACGAAAGGCTCTCTCAGCCACTCATGCAATGTGGAAAAGTCAACTTAAGTGGGGTGTTGATTATGAGGAGTAGGGTGTTGATTCTAAGGAGTAGGGTGATGATTACAGGGAGTGGAGGAAATGGTTAAAAAAAGTAAATTCGTGCAAGATACAAGTCACCAAAGCGCTCCGAGCCTTTACCACAAAAATGAATAATAAGTATAAGGCTCAATTCCATTTTCACAATTTCTCATTTCTAGATAATATTTGGAGAAGAACAAGCTAGATGCTACCAAAGACTACCTAAGGTGCCACTGAATTGCTACAGAATATGTTTGCAGGTGTTGCAGGAGGTGCTATAGGAGGATATGAATTGCTACATGAGCACAAAAAGGAAGCTACAAAGGGTAAATAAGGGGATAAAGGGAGCCAAAACCACTAGAAGTTGTCCTCAAACTCTCATGCACATAATAGAGTCCTATTGAAAAGAGTAAGTGGCCTCCTCCCTCTCTAATTTCCATATACCTGCATGAAGAATTCTGATTGAATCGAGTACCCTATACCGAAAAATTGTACAGTAATTTCCTTTGAAAATTTATCATATAGGAAGGAAAGGTAGGGACAGAGAAAAAAAAATTTCATAGTAAAAATTATCATCTTTCTCCTCCTCTGTCAAAAATAAAAATATCCACTACCTCTGCAACTGAGACTGCTCAGAGAAAAATATTGGAAATTACACCGAAGCTAACCTAGGGAAGGAGCAATAGTATCAATGGGAGGATGTTTCAATAGAAGAGAGCCCTTAGACACCAAAATAATCCATCAACATCCCCGTGTTATGGAAATTTTTCTAAGACATCAGTGGATTGGATTCTTTGAACAATTAAAGGGATATGATGATCAAATAACTCAATAATTTTCCATGGCACTTAATTCTCAAGGAGAAAATAACGCCACTATTGTTGTTAGAGGTTCCACATGCTTCTCTCTATGTTGGAAGAAGTTCTTCTTGGTTGTAACATCCATTTCCTTACCATCCTTACTCCATCAAATTACCAAGGGTAGGGTGGTTTCTCTTCTTATGAGTTGTGCATTTAAAGAGATGGAAATTCCTCTAATAACAATAGTGGCACTATTTTCTCCTTGAGAATTAAGGGCCATGGACAATTCTTGAGTTATCTGATCATCATATCCCTTTAATTGTTCAAAGAATCCAATCCACTGATGTCTTAGAAAAATTTCCATAACATGAGGATGTTGATGGTTTATTTTGGTGTCTAAGGGATCTCTTATGTTAAAACATCCTCCCATTATACTATTGCTCCTTCCCTAGGTTAGCTTCAGTGCAATTTCCAATATTTGTTTCTAAGCAGTCTCGGTTGCAGCGACAGTGAATATTTTTCTTTTTGACAGAGGAGGAGAAAGATGATAATTTTTACTATGATTTTTTTTTTCTTTGTCCCTATCTTACCTTCCTATATGATAAATTTTCAAAGGAAATTACTACAAAATTTTTTGGTATAGGGTACTCGATTCAATCAAAATTATTCATGCAGGTGTATGGAAATTAGAGAGGGAGGATGCCAATTCAAGATGATTCTATTATGTGCATGAGGGTTTGATGACAACTTTTGGTCGTTTTGGCTCCCTTTATCCCCTTATTTATCCCTTGTAGCTTCCTTTTTGTGCTCATGTAGAAATTCATATCCTCCTATAACACCTCCTGCAACATCCGCAAACATAGTCTGTAGCAATTCAATGGCACCCTAGGTAGTCTTTGGTAGCATCTAGCTTGTCCTTCTCCAACTATTATCTAGAAATGAGTGATTGTGAAAATGGAGTCGAGCATTGTACTTATTATTCATTTTTGTGGTAAAGGCTCGGAGCACTTTGGTGACTTGTATCTTGCACGAATTTAATTTTTTTAACAATTTCCTCCACTCCCTATAATCATCACCCTACTCCTCAGAATCATCACCCTACTCCTCATATTCACCACCCTACTTAAGTTGACTTTTCCAAATTGCATGGGCGGCTGAGTGAACTGTATTTCACTAATAGAAGGTGGCTACGTTTATTGGCTACCTCCAGCCCATAAAAAATCCTTCTCGAACATTAGACACATTTTTTACCATTATGTGCATAGGGAAGAGGTGAGGGGTGTCATACATGAGCCTACCTGTGATGTCGAATTGTCAGATATTCTTGCATGTTGTTGTTGGGCTTCATATCATGAATATTTTGAAGGTGTTGATTTCCTTTGTTTACTTCTGCATAGCTCTTCATAGCATGATGATTCTTGAATAATGATTTATTTTATTTTATTTATTTATTTATTTTTTGTGCAGGCCCCTTCTTAGTGTTCAATCTGTTGTTGTTGGAGTGGATGGATGACGTGAAATATGCTCTCCAAGGATGGAGTGACCCTTTTTAGCTTCATAAATGGCCTCATGATGCCTCAGGGTTGCTAGATGTTCTACTCTAGAGATGTAAAAAAAATTGGTTCAATATTTTATTGTATTTGTGCAAGCTGTCGACATCCCCTTAATGTAGTGGCCACTTAGTTACTCCTCAAGACATCATACTTCATTAAGGATTTATTAAAAATCATAGGAGGTATAAGGAAAGTATTAGAATCATCAAAGGGTGGTGTATGTGGTGAAAAAGGTGAAGTGAAAATTATTTTTTCTGTGTTTTTTATGTATGGTCGAGTGGAATTTTGAGGATGAATTTTTTCTAAATGGAGTGGATGAGTAATGAAGGAATTTTGGTGGACCTCTCCCAAAATTTCCTAAGGAAAACATGTCCTGTTTCCCCTTTCTCCAAGTGGATATCCTTAGAGTAGAATTTCAGGTTTGTCCTATACCAGTTCAAGACAGCCATGTAGCATTTCAAAAATGAGGCAAAACATGGTTCAATTTATGGATAGATGATGGAGAGAGGTATGGAGGTGAATCAAAAGGATGAAAATGAAATCAATGTCTAGTAAATATGGAGAAATGAACTATGGACTTGTTCTGTAACCAGTCATTCTGACTGTCTAGAGTCCTGTAAAAGAGAGATGTTAGAAACAATTGATATAAAGACTCCCCCTTTGTTTTGTTTTTTTAAGACATGTAGACTGCATCTGAAGAGGTTTTCAACCTACATGCTTTCCTTGGGTAGCTCAAAGGAGGTTTTCACTTGGGGATTTTTTTTTATTTTTTTATTTTTTTTCATTTTTTGCTCTTGGGTTGCCTCACATAGGTTTTCATCCCTATATTTGGCCTTATATGCCTCATGGGGGCTTTCATATAGGCCCTTTATTTTTATTTTTTCTCTTTTTTTAGAGGATTTTTGGATTGAGGGTTGTGAGCCTCCCAATAACATTCAACTCTTTGCTGATTGAACTAATAAACTCTTCCTTGGATAGAGGTATTTTATACATCTTAAACTTGTAACTATTTACATGCAAGGGAATAGCTTCCTCAACAGTTTTTCTATTTGGACAAACCCATTCTCATGACATATTTCCACTATATAGGGACCCAACCATCTTATCATTAACTATACCTTGAAATCCTTCAATTTGGAATCATATAGTAGGGCCCAATCACCTTCTTGAAAATTCTTCACCCTAATGTGTTTGTCATGCCAAATCTTTCTTTGTAGTTGGATTACCGCACTGTTAAAGAGATATTATGGCCTGAATTCATCTAAACCATTGAGTTGGAGTAGCCTCTCTTGTTGTGCTGCAATGAAGTTGAAGTTTAATTGAGCTACCATCCTTAAGGTGTTGTATTCAAATTCAATGGAAAACAAGGCCTTCTTCCTATAGACTAGTTGAATGGAGTAAATATAGTGGTGGTCTTCCAAGTGGTGTTGTAGGCCCAAATGGATTCTACAAGTCTGTCTTCCCAATATTTACTATTTTTTTAACAACCTTGGTTAGAATTTTCTCCAATTCTTTATTTTTGATCTCCACCTTCCCATTTTCTTGCGTGTGGTAGGAAGTGGACGTCAAGTGCTTGATGTGGTGCCTCTTCATGAAATATTTGATCAGATTTGATATGAATTGGGTTCCTTGATCAGTGACCAACTCTCTTGGAAAGAAAAAATTATAGAATATGTTCTCCCTCAGAAATGTAGCCACCTTCTTGTCATTTTATACCTACAATTCCTTTGTTTTAAACCATTTAGTTAAGTAATCAGTGCACACAATGATATACTTCTTTTGTCCCGATGGTGGATCAATGGGCCCAATGAAATCCATGACCCACTTATCACATGGCTCTAGGGTAACTTGAGGTTGTAAGGGAATTTCATCCTTAGGTGCGGGCTTACCCATCCTTTGGAACTGATCACACTTGGTTGTGTACCTCCTTGCATCTTGATGTAAAATGGGTCAGTGGTAATATACTTGTATAAATTTGAAGGTTGTCCTTTTAGAACCAACTTTTCCTCCACAAGGTCCTTCATGGCATGCTGAGAGGATGTCAAATACCTAATCTTCCCTCACATATCTCTGAAGGATCTGATATGGCTCCAATATGAAAATATTTCCCCCAATCCAAGTTAATGGGTCTCTTTTCCTAACAATCTTTCTTTTCTCCTTGGAGGATAGATTAGGAGGGAACCTCCCAACAACCAAGTAGTTGGCTATATTAGCAAACTAAGGAGAAATCACTGAGATAAAAAAATATGCGTTCATCTGGGAACTGGCCATTTACCATTTCTTCCTTTTCTATAGGTAGGTTTAGTGTTGACAAGAAATCCACACCCATATTCTCTTTCCCTAGTTTGTTAATAATAGTCAAATCAAATTTTTGCAATAATAAAAATCATCTAATTATGCTAGCATTGACATCAGGTTTATTTATTAAATACTTAATGGTCGCATGATCGGTGTGAAAAAAAGTTTGATAACCAGTGATATAATTCCTAAACTTGTTCAAAGAATGTACCACATCCAGGAGTTCCTTTTCAGCAACTATATAATTTAGCTTAGCTTTAGAGAGGTTCTTAATGAAGAAATAGGTATAATAAGGCAATTTGTCTTCCACTTGTCCTAAGGCCACCCCTATATTTATTTGATGCATCTGTGTGTATATGGAAAGGTAATTCCCAAATAGGACCTCTAAGGATGGGTGCAATGGTCAAATTTTATTTAAGCACTTCAAAGGCCTCTTAACAGTTGTATGTCCAATAAAATTTTGAATATTTAGCCAAAATTCCAAACAAGTGTGAGGCCAATTTACTAATTTCTTTAATGAACGTTCTATAATACCTATCCAAACCAAGGAATATCCTAACATCTCTTTGTTTTTTAGGGATAGGGACCCTTTTAATGATGGAAATTTTGTTTGAGTCAACCTGTATCCCTTCCTTGGATATGGAATGGCCAAGAAAAATCACTGCATTCATAAGAAATTCACACTTATTAGGACTTAATGAAATATTAATTTCAATGATTTTCTTTAATAATTTGCACAAATTAGAAATAGCTTCCTGGAGGTCACATCCATAAGGAGTGATTTCATCCATGTATATCTCAACAGTGTCATGAACATGTTCAGCAAATATACTTAGAACTTCCCTTTGGAAGGTAGTAGGAGAATTGCACAAATCGAATGGAAGGGCCCTATCAACAAAGGTACCCCCAAGGACATGTTAATTTGGTCTTATATTTGTCCTCAGGGCTAATTTGTATTTGGTTGTATCCACTAAATCCATCTAGGAAGGAGAATAATTTATTCCCTGCAAGGCCATCTATTACTTGGTCAATGAAGGGGAAAGGGAAGTGGTCCTTCTTTGTAGTATTGTTAAGTTCTTGGTAGTCAAAAAAAATCCTCCACTTCCCATTTTTCATGCGGCCTAAAATGATAGGGGACACCCACTCACTATTTGAAATTGGGTATATGAATCATACATCCAGTAGCTTTTGTCATTCCTCTTTCAAAATGTCCTTAAGATATGGTTTCATCCTTATCTGGGGTTGGAACACATGCTTGCATCCCTCTTTTATGTAGATATGATGAGTACATACTAAGGGACGCACACCTTTCATATCCTTATAATCCTAAGAAAAATAATCCAGGTTTTCCCTCGAGACACTACATAATTTTTCTTCCTGATTGGATGAATGGGAGGGGTTGTTCTTTAGAGTTATAAATGGGCCAATATCCACAACCTTAGCATGTTCTAGGCTCGATTCAGTAGAGAACAAATAAATCTAAGGATTACTCTCAATTATTTTATCCGTTCATCAACTGGCCTGGAAGGGGGGGGGGGATTCTGTAAGATATGGTAAATATGATCATATTCATCAAGTTGTCCTCCCATTATAACAATATCTAGAGTGTTGAATTCGTATATGGATGTCTAATAAAATTCTCTCTTCCTCATACTCTAACCATAAGGGAAATTCATGCTCAATAGAAGGCTGAGAAGGAGGATACAACACAATATGTTTTTATAGATGCCCATTTTTAATGGTCATGTTCCCAACCCTACAACTAATGTGGGTATCAGCGGTGGCCAACCAAGGTCTTCCTAGGATTATGGTATAGCCATTAAACTTGGTTTTAGGCTGTAGGATCGGGAAATCAGTGGGGTACTCCCACAAGTAAATGGAGACCAAGAAATCCTTAATAAGTCCCTCAAGAGATATTGTGGAGGTGTCTGAAAGCTACAACACTGTAGTGGTCTTCCTCAAGGCCCCTTGAATATTTAGCTTTAGCATGGTTTCCATGGTCATCACATTGATTGCATCCCTAAGTTCAATCGAGGTATTAGGGACCATAATGCCAACAGTGTGCACATCCACTACTGGGCTACCAGGATCCAAGTACTTTGGGGAGATTACCCTTCCAAGCATTAGATCAGATAGTTGTCCAACAACATTTTTAGTGGGGTTATATCTTCTTCTTATAATAGGAATTTTGAAACATTCTTCCTTAATAATATTGTTGCAAATCGAAACATCTTTGATGGCTCGGAGAGGGGTATCTTTGCACACAAGTTATTCAATTATACCAGAATTTCAGCCTCTTTTGGGGTGTGTTTTTTAAGGTGGACCAACCTTCTAGGATAAGGAGATGCATTGGCTTGAGGGGTACTCTCTTCCTTATCTTCTTCAAGCTCTTCAAGTGGAGAAAGTGGTTGATTATCTAGGCAAAACTTCCTAGATCAAAGGTTGATATCTTATATTTCCGCAACATAAGCAGGATAGGATGTCTTCCCACTATAGCCTTGTTATGTCTGCTTATTGTCTGGGTTTGAATTGGGATGATCAGGAATTTGGGTTTTCTTAGGTGGGGTATGGAGAGTTGGTTGTGGTTGAGGTTGAGGTGGAGGCAGTAAAGAAAGAGGTTGGGTTTTCTGAGGCCTCCACCATTGTGAGGGGTTGCCCTATTAGGAATATTGTCGTGGATATGGCTAGAAAGGAGAGTTAAGACTCTAAGGAGGATATTGAGGAGTATAAGTCCAAGGAGGAGGTATGGGCCATGATGGATGAGTGGAAGGGTGCCAAGGTTGGAAAGGTGCATTATAATTTGGATTGTAATGAGAATAGAGTGCACCTTACATGCCTTGCTGATATGGTCGAGGTCCTTGAGACATTATTTGGTTAATGAAACCAAACTACTTTGATATTCATTTTTTCCTCATCACGATTTTCGTGGATTACCTTGTCACTATTGGGAAGAATTTCTTGCAACAACTTTTTCAACCCTTCCAATTTGACATGCATTGCATCCATGTCTACTTTAAAAACTACCATATCTTCTTTTAAACCATCCTTCAAGCCTTCCATGTTTACTTTTATTTTTTCTTCCAAACCATCGATCTTAACATTCATCATTTCTTCCAATTCATTTTTGGTTACTTATTGTGAGAGTGATATTTGTTGCACTTGATCTTCTCATTCTGATATATCATGTTGCATTTCTTCCTCTTCTTCACGCGTCTTAGTAGAGATTTCTTGTTGCTTAATAGGTGTTTCCATTTTCTTTCTTTGAGTCATTTTGGAATAAAAAGATGATATTTATGCTTCACTATTCCCCTTGAATCACTTCAAACTGATTTTTTCATATAAAACTTATGCAAATTAAAAAATAAAACATACATAATTTTCTTCATTTTTAGGAGCTCCATATTGAATTTGTTGTATCTCTATAATTTCGGATCTCCAAGGACTGAAATTAAATCTTGTGGCATCCCTTTGTGTCTTCTTTACAACCCTAGAAGTAATACTGATATTGGATTATTCAAGGAGGATTTATGCCCAATCTCCGGCGGTGACCTAACTATAGACTAGTTCAATAGAGAGAACTTGTACGGAATGCCACATGTCACTATTTTTATCTTAAGATTTGAAAATGATACATGAAACACTAAATTCTATGCATGATCAGATACATTCTACGAAATTAAAATTTTATGCTCAGAGAGAAAGTTATGATGATTTCCCATAGGTCACTTTTTTGAGACTAAATTCTGGAGCCTGTAAAAACCCTACATTCCTCAGATCATATATTTGAAAATGTAGCGAACCAAGATATGAAATTCGTATAGAATTTACATCAATATTTTATATCCACATTATCATAATTTCAACATTTTAAGCCTCGTATAAAAAATGTTATAGTGAAAATTCCAAGATGACATGTTTGAAGAAGTGAAACCCTAGAATCCAAAGCCTGATACCAAATGTTATGCAACCAACTCAAAAAATATAAGAAAAGATAGATCAATGAATTAAACACTATCCTCTTCGAGGGGTAGACCCCATTTACATGGAATAAATGAACCATTATTTAATTATACAAATGAAAATAACTCCTTGGTATATATAGGAGTCTAAGGGGTCACAATATAATCAGAGCCTACATAACAATAAAACGATAGTAGGCTTCTATGGTGAACAAAAATAACAATATGGGGGCTACATGAGCAAAACAATAACAATAGGGG
Organism: Pinus albicaulis; assembly: GCA_034641835.2. Classification (NCBI taxonomy): domain Eukaryota; kingdom Viridiplantae; phylum Streptophyta; class Pinopsida; order Pinales; family Pinaceae; genus Pinus; species Pinus albicaulis. The sequence continues at coordinate 760,896,486 of CM076573.1, read as the reverse complement.
GTTGCACTAGCAATAAAAATAATGGGGCTACACTATAATTATGGGACCTAACACCATTTTTCTATTTCGTTATTTTCTTCACATACAAAGAAGACCTCTATGACATTAGTGGGCACTCATTCCTAGGGTGTCTCTTAGTGCATCTAGGATACAAGATATATAGTGACCTTTATTCTTACTCTTGCTTCCTTTTAATTTGAATTATATCATTTTCAAGGAAAAGGTATGCAACATTTCACTCTTAAAATAATCCAACATACTTCCTATTTCATGCTTGATGGTTGTTGTAGAGGAAGAGGAATTGACCAAGCCTTGGATAGACCTACATTTTTTCCTAGCATCCCTATAGTGATTATTGAATACAGTTTTGATGTCATCATAATGAAAATGGTAGATATATCCTCCAAGAAATGTGTAGAGGGTTTCCATTACATCTTACATGATCCCTCAGATAAGAACTAGCTTGAGTGACTCAACGTAAAGGGTACAGTTAGCCCTCCTATAATTGTGTTGGACTCTTTCCTCATAGTTCTCTAAGGATTCATCAGGTCCAATAGTCATCCTAAATATTTCCTCCTTTATTTCTTTGGACCTACATTAATCCCTATATTTTTCATTGAAGGCATATTGCATTTAGGCCCAGGTAGTGATTCTTCCTCCAAGTAAACTCATAAACAAATGTAAGGCTGCATCTTTGAGGGTACGTGGAAAAAATTTCAAATTTTGTTCATCAAAGGAGTATTCGTATGTCCTACAGACAACAAAAAACTCAAACATGAAGTTGTAAGTATCGTCAAAGGTCATTCCATGGAAATGTGGAAGGGTAGCAAGGTTTATATTCTTCATTCTATCCTCTCCATTGGTTTATCTGATAGGGAAAGGATCATTGTTCCTATTTTCAGCCATGGTATGGGTAGGTAATATAGGTTCTTCTTCCCCTACGGTTCCTCAAAAATTTTAGGTTTCTCACCTAGAGGGTCTTCTAACTCCCCTATAGTCATAGAGGGAAGTTCACAGTCACCAAAGAAGAATTAAGGCTGTATGCTTGAGGGGGTGGGGATTTTTGGTAAAAAATTCCCTTGACTCTCCCTAGTCTTATGAGGAATGAAATAACTAACTCTATTTTTATTTTTATTTTCATTTTTTTTTAACTTTTCAAATCAATAAGACTGATGCAAAACATAAAATAAATCCTAAGTAGAAACAACACCTACTTGGACACCTCCCCGAAAATGACGCCAAAAAGTGATGAGTTATGGTATTGCACCAAGGATGTTGCAACTCCTAAGGGCTTCTGAAATTAAATTATCAACCAGGGGTTTGTACAAAATTAGAGGTGACAATGTTATATGCATAATAGGTGAGGTTCTACTCATGTCACCCTCAGTCATGAGATCAGATCAAGGTGTTCAAAGATCATTCCTTCAAATAACTACAAAGAGAATTTCTTATGAAAGCATGAAAGAAACACATGTAAATGCTGCCTGAAATTGCATGAAAGAAAGAGATGTAGATGCTAATTGAGATTGCATAAAAGAAAGAGGCTAGTCTTGTAGGAGTAACCCATGTTATTATATTTGCACACTTAATCAAATCAACATCCTATTTGCATGAATAATTTATATATTTGTAACTTTCTCAAAAATGAGGAATTCAATCTCAGCACAATTATGGAAAAAAAAAATGCTAGGTCTAATTCTACTTGTTATCTTATGGTGGAAATGAGGAAAGGATGGGTTTGGAGTGGCATTAGAGTCTTCCCTAATTATAAGATCAAACCTTTGGGGCCATTACTAAAATTCAATATGAAAGGGTCAAATTTTGGAGAAAATATGGTTGAAGAAAATATTGCTACAAGACTGCTACAAGAAGTGCTACAAGAGGCCCTGTATTGTTGCAGGAGGCCCTGTTCTATTACAAGAGGGGGTTCGAGAGATTTTTGAGGAGATTAATGGTTTATTGAAGTTTAAGGAAGGTGGAATAAGGTATACTAAGGTGAATGAAGGGCGTGGAAGCCCCTTATCCAAGATTAGTACCCTTAGAGACCCATCTTGCACCAAAGTTTATGCCTATTGTGTCCTTCATTTGCAAGCCAAAAATAATCGTTGCACACTATAAAAAAAATGCATCAATGCATCAATATTTTATCAAATATACTCTACCCTAAAACACCCTTATAATTTATAAATCAAGGCTACTAACTTATAAGTTGTAGAAAACAATCATGCATAAGGATTACAATCCAATACTTGACAATTTCCAACAAGTCATAAACACATGTTTTTGGGTTGTTGTTGTAGATCTTCCAATCACTCTTCCCACAAGAGGGGTAATATGCAAACCTGCAACTACAATTTTATGTGATGTAATTTGTACTTGAATAAAAAAAGAAATGAATTTAATTGAAAAAGAATAAGTGAAGAATACAAAAGTGGTACTAAAGCCACTGGGTTGGCCCAAACCCAACGGTTTCATCCCTCCAAAAATAACTCAGATGTAGGCCAAAAATGAACTTCTCATTAACAGAAAAATAATATTCACACATATTATATGAAATATGAAAATAATAGTGCCAAGCACTAGGATCTCAGTAGATACTCTTACCTTCAAAAAAAATTGAATCATAATGATCCTTCAGGTTTGTTTATTTATAAAAATGTAGTTTAGGGGAAACTCCCTTGAAAGGAGAAATGCTCAAATCTCAATATTGGTGGATTTGGTTGCCTTGATATTTCACATGCACTTGGAGTTCCTCAGCTACTAGTGAATTTGATCTATTCGTGAGGGATCTTTGATCTTCAAGCTGGGTTGGGGAGTCAATGAAGTGGACAAGACCCCTATATTCTCTTTGGATGTCTCCACTAAGCCCCTGCATTGTTAATATATCCAAAAATGCATCCTTTTTCTTCAATTTTTTCAACATATTTTATAAACATCTTGATAAATTGCACAAGCTTCATCGTTTATTTGTTCTTTTTGTTTCTCACTCTCACCTAAGATGGCTCCTCCATCTAGACTATAAACTCCTAAGTAGCCCTAACACTTGGATTCCAATAACATCTTAACCCATACTCCCTCAGCTTTGAACCCCCTATAAATTAAAATAGTGGTCTCCAATTAGTTGGGCTAAGAAAGTTTCCATCCAGACCAAACTTGTGGTCTCTAAGTGAAATAAAATAATATGACATTATGATGAAGGAAAAATAAGAATAAGTTATTTTTTCTTGTTGCGAGTATATATCTCACAAAGTGTCTCTCCTTCTACATGTTGAGAAAACTAAAAATTTTCCTATATTTTTTAACATATTCATAAACATATCGATAAATTCCATAAGCTTCATCATTGATTTGTTTTCTTTGATTTCCTATATTATATTTTTAAATGTTTGTATCATTTTAACATTTGTTATACACACTAATATTACTTGATTTTTTGTAATTATAAAGAAACAACACCCTAGGGAATTGGCCATGGATCAGGATGATGTGGCCATTATAAAAGCACCTATTTAGGATCATGGAGTGAACATTGAAGATCAAGTTAATGATACTACATAATAAGATGATGATGCTAACAACACGGTTGAAGAAGAGGGGACAAATATATTGATCTGGGAGACATTTAATAATGTTGGAATGGATGATGATGACGAGGGAGCACATAATGTTGGAAATAATTCTTCGAGGTATTTGTTTAGAATAATTGTTTTCAAGACGGTAACCTCTCATTTGTCTTGTTTTTTTCATAAATATATCTTATATGTTTGATATTTTTTTATTTACCAATATATGTAGTAATAGTTTATTGTATGTTCAATAAATTAAGCAAGTACCAAGTCAAAGATATGAATTTATATATTAAGCCTCTTATCAATGAGTTACTAGAGTTATGGAAGGTTATCACTATGTATGATATCTCTAGACTAGTAGGTGTACAAAGAGAATTTCAATTCCATGCAATGCTTGTATGGGCAATTAATGATGGGCTATAGCTAGCAGATTTCTGTGGTATGTTATAACACTACACTACACTTTAATAGTGTTTAATTTTATGAAGTTCATGTCATGCATTATTTTTAAATAATACACTTCAATTAATTGGTATATAATTTAATCCATCTCTTGTAGGTCTTCAAACAAAGGGTAAATCTGCATGTCCATATTGTGGTCCTAAGATGAAATCTCATCATTCTAGAAGTTTAGGAAAAGGAGGTGTTTGATGATTATAGGCACTTCCTCTCTAATAACCATAGTTATCGAAGTATCAAAAAGCATATTTTCAATGAGAAGGAAAAGACTAGATTAAAACCATGGAGAATTACACCTTGTCTATGGAAATTGTAATAGAATAGAATTAGTTGTCAAGGTATGGATCAACAAGTCATCTATGTATCATACATGAAATGTTGGGAATATTTTATATTTTTATTACATTTTTTTCACTGTACAAATTGACAAGCATTGTTGTAATATATTTAAATATGCTTCACCTTGACGGTTGTGATCATGATGACATTAATAATGGGGCGTGTCCATGAGCAATGAAAATTTATGTTGTACAATTCACTAGGATTCCCTACTATGAGCACCTAGAAATTTTTCATTTGTTTGGTACAATTCACACCAAGAAGAATGTAATAGAAATATTATGGTGAATCTTAGATGGAAGGAGTGACAAAGACAAATTTTCAAGATCTGCATTGACATTACGAAGGAAAATCATGCAATTCAAAGTGTGACTCATTCAAATAGTGAAAGATACCAAAATATAAGTACCCTTCCATGGTTCTTGATAGAGAATCAAAGCAAGGATGCAAAAGAGGTCATTGAAAAAATTAAATTTCCCATTGTATTTTCTTCAAACATAAAGAATATCATTACACATAAAGGTGAATTAGGTGGGGTAAAAGCTCAAATTTGAAATACCTCGATTAAGGTAATTATTTTGGTATATGTATTTTTATATTAGTTAAACATCTTGTTAGCGTTTTTTCTACTAATTTAGGAATAAATAATGATTCATCGTTTTTGTAAAAGTATGTTCTACCTCTATCTCTCTAATACATCTTTGAAAACAATGTCAAACAACATATATTAGCTTGGAAAATACATGAGGTAAGCGAAGATTTATCTGAAAAGTGTAATTGATCAATTTTCAACGCAACTTATATTTCACTGCATGTGTTTTACTTGTAATGTACTTATATATACCTTTTTTTTGAAACCTATGATTTTCGTACATCAATTGTAGATGGTTTTCATCTAAAGAAATCAACAAAGAAGAAATAAAGTATTGGAGGATACAAATTCCTCGTCTAATGTGTGAAATGAAAAAGTATCTACCTCCAAAAATTTTCAATGCACAAGAAAACTACCACATACACCTTATTGAGGAGATTGAAAAGTGTGGACTTGTACACAGAAGGTCGGTGTGGATAGTTGAGATGCACTTGAAATCATTGAAGGCTTTGGTTAGATGAAGAGCATGTCCTAAGGGTTCTATGGTAGAGGGATATATGGTGTATCAAACCATGGTTTATTACTCATATATTCCTATATTTGCTACAAGTATTAATGTGGATCACATTTGGGATTTCAACTCCATCAACAAATTTGAATGGGAACACCTATTGGGGAAATATAGAATGAGGAAAGTGACATGTAAGTAGATGGTGGAGATTTATAACACATTTGAACTTTTGTTTTTATGTACATCATATTTAATTTTTCATCTTCATACATAATCCATTATTATGAAGGTATATCGTGGTAACTAATTATATGTGAATTGTTTTGTTTTAATAAAATTGTATAAGAGTGGGATGAAATAAATTTATACATTGCAAACAATCTTGACTGAATGAAGGTGTGTATTGAACAATGTAAAAAATATAATGATGGTAAATTATCATGGAATGGTGTGTCTACATTGGTCAAAGAAGGTTAACATGAAACAGATATCAATCTTATAGAGAGGGAAATTGATTTAGAAATTGGTTTAAAAGATAATCAGGCAAGCATATCCACCTTTACTATTTAGTTTTTTTTTTAATATTATATTGATGTATATGGTGTGCTTTTTCTTGATTTTCATAATTTCCTAGTATAAATTTGTTTATCAATTGGCAATGCAATTTTTACGTGCCTAATGTATTGCAGTTGAAACACTACAAGGCTATGTGGTGCTATGGCCACAAATTTCACATCCAAATATTGGATGAAAATATTAAAAAAATTGATAGTGGATCATTGCAGTATTTCAAGTTACTAATTTTTCCTTAAGAAGTGGAAAACATCTAGAAGTCATTGAAAACCAATATTACTGATATTTCAAAGATATACTTTAGTATGACATTAAATCGTTAAAATAGTTCTATTGGACGCCAAAATATACAAGTTATGAATGAATTAACATGATTTTATAGAGATATTATTGAGCATGCTAATGGATTTACCATGGGTAGTACAAGGAATATTCAGCTAGGATCAGAGACCTATTTTATTCCAAGCCAATGTGAATAGGAATTTTACTTAGAGGTTATAAGTAGAGGGGGTTGGCTATATGTTGTTAGATATGATCCAAGAGGAAGGTGAGTAAAGTATAATGTAGTAAACGAAGATGACATAGAGCAGAAATTAGTTCATGTGTTAGACAAATATGTCGAAGAAGTTCAAGAATATGTTAATCAAGATAGTATTCTAGATGAAGATGATATTGACAAATTATTGTTAGATGAAGAAATTAAAGAAGTCAATCCAAACGTGGGATAAAATGTTCTTGATGATATTATTAGAAATGATGACATCGATGATGATGTTGATGTGGCCAACCATTTCAACATCAATTTTGAACTAGATATTATAGATGTTGATTTGGATGAAGAATAATATTAATGATATCTAAATTTTGAAATGTACGAGGAATGTGTTTATATGTTTTCAGTTGATTTTTCCTGTTTCATTCACCTAAAATTTATGTTTTCTTAGTTTCTAGTTAGGCGTGATTCTTACTATGTTGCTTTCAAATATTTTATAGTAGATAATTATGTATTGGGAAATCGAGAGTGATGTGATGGGGGAGGGAAGGGACCATATGAGCTTCTACCTTCATGTCACTGGCATTTTTCAGTAGAGAATATATCGTTCTTGAAAATAAGAGAAACTCATTCAGGTTTATGCCATCAACTCCATTTGTTCGAGTACCCATTGTTAAACCACCTTACTTTTTTAATGGTTGGTCGCAGGTTGAATTCTCTAGGGGTTAGGTAAATGTTTAATTCACTTAACATTTACCAATGAGTGGAGATTATGTTTTCATTAATTGAACCCTTGTAAAGGGGGTTTTGGATGGAGCCAACATTGAAATTTTTTCAATTTGTGCTTGTATGCAGTCAAATTTGACATGGTTATAATATATGCATGTGTTGATGGCATGGGAGGGTTTCAAGAATCAAATATGAATCACATGAATAATTCGACAATACAATGACAAAATTATAACATAAAATTCAAGGAAATGAAATTATTTGCGACCTTATCATGGAAAAATGAAAATAATAGTATATAAATTAGGGTTCGATTTTAGATAAATTCATTTCTAGAAGACCTAGTCACCTCTCACACTCACATTAACTCCCTACTAACATATTTCACTTATTAGGCTAATTATCTTTACATTATCATATGTAACATGGTTGCTATACTATGTCATTGACAAACATATGGTGCTTCCATAACCGTGATAATCTTGGATTAGTTTATGCTACCTCATGTGCTTTCACCAGGTCAATTTTACGATTCATCACTTCATGCTCATAATATCCCTAGATTAGTAGGTCTCCACTTTTAGTAGCATTGGTTCTTATTTAGTGCATGCCACCACATGATGTTTGAAAAATTATTTTTATTATCATCTCATGTGTTTTTCCAATGTCATGGTAGTGTTTCCTTCTTATCTATCTTGCCTTAGTTAGAATGACATTACTATCATCACTTTCGATATTTAATTTTTTATCTATTCTTCATACATTCTATATGAGTTGGTGTTGCTATTTTACTCCACCTTGAGGTAAGGCTTTAACCTCTATGATGTAGACATCTAGCTCATCCCAACAAGTTCATAAACTTTCATGCCTCACCTATAGCTAAGTATAGGTATGGTATTCTTCTCTCTTGATGATTTTATAATCAAGATTCTATTATTATTGTTATACTTGATCATGCTTTACTTGCATATTCAAGCTGTTGAATCACTTACATATTAATTATAAGATTCTAATACTAATATCATATTTTAGTTATTTCATCTCCTACATGGTAGTTAGACTTATTGATCACAATTTCACCATTTAGATTTGACAAGTTAATTTTTATCATTATTATGTGGTTATCAAACTTGTTTGTCCTTTATCCCAATATTCTTACTTGTTTGATGCTTCTTTGTAATTTTTATTATGTTTGCAGCCTCACATCATACCCCTATTTCAACTTTGACTTGGGTAGATGCTCCAAGTATGTGGGCCTTCACATGTCCTACAACATATGTAATCTTGGCTAGTGGAAGATTCCCTCATGATATTTGAGGGTTTCCAATTTTTTTCTATTTATCTACCTATATATGTATATATTTATATATATAAACCCACAAGAACCAAAAGTACATTGTATGTCTTCCAAAAAACTCGTGTGTGGAAGCCAAAAATAAATTGTATATCTACAAGAACACCAAAGAGCCTCCCGACCCTGAGCTATGGCCTATAAATGGTAAAATAACCCTTAGCCCTAAGCTAAAATTACAATACGTATCCTCCAAATGGTGAAAAAACACTCGGCCTTGAGCCAAACCTACAACACATAAGAATAACCTTACATAAGAGTAGGAGGAGAGGCTTGAGGAAGGAGAAGCCAGAGGAACGATAGTGAGGTATGAGGAGAATCCAAAGGAAAAATGATGAATTATGAAGAGAAGCCATGGTAAAAACCCTAATTTTTTTTTACCCTCCATGCGCATGGTAAGAATCCTAATTTATTTTACCCTCTGTGTGAATAGATAGGCCTGAAAGAACTTTCATTGAACCATGATATTGAAAGGTTAAATACGCATATAGATTTGCTAAAAATAGAATTACTACATTAACATATTACTCCCCAAATTGAATCAATTCGATACTTCAAATATTTTTATTCCTGTTATTATTTTATCTTATGGTACTTTGCGGAAAATTCTAAAGCATAGCCTTTAGATGCGTGTTACAATATAAAATAATCAACATGACTAACAAATTGAGGGAAAAAATAGGTGCATGGTAAAAACCCTAGCTTCTAGAACAAAATATCTGTTTGCATCTTAGTATCTTGGTTAGAATGTAGCCATTAGGAAATAACTATTAAGACCATGGCTCAAGCACTTAATTTATCTCAAAATGGCCAATTTGACCTCATTATCTCTATATATCAATTTATGGTAATTCATATATGAATTAAATATTTGAAAGGGGTAATTCCCCAATTGTTTGTCTCATAATTTTTTCTCAGTTTACTTCGATTATATATTTATACTACCCTTTCTTTGTTTTTCATCGCATACATGCACACAAAATCTTTGTGGATAAATATTTTCACTTTATTAGCCGTTGTCTCACTATAAAAAGACTAGATTCGATACTGTTATAAAATTAAAAGGATTTACTCTAATTCCTTATTGCATCATTTTCGTGAATATTATTCTTCTAAGATTGTATTATGGGTGTTGTGTAATGGTTGCAATTTTAATACTCACTTTCCTTGAGACAATATTGTCTTAATGTATTTCCACTATATATAAACATATATATCATAAGATATAACTAAATTTATAGCTAGTTATGTCAAATATTTAATCCTTGAGGGTACATTAGAATATACGAGAATTCTGGAGAACTTATTCATTTATACTAGTATTTGTTTCTCGTTCTACTTGGCCACATCAGAATGATAACATGACTCTTAGCATCTAAGTACACTTTATTTTTATGTTTTTATGTATATAAATATTATTGTATATTCAAAAAATTGGCTATCCTTTCAATATTTTTTGCCTTAAAACATAGTTAATAGGGCTTCCTATAGTTAAGCATGCCTTTTTGAGGCATCATATTTATCTTGTTGCAAGGTTTTGACCCTATTCTTAATAAAATATTTATAACTAGTGAGGTTCCTTTATAATGTGTTCACCATACTTTGACAGTTCTTTGACATAATTATGCAACGTGAAGCCTTGATACTCATTCATATAATACATTCTTCCTACCTTAAGGTTAGAATGATTGAGTTGATTTTCTATTGTCCTTTGATTTCTCTATTGTCTATTCCTTGACCTTCTCCTTTTAGTTATGAAGCCACTTCTTGTATAATAGGTTTTCAAGCCCATATAGTTAAAAAAATCATATCTTTCCAATGAAATTTCAATAAGTATTCTTGTTTATTGATTTTGGAACAACCTAGGGTAATTTCCTTAGATAAAACACCAAAGGTCACCACTCACAAACAGATCACAGATCAGTACACCAGTATTTGACATGGCTAAAACCCTTGAAGAGGGAAAGATTCCACAACCTAAGCCAACGCAACCACTTCAGGAAATTTATTAATAAAAAGAAAAATTACATAAACTTATCTCATAAATGATTACCAGACAAATGACCCTCCATGCTCTTTAAATAGAGATCATGGACCAATCTACTATTAAGCCATAGATCAAGTGTCAGAAATACCAAGGAGAGAGTGAACCATCAGATCACTACATATCACTACATATCGTGACCATCAGATTATAAGTTACAAATTTACATAGTAAAGAAATCCACTTTACCTAACTCTACGCTAGATCAAGTTATACTTAACTATTTCCTATGTTTCGGAATATCCTAATATCCCCACTTAAGAAAAATTTGGGATATTGTTGAAGGATTTACAAAGGTGACACAATAGGAGATTATTTCCTATGTGTCAGAATTTCCTAACGTCCCCCCTTAAGAACAACTTGGGATAGGGTTGAAGGATTTACAAAGGTGACACAATAGGAGAATGAAGGAGGAATTAGAGCCTATCCCCCCTTAATTATAAATTTCCTGAACTCCAAGCATAGATCAAAGTTTGGTAAAATTTTCTTTTGTGAGAGCCTTTGTAAAGATATCAGCAACTTGATCATTAGTTGAACAATACTACACTTCAAGAACATGATCATGAATGAGATTTCTGATGAAGTGTATGTGTAGCTCAATGTGTTTCACGCGCTAATGTTTAACTAGATCTTTTCATAGTTGAATGGCACTCTGATTATCACACCAAAGTGTAGCTATATGCTGCTGATGAAGACCAAATTTGGTTAGGATCTAACAAAGCCACATGGCTTCCTTGTTGGCTTCAACTTCACCATGATACTCTGCTTCTGCCGAAGAAAGAAATATGGCACTTTTTTTCTTACAATACCATGTAATAGGTCCTAAAACAAGACTGAATACATAACCTTCAATAAACTTTCGATCATCAGGGTCACCAGCCCAATTAGAATCAGTGAAACCAATCAATAATGGAGATCAATAATGGAGATGCTCCTACACTGTAATGAATCCTGAACTGAACTATAACTCAAATATATCAAAGCATTATTTTAGCTTCTTTCCAGTTACTTTCATGAGGTTTGTGCATAAACCGAGCAACAAGACCAAATACAAAGGAAAGGTCAGGACAGGTATGGGTTATATACAAAATTTTACCAACAAGTTGACGGTATAAGGTAGCATCAACTTTAGAGAAAGTACAAGTGACTGAAAGCTTGAATCCAGAATGAAAGGGAGAAGGGGTTTACTTACAGTCTTCCATGTGAAAGTGGCGTAGAAGATCACAAACATACTTGGACTAAGAAAGGGTAATACCTTCTTTTGATTGCAATACTTAAAGACCAAGGAAATAATGCAACTGTCCTAAGTATGTCATTTCAAACTTATTTTTGAGGCTAGAATTCACATGATTTATATGGTTGGGTTCACTACCAGTAAGGATAATATCATCAACATAAAGAAAAAGGATTATTGACTTACCCACTTTCTTGGTGTAGACAGTGTTGTTGGAATGACATCTAGAAAAGCCATTATCTAAGAGAAATCTATCCATTTTGGCATACCAAGCCCGAGGGGCTTGTTTGAGACCATAGAGAGACTTCCTAAGGGGACAAAAAAGGCTAGAGTTGTTTTGGATAAAGCCAAGGGGTTGTTCCATGTAGATTTCTTCATGAAAATCCCCATGTAAGAAGGAAAATTTAACATCCATCTTATGGAATTACCATTTAATGGAGGTAGCAAGGGAAAGAACAAGGCTGATAGAATTCATTTTGGTAACTAGGGAGAAGGTTCCAGTATAGTAAATGCCTTCGACTTGTGAAAATCCTTTAGCAACAAGATGAGCATTATGTTTTTTCCACTTTTCCATCTGGTCCAAAATTTATTCTGTAAACCCATTTGCAACTGACAAGTTTTATTCCCTTTGGAAGAGGAACAAGATCCCAAGTATAGTTTGCCAATAAGGAACGATATTCTTCATTCATAGCTGCATCCCAATCTGGATGACCTGAAGCTTCTTCAAAGGTGTCTGGATCAATATTTTATGGAACTTGAGCCAATAAGGAAGAGGCTCTTTCAAACTGAGAATGTGTACGTTGTTGATATGCAGGGTCACTTGCAAGAGAACCTGCTGCATCCCGAATAGAGAGGACCCATCTTGGAAGATGTGGAGCTGAAGAAAGATCTTGAGGAGGTGGAGGAGGATTGTCATCCTTGCTGTCATCATCTGAACTAGAAGGAATGTTATAAAAAATAGAATAGATAGAGAGAGGTGGCACATATTCCGAATTAGGCTCACAGGCCAAAGGTGACACACCCGCAAAACTAGGCTCGTAGGACAATATATTTTCATCAAATTTTACATCTCTTCTAATGATTAAATTTTTGGATTTTGGTAATTCTACATACTTTGACATATTCAGAATATCGAACAAAAATGCATTCTTCACTCTTAGGTTCTAAGGTTTTATGTTTCACATCTAGAATATTGGCCCAAGCTTCACTTCCAAAAACATGAAAGTGACTTACATCTGGTTTGATTGAGCTCCAGGCTTCTTCTGGAGTTATATTCCTTAAAACCTTAGTAGGAGTGCGATTTACTATGTAATTTTCACAATTAATTGCTTCTGGCCAAAAATTAAGACTAAGTCCTTTAGATTGAAGCATACAATTAGGCATTTCTTTTAGAGTGTGATTCTTCCTTTCAACTACACCATTTTGTTGTGGAGTATATAGAACATTATGGTGCAACTGAATGCCATGCTTGGTGCAAAAGTGGATAAATTTGTTGTAAACATATTCTCCTCCATTGTGAGTTCTTAACTTAAGAATGTGACGTCCAGATTGTTTCTCAATAAAGGCCTTAAAGGCCAAGAACATGTTAAAAACTTCACTCTTGAGTTTTAAGAAGTATACCCAAGTGTGTCTAGAAAAATCATCAATGAAAGTTAAGAAGTAATTGTAGCCATAGAAAGAAGCAACTGGAAGTGGACCACATAAATCACTGTGCAGAAGCTACAAAGGGATTGAAGCGTGCTAAGAGGCATGCTTGTCAAAACTATCTTGATGATGTTTTCCAAATACACATCCGGAACAAACACCATCTCGGAAAGATACCATAGGAAGAATTGTCACCATATTTTCTTTACATAGAGTTTGAAGAGAGTGATATTTTAAGTGAAAAAATTGATCATGCCAAAGTTTGTTCACTTCATCATTATGAGCAACAAAAATGGAGAAAAAACATGATGACCAAAAGTTGTCAAACTTATACAACCTTGTGGAATAATCAACAATTCCAGTAACTAAAATATGTCTTGGATCTCTTAGGTCCTTAATTACAACATCATGAGGTGAGAACTCTATTGTTTTCCCTTCACCTGAATGAGTTATCTGATAAACAGATAGAAGGTTGTAGGAATAGGTAGGAACACATAATACATCATTAAAATAACCATTATCTAGATGAATGGTTCCAGACCCTACAACACTAAGAGATATATCATCATAAACATAAATGTTTTTGGTGTTACAATCATTTAAAGAAGAAAACATGGCTTTATTTTTTTCCATGTGATAAGAGGCTCCAGAATCAATGAGCTACTCATCAGAATGAGAAGAAGAAGATACATTCAATGCATAACCAGATCTTGATGCTTAACAACCACAAGCAGAAAGTTCCATTCCCAAAGATGAAGTTGAAGAGTTCTCCAAATTAGTGTTGTGCTTCTTCATTGATGCTTCCAAGGATTCCATCTTCCTAAAACATTTTGAATCTACGTGGCCATCATGATTACAAAACTTGCAATGTCGATCTTTCTTCTTCACTTTGTTTTTATTTTCCTTATCAGTTTGTTGATTTGATTTTTTAGTTTGCGGCTGAAATTGCTTAAGACCCTTGTTTGGTTTAGGACCATTCTTTTTAGGATGTTTCTTCTAATGATTCTTTGGATATGGTTGCTACTGGGTTGTAAAGACTTTCTTATAAGAGTTTACAATATTAATAAGACCAAGGTGTAAGATTTTTTCTTGTTCTCTTATCGAATAATTGCAAAAGGCTTCAAAAGAGGGGGATTTATAGGTTGTTACTTGAGAAATGAGGGCTTCTCTAGTGGAATGGAAGGTGGAAACAAATACAGAGTATGCAGGGCCAAGCTTAGCAAGAATGTAATATATAAGGCTACCATCTTCCTTTTTGACCTTACATCCTTCTAAAAGAAGTCTAAGGGTCTTGAATTTGGATAAAAAATATTCAATAGAGGAGAAATTATTGGGGTCCAAAGTAAGCAACTCATTTTCAAGATGGTGGGATTTGATTTCATTTTTAATGCCAAAAAAAATATTTAGTTTTTTCATAGGTTCAGCAAGGGAGTCAATTTCTTGGATACAAAATCTAAGATCTTGAGAAATGGACATTCCTATCAACCCTCATGCTTGATCTTGTTTATTTTCCTATTTAGTGGCTTTATCTTCATCAGTAGGTTTAAATTCTTGTCCTATGGCTATTCTATAAAGCCCTTTACTTCTAAGTAAGTCACCATGTAGGATAACCATTGCAAATAATTGGTGCTATTAAGAGTAACCGGGCATGCACTTTCCATTTAAAAAAAATGAAGTTGAAAATGTTGAAACTTGCCGCTTCAATGGAAAGATATCAAAAAATTAGTTCGTTAAAAAAAAAATGGCTTTGAAAATGGCTTCCGGATGAAGAAGTTATGCCTTTTTGAAAAAATGTTGTAGTAGATGCCGAGTAGTTACGTGATAGGTTGAAAGTTAATGATGAAATTGTATTTTTTTTTTTTTAAATTCCCTCATTTTCCAAACTTAATATAATAATACTTTATGTGACCCACTTTTATAAATAAGTGAGAATCACTTTTACAATGTTACTTTTACATGTGCTTTTTAAATAAAACCTCTTTTAAAAAAAAAGACAACTTGCCAATTTTTTTTTTTTTTTAAATAAGCTTGACAAAGAGAGTTGAATCCAAGATCTTTATTCTCATAAAGTAACTTTACACCAAGTGAGCAAGTAAAAAAATTCTGTAATTGTTTGAAAGACAAAACAAAGTTTTTAAAACACAAATCTGTTCACATAACCCAAAAAAAAAAAATACAAGCCTAATGACAAAACGTTAGATTTCTGGTTAGTTCGTCCGACAACTATATATTTTTCTAGTTATTTCTGATTTCCCGAGATCGCACAAAGTCGCAGGGAAAGAACATACATAGTAGAAAAATCCCGTCTTCCTGTTCTTGATTTGACGAGATCATTCACAACGTAAAGCAAAGAGCATACACAAAGAAGAGGGTATAGATCCAACAATAGAAAAAAAAGACTATAAACCGAAATAAACAAAGAGATTATTAAATATAACTGCAAAAAAAATTCTATAAACCTCCATATCTAAAATGACATAACTTGGGCAACCAAAAACCTTTTCGCATGAAACAAAACAGGTTCCTCACTGTAGCACATGCTCCAGACACAACAAAGAAGTTCTCCTAGCCCAAAAGTGGTAAAAAATGGTAGATCTGGAAAACGACAGTCGCATGCAGTCAAACCGGCTTCAACTTTGGATCAACAATGGATGTAGCCCTCGAAATAGATCTGATACCATGTAGGAAATTACCAAAGGTCACCACTCACAAGCAGATCACAGATTAGTACACCAGTATTTGATGTGGTTAAAACCCTTGAAGAGGGAAATAGTCCATGACTTGAGCCAACACGACCACTTCAGGAAATTTATTAATAAAAATAAAATTTACATAAGCTTGTCTCATAAAGGGTTACTAGACAAATGACCCTCCATGGTCTTTAAATAGAGATCATGAACCAATCGGGTATTAAGCCATAGATCAAGTGTCGGTAATACCAAGGAGAGAGTGAACCATCAGATCACTACATATCGTGACCATCAGATTATAAGTTACAAATGTACATAGTAAATAAATGCACTTTACCTAACTCTACGCTAGACCAGGTTATAATTAACTATTTCCCATGTGTCAGAATATCCTACAAATGAAACGGCCATTCCATTTTTCATTCGATATCTATTCCATATAGTAGTAAAGCATAAAATCCTTTCTTTAAATCTGGATTTTTGTTTTATATAGAAATTTGATTGCATATATTTGTCTCCTTGGTCTCTTCTCCATTAGTTACAATAACCTTTACATACTTGATAGGATTAAAAAAAAGGATATAAATTCTTAGTGAAGTATATTTCTACATAGTTATGACTACTTCCAAAAATCAACTAGTATCATGACCTCTTATATTTTGCAATTCCTCTAAGTTTTAGGGTTATGGTTTCCGACCATTTTATTTATCACAATTATGAGTGAAAATCTAGGGTTGCATCCTCCTTTTCTTTTGTCTTAAACATTATGAATGTCCATTAATTGATGTGGAATGCACTTTACATAATTTAGGTTTTTCTTTTTCTTTAGTAGTAATAGTTTCTTCTTGAGGCATTCTTCCTTCATATCTTTTGTTGAGATGAGGAGATTGAGGTTGATGATATTTTTGACATGGATTTATCACTATTTCATTCTAATTTCAAACCATAAGTGACATTATTTTAGAATTATAATAGTTCCATTTCCTTTCCAATTATAACTTCATAATGTTATTATGATTTTTCTTCTTCTAACCTTTTTCTTCAAATCCAATACTTAACTCATCATATTTTCTACCTCTATATACCTTTTTTTAGTATTTCTTTTCTTGCATCTATTTCTTATATCCCATTTATTTATAGATTTAATGCATTTAACTCCTTTTTTTTTTAAGCTTCCAAACTTTGTTTACTTCCCTCTTTTTGGTAGTATTGTTTTTCTTGCATCTATTTATTAGATCCCATTTATTTATAGATTTAATGCATTTAACTCCTTTTTTCTTTAAGCTTCCAAACTTTGTTTACTTCCCTCTCATTGATGTGAGAATGATATCTTATTTTTTTGGAGTTTGGTTTGGGAGGATGTTTTTGACTTGAATAAACATTGTGATAGTTTTGGTATGACTTAGTTTCACAACTTCATTTTCACCAAATGTAAATTGTTTTTCATGGTTTTACTAGTACTCATCTCTAATGTGAGGCTTTAACACAAAGAAATCAATCTATAATTAATCTCATAATAACTCAAGCACCATTTTCAAAAGTTTTTCTTGAACATGAATGTTTTGGAAAACATCTCATTTTGGTTGTACTCTAGTAATATTTTTCCGAAAATATGTTTTTTCTTACATACTATACAATCTTTTAAACAATTTATCTCTAAAAATATTCATGTTAAATGAGATATGGCATTGAGGAGTTCCAACACATGTAGCATTTTTATGCTATTCCATTAAAGGGCATGGATGATATTTTATTTTTTCTTCTTCAGTTTGAATGTTATATCTGATAAAATTATTCTCCCTTATTTATCTTCTCATTATCTATTTTTTATTTTCATTAAGTATGAACAGTTATTACCTTCACGATTAATAGTCAAATTTACCTTGGTGAGTTATCATGGCCTATGGTAGTGATGAGATATCCAAGATTTCCATTGTGGGTGAATTGAGAAAAATAACATTTTGGTATGGTCATATGTTCACATTGACGAGCAATAGATGTATTTGAAATATGATTTTTTTTAAGTATCTCTTTTTGTTTTATTTTTTAATTATATTCATCTCGACTTTCGTTAATTTCAACCTTGAATTTCTCTATTTCTAGCATGTTTTTCCCAAATCGGTCCTCTATCTTGTGAATTTTAGTGTTTATTATATGTTAGTAACCATTTATTTCTTATATAATTTAGAGTCTAAAATTCCTAAACATGATGGTTAATTGGTGGTGTTGTTGCATGGAAAAGGTTTTAGCATCCAAAAGTCTAAACCTCCACAAATTTTGGGCCCACAAAAATGAACAATATGTATGCATATGTATAAAACTACAATAAATAGTGATATACATATTTTTGTACAATAGCAAGATAATCGTAAGACTATTTTATTTTTTGAACCAATAATAATAAGACAAGATACTCTTAAGACTATTTTATTTTTTGAACCAATAATAATGATTTTATGTATATTATGATTTCAAACTTGAAATATCCAATATAAATATTTTTTTCATAGAAAAAAAATACATATATGTATATATGAATAATGATTTACACGAATGGGATAAATGAGGTGATGACTCTATATGCCCATAGTAAGCCTATAACTTATAACTTTTAATGACTACCATTAAAAGATACTCTAAATATTCTTGTGTTCAATAGAATCTCAATAGCATGAAACGAAATGTGATAAAATCTGTTTCTCAGAGAAATAGGGTTTTCAATAGAATCTCTTCCCTTATTCAACAATGAGGTAAACAATGACAATACTAATGAATAAAAATTACGGTTCGTAAGGCCACAATAAATTATGATTAACCATCCATTAAAAATAAATACAATTTCAATATATTACTCTATACAATGATTCGATCCTAAAATGAAATTCAATTGAGTTGTGTCTGGTGCAATTTAATCCTAGCTGATTATATACTAATACATAGGCTAAACAAAAAATGTGTAGTAAATACGGTTGTTGTCTTGATGAGGTATATAGTTGGTTCTTGCTCGATGGATAATCCAAAAGCACCTTACAAAGAGGCCCCTCTGAAACTGCTTCAAAACTAAAAATACCTCTTAAACTCTGTTACAGATGTGGTCAAGCTACTCATACGTGATCTCATTGCCTCAGGTTAAGGCCGAGTTATGTCAGATAAGCTAGGCTCACTTAGAGATAATATTGTTACTACGGGAAATTTGGTGATTAATAGAAGGAAATCCTAGGTTACTTGATGGATTGTTGAAAGTATATGGTTGATATGATATGTTTTGACTTGGAGTTTATAATGTAAATTTTTATATGGTTAAGTGTGGATGTTGTTTATATTTTGAAAATTTATTTGGAAATTAATTAATTTATATTTGATTATTGATAAATATTAAATGTGAATTCATAATTATGATGTTGTTAATGAAATATAATATTTAGAAACTAATGTTGAAGTTACATTTTATTGTAGGTTTAATGTTGAATAATTGATTACTATTCATTAAGTCTTAAGAATATAATTTGAATGATTAGATCATTTATGATCATGGAAATAATTGATTATTAATTTCCCTAAAAGTTATGAGGTTGTATTTGAGAGTGGGTAAGTGGAGTTTATAGGTGAGTTAGTAACTACCTGCCCCCTGTTGGTTGATGTGGAGGAAGTTACCAACTACCAAATATTGGTAAGAGAGAAATCCACTTTTTGTCATCTCACTGGAGAGAGTCACACAATGTTGAATTGGTGAGAGATAAAAAAAAACACAAATGTGATCAAAAAATTTGTAGACTGTGTTCAGGGGGCGTTTAGAGAAATGAGTCAAAGTTGGGAGGAGCTAGTTAGCTTCGACAAGAATTTTCGAGATATACAATGTTTCCTTTCCACTTCATTTTTTCTAAAACTTTGAATCTTTATGATATAAAATATTTTGTACCATATTTTGCCTCTAATTTTGGATTCAAGAATTTATTTATAAAAATTATAAAATATATCTAAGCAAGACTATGAGTTTAAGGGGTAAATAATAATATTAATTTAGAGATATTTTATATATTTAGTCTATAGAGACTATTGTAAATCATTTAGTGATTGTTTCAAATTATTGTTTTGAAATACTTTGAATTAGTTATCTTACATAATCTTATTTCATCAAGAATGGTTTGTTAATATCAAAATAAATATATGTGTGTGTGAAAGCGTGAAGATGGGTTATACTTTTGGGCCAAATGTGGCGATGAAATTTCAAAATTTTCCTCTTTTATCGAATTGCACCCTTCAAAATTCATATATTAATTATGAATTTTGATTCAGATTAAAAAGAAAATATGTGAAAAATTATGTTTTTGTCTTAATGATATTTTTTGCAAAAAAATTTAGTATCGCATAATCTCTCAATTTTCCATTAAATGCAATATATGTCCTTGCAATTTTTCACAAAACTTAAGAGATATGTGTGTGTTTGTGTAACATAACTTAGTCTAAAAAATGTAATTTCTAATATATATATATATATATATATATATATATATATATGGGCATGATTTACACTAAGAGAACTAAGCTTTTCATATTAAAAAATTATTTTTTTATGCAAAATTATAATTTTTTATTAATTTTCAAAGTTGGCAAAGGAATATTTCAATTGCATTTGGAGACATGTGTTCATGTAAGATTTTTTTCAACTCTTTAAAAAAATTGAAAAACCAAGAGTACCTTTTTGAAGAGGACTCGTAAAAAAAGATAGTGGTATTTTTTAAACTTTTTTCGTTGTGTATATTTTATGTTATTAATTTTTTATTCAACCCCTTTGAAATTGTCCAAAAAAAATTCAAGTGTTATGCTTAAAAGAAAGTAGATGGAAAATATCATATGAAGTCGAAAGTGTCAAATTCATATGCCATTGTATAAAGAATTCTTTCATGAATCCAATATGATCAACTCTGCCACTTAAGGACAATTTCTGCCCTAAATCTAATAGGGTACAAAATGGGGTTGTAGAGAAATATGTAGAAGAGGTGTTGAAATTGTAATTTTTAGTACTTCAAGGTCTTGATCGATAGCTTTAAACACTCGATCAAGTGCTTAAATTGAAAAATCAAATTGCTAGATCGAGTGGCATATGTGGTTAACCAACAACTCGATAGAGCTCAAGGGATCAATCAAGCCATTAAAAAGTTAACCCGCGAGTGACCTTACCAACTTTTTATTAATGACACTAATGGTGGATGATATGGCTCAAGGGCTCGATCAAGCCTCTGTTGTCAACAAACAGTTTAGTTTCTAAATTTGATTGTCCAAAAAAACATCAAACATTATTTAATAAAGATATAGCTCGATCGAGCCATAACTATCGATTGAGCCATAAATTTCGATAGAGTCGTTAACTTGGATTAGAAAATGACTTGATCAAGTTATTTTTAAGCACCTCAATAACTCAATCAAGCACTTAAAAATGGCTCGATGAAACATCTTTTTTTAGTAAAAAATTCCCTAGTTTCGCCAAAATTGTGTAACCCAACTCCATACTTTGACCTATATGGCTAATAAGACTCTAAATTCTAAAACACTCTAGAATACTAAAAGCATATTTCTAGAAAAAATAAACTAATAATATTAAAACTTTCGAACTTTTAATTGAGTAAAGAGAATATTTATAATAAATTCCGAAATATATGGATAAAATAACCGTACGAATGTGTTAAACTCTTCTATAAAATGAGAACAAGAATAAATAAACATATTAGGAAACAAATATCACAATTTTATTAATACGAAAGGTATTCAACACAAACTACATCCCAATGCTATTACGTAGTAATGGCGAGAATATGACTAGAATAGTGGTAAACAATAGTTACAATGCTCCAAGTTTCGGGTAACATTTTTACCCTTTGGTAAGATACATTGACATGCATCAAAAACCTATAGAATTGATGTCCTCCGAAAAAAAAAATGTAAAGTAGAAACATTAGTCTATAGATTGAAATCATAAGATAAGAAACCCATGTAGAGAATTAATCGAGGGGCTTTCGATTCATTCAACTTAGAAGGAAGAACTGAGATATCCGTTAGTGGTGTGAAGCTTTTGACCTGCCTTTCAGAGGAAAAAGTTTCAAAATTACTTTCTGGAAACGAAGTTACCTACAACCACACATAAAATAATAGTGACTATTAAATATCAATTAAAAATATTATCAAATTCAACTAGTTAAATGAAAAATAAAGAAAAAAGATATAGGAAATTACCTCAAAGGAATCCATAAAACCTAATGGTCTATCAAATTCTCTAAAGGAAAAAATATTTGTGCCATAGTACCTTCCGCTAACAAATTATATGGAAAAGGAAATCAAATAGAAATCAAATGATTAACTGAAGGAAAAAGAACAATAACGCTCAAAACCCTGCAAGATCTCTGGAGTTAGAAAACACAACAAATAAATTCCATATAAAAACCAAATAAATATACTTATAAATACTCCTAAAGGGATAAACCATATGGATGTCTTGCCCAGAACAATCGTAACTTAGTTTTACCCAAAGGGATCCATTATTGAGTGTTTATAAATGTAACACTGTTTTATTTTTCTACATGATGTTTAAAATGACTTTATTTTTATTAAGTAAAATAAAAATATATTTGAATTGGTTAGTGGAAAGAAAACTAGAATTTTAATTATGAATAAATTTAAATTGAAAAAAAGATTTAACTGAAAGGTAAAAAAAATTCAAGATTTAGAGTAAAGGGGGAGAGATAGTTTCTTCTGAGAATTACCCTTTTTCCCAAAGAGGATAAAAAGAAATCTTGGGGAAGAAGGGGGTTCTGCTCAAAAAGAAGAAAGAAGAAAAATGTTAAAACCATAAGGTGGAAAAAGAGTTGTCCAGAGTTGGTCTAGAACCAATGGAGCTCTAAAACCTGACAGGAGATTAGACTGGATGGTGGTCCTGAGGTTTAAATCCCAGGAATTACTGCTCTCTAAAGGACTCTGGTGTGGAGCTCGGGGGGGAGAAAAATACGTAATAACCTCTCTCAAGGTTGGGAGGAACCTTCAGTTAAGCTAAGGAAATTCTAAGATAAGTATGTATATCTATATAATTCTTCTGTTGTAGATGATAAACTACTGTGAAAATCTCTTATGTTTCCTGAATAAATAGTTATCACTGAACCACTGTTTGAGTAAGATATTGGATAAATATTATAGGAAAATATAGGAAAATAAATAACATGTCTAATTGTTTATTAAAATTTCTTTCTAGAAAAATATTGGTTACATAACCTGTAAAACACATCTTCAGGAACTGTAGCAATTTCTAGTATTTTTTGTTATAACAACAATAATTGGCTAGAAAAAGAGAAACTGGGCCATTCATATATTTTCTGTGAACTTATATTTCATAATGAAAATACAGTGAAACATAAACGATAAATAAAAATGTTATAATCCAAGAAATTACAGTGAAACCTGTAAGAAGACTATAACTCCTTTACCCTGCTCAAGATTACAGCTGACTCAGAGGTTTAGACCCTTGACGGATCCGGTCCTCTGGCTGTTGAGGTTCCAAGCTTAAGGTTAAAAGCAGGAAAAAACTCAATTTCAAGATAAGACAAAGCCATAATCCTACTGAAAAGATGATGCTGAATATAACAGTCGTAAATAATATCAGAGAAAAGTTATAGTGGTATCTTAAAGATCAAATCAACTTCAGCCATAAGCCAAACTTCTGACAGTTGGATAATGAACTCATATACAAACCGTAAATCATAATGATTATGCATGGTTATAATAACTGAGAATAGAGCTCAAAATTTACAGGTATGCCAAGCCAAAATATAATTTACAAGGCAGCAATTTAATAGAAAGTCCTTATGAAAACAAATCCCTCATGGGTTCGAAACCCTCTAATGATCTGCATGTTTATACACATTATACAATTATAATAAAACAGGGCAGATCCATATGCGCATGGCAGGATGCCTCGCCAACAAATGAGATGACCTGGTTAGGGTATTAACAAATTAAAACATGTACATGCAGCAATAGTGACACCTAAGAGGCCAAACCCCAAGGACGAACAAAACCGGTAAAGAGAATGATGGAAGCCGAAGACGAGTGTGAAACATACCTAGTAGTAAGAAGACGGTCTTGACCGTGGAAGGAAGAACAGCCAACAACGATACCTCGGGATGTAGAGGTGCCTTATACATCAAGGAAAACAGAGAAACATTAGTGCTAGAACAAGTCTCAACCTGAAAAAAGAAAACAATATGAAACTGCGGAGTATAAGAAAAGAAAATAGAGAGAAAACAATGACCCAAAAAGTATGGCTGACCTCACTCTTAAAACACTGAATTCGGAAGGGGAGTTCCACTGCTAGCCTCGCCTCTAAACACTAAATTCAGGAAGGGGAGTTCTGGCATGAATGCTGAGCAAGTAGCACAACGGATAATGAAAACAATGAACTCAATCACGCTACACTTGTTTCCATCACATACATTAAGAATCATTAATATGGGGAAAACAAATACCACATAGACTAGTTGAATGCCAAAATGAGATTTATACAGTACTTACTCTGGAACAGAGGTTGATGGTTGTAGAACGGAGCCAGAAAAATGTAGCTGACTGCACCACGGCCGAGTAAACCCATAAAAACCTCCGACAAGAAACCCTCTCCGCGTGGAGCTGCTTACCTGTTCAAGCTACCATACATAGGACCGAGTTCGAACTCGTGTCACAGAGCCACGTAAAAAGGAAGAAGAATGAAAACTTGTGCATACACCTCTCAAGGGAGAGCCGCGAGGTCGACAGAGAAAATGAATGAGTTCGAGCTTCGATGGGGTCAACCGTTACCCTAAGGCCGTTTCCGGGGATCAACGCCGTCCAAATTAGAGTTGTAGAGATCAACGGCTCCAAAACAAAGACGTGGCGGAGTACAACTTCCAACACTTGGTAGTGCAAACCCCAATGAGATAAACATTTAATTAAGCAAGAAATTAAAAGCTGAAACCTTTGATTTATTAACCCTTCATCAATCTACTGTATGTACTTCGCATGCACTAAGCAATTGAAATCGAAATTAGTGAAAGTTATCATAATTGTTGTGTACGGGAAAAATAATTTATAATCCAAAGTCTAATAGTTATGTTGAACCCTTTTTTCCAGCCATGATGGGTACACAAAATCCAAAATAAGCAATCGACGGAATATACATATAATCATTGTAAAGGATTGCCCAGGAAATATGTATAAATCTTGAACTTATGTTACATAAAACATATATCTATATATATATATATATATATATATATATATATATATATATATATATACACATATTAACTCTTGCAAGTAAACTTAATACTAATATTTTAGTGGTAAGAACCTATCATATATTAGTATGTCTTATCATAGGATACATATAGGTAGAATTTAGATAAGTAAAATATTAGTTTTTTTTATGCATGTGACATGTGGTATCAGAGCAAAGTTTACACATTGGGCTAGAATGGGCCAGCTAAATAATTCTAGAAGTTTCATTGGTGTTATTATTATGCACATAGCTGAACTACTAAAAGAATCCAATGAGGAGAATGGCAAGTGAACAGGCACAAAGGACTACAGGGGAATTCTACCCCAACCAAATCCAGAAATGAACCGAGAGATGCGGATTCAATTGAGTGTGGACCAACACCAACAGACTAGTAGATTGTTGGAAGAACAACAACGGTAGACCAGTCGATTTTTGGTCACCGTGCAACAACTCCAAACAGAAATGGTTCGTGTGAGAAGTGACAATGAAAGATTAATGCAAGAACAAGAAATAATCCTAAAAAGTCTCTCAGATAGACAAAACCATCCTACATCACAGACTAGTCTAGAAAGGAATACTCATGAAGAGGAACAGCAAAATATTAATGGTCATCCTAAAGGAATTCGTACTCACAAGAGTATTAAAAACATAACTTATCATGAAGCGGAATCGAGAAGTGCTTCGAAACAGCAGGAGATAAAGAAGCATAAAGTATAACTACAAGGAGAATTTTGGAAGATTAAGCCACCCACTTTTGATGGAGAGTCGGAAGAAATGGCAGAAGTATGGATCATAAACATGAATAAATACTTTCAGGTTTATGAATATAATAGAAAGCAGAAGGCTCGATTGGCTATTTAACAGTTGCGGGAGAAGGCCACCTTATGGTGGGAGGAAGTGAAGAATGTGCAGGGAGTTGAGGATCAAAATGTAAGATGGGGTGAATTCCAGAAATACTTCAAAGAAAAGTATTTAACATAAATATTTTACGATGAAAAGTCGCGAGAGTTTCATGACTTAAAACTGTGCTAGCTATCCATGGATGAATTCATTAAAAAATTCACCTCTTTGCTAAGATATGTACCGTATTTGAGGGACGAGAAAGCAAAGGTGAAAAGGTTCTTGAGTAGTCTGCCTACTCACATGAAAGAGAGAATTGAATTCATGAATCCAAAGAACATGGATGAGGTACTCTGAAAAGCATGAATGTGCTATCAACAATCTAAGGCTAAGGGTGAAGTAGGCAGAAAGTGGCCACCTAAGAAAGGGCAGAAAAACACCCTAAATTTCAAGCATAAGAGACCTGTAAATTTCAAGAATGCTACAAGAAATTCAACAAATAAACCATCTGGTAAAAATCAGCAAAAGCCTAAATGGACAACAGATGAGAGGTCCACTGAAGCATCCAGTAGGCCAAAATTGGGACAGTCCTAGAAGCTGCCACTGCAATGTTGGGGATGTGGAGAAGCACATTATTTTAAAAACTTCCCTCATCGTGGAAGGAATGAAGTTACAACCAACCTACAGGAGGCTTCTACAGTAGGCAATGTTGCAGGAAACATACCCAGAATCAATGCTCCACTAGAGGATCGACAATCAGATTACCAACCAACAATGATAGAACTGGAAGGTACGTTCTATTCCCAAACTATTTCCATTTTGGTAGATCCGGGCACCAGTTTGAGTTACATAAATCCTCGAATAGTTGAAAACAATAAATTATAGAGTCAAAAATTTAAAAGTCTCTGGTTGGTACAACTGGCTACCAGGGTTAAGAGAAAAGTCAGTGCAAAAGTCTCGAACCACATTCTGGAAATTGGGAGGCAACAAATAACTGTTGATCTGAACATCTTACCTCTAGGCTCCTACGATATTCTGTTGGGAATGGATTGGTTAGAAAGGCACTGGTCACTAGTAGATTGTAAGGAGAAAATTATTCACTTCAAAGCAAAAGATGGAACTCATCAAGAATTACAGGGAATTAAGAAACCCCTTCGTTTGCACCCAATTACAACATCTCAATTAAATAAATGTATTCGGAAAGGTTGTCAGTTCCATGCTATTCAAGTGGGGTTTACCAATTCCAAGGATAAGACTCTTATGCTGGAGAATATTCTAGTTGTGCAGAAATTTATGGATGTATTTCCCGAGAATATTCCAGGATTACCCCCAAAGCAAGACATTGACTTTACTATTGAATTGCTACCCGGAGCAACACCCGTATCATGAGAACCATACATCATGAGTGTGTCGGAATTGACAGAGTTAAAAATGTAGTTGCAAGAGCTATTGGATAAAGGATACATTCGACCAAGTGTATCCCCATGGGGAGCAACTATACTATTTGTTAAAAAGAAAGATGGTACAATGAGGATATGCATGGAATACTTATAACTTAATAAGTTGACTGTAAAAAATAAGTATCCATTACCCCTAATAGATGATCTTTTTGACCAAGTGAAAGGAGCGGCAGTATTCTCAAAGATCGATTTGAGTTTTGGATATCATCAAATCCGAATCAAGGAGGAAGACATATCTAAAATAGCATTTCGTACCAGGTACAGACATTACGAATTGTGGTATTATCATTGAGGTTAACCAATGCACCAGCAACCTTCACGAGTTTGATGCATGGCATCTTTCACCCATTCCTCGATAAACTTGTTCTAATCTTTATTGACGATATACTGATCTATTCTAAAAATGTTGAAAAACACAAGTAACACCTCCGGTTGGTACTGAAGGTGTTGCGAGAACATCAAATTTATGCCAAATTTAGAAAATGTGACTTTTATAAAGAAAAAATACAATATCTGGGTCATGTGATATCTGCTGAAGGGATTTCGATAGATCCCGAAAAGATAAATACAATAATAAAGTGGAAGGTTCCCAAAAATGTAGCATATGTACACTCTTTTATGGGTTTGGCTGGTTATTATCGGCAATTTATTGAAGGCTTCTCTAAGATATCCTTCCCTATCACTTCCTTGCAACAAAACGGGCGAGTCTTCAAGTGGACCAAGGAGTGCCAAGCTAGTTTAGAACGTCTAAAATAATTATTAACCATCGCTCCTGTATTAAAGGTGGCAGACCCAAATAAGGATTTTAAAGTCTGAACATATGCTTGTAAGGAAGGGGTAGGGGTCGTATTAACACAAGATTGTAAGGTGATAGCATATGAGTCTAGGAAGTTAGGGGATCACGAACAATGATACTCTGCTTATGATTTGGATTTAACTACAGTAGTGTGTGCCCTCTAAATCTGGAGGCATTACCTATTGGGGAAAAGGTTTATGTTGAGAAGTGACCATAGTAGCCTAATCAACTATTTTAAGCAAACTGATTTGAATGCTCGCCAAGCAAGGTGGAATGCATTCTCAAGTGAGTTTGACTTTGATATTCAGCATGTAAAAGGAAAATAAAATTGTGTAGTAGATGCCATAAGCAAGAAACTGCATTGCATCTACGAACTCTAATTTAATCAAGTAGAATTTAAATTTCTGGAATAAATTATGGAACCAATGAAAAAAGACCCTGAATATCAATTTCTGTGGCAGCAAGCAAAAGAAGCAGAAAAACAAAGAAAACAGTTAGATTATGAAATTAATGAGAAACAACTCTTGCTATATCAGGTAAAGATATTCATACCAAAACAAATTCGCTTGAAGGGATTGATCTTAGATGACTATCATCAAAGTACCTATGCAGGACATCATGAGTACCAGAAAATGTTGACAGTAATAAGGAAAGACTATCATTGGCTTGGGATGTGTAAAAACGTTGTAGAATATCTGACGACGTGTTTAGAATGTTAGAAAGTTAAGATAGAAAACCAACACCCAGCAATATTGCTTCAGCCTATCCCGGTACCAGAATGGAAATAGGAAGTTATATCCCTTGATTTCATTACAGGATTACCCCGAAGAAAAAGACATAATGATTCAATTATGGTGGTAATTGACAAAATCAGTAAGGTGGCTCATTTTATCCCTATTCAATCAACCTATAAGATTGTTCAGATTGTTGACATATTTATGAAAGAAATTTTTGGATTTCACGACATTCCAAGAATCGTTATCTCAGACCGAGACGTTAAATTTACGTCAGCTTTTTGGAAGGCACTATTTACGGGATTGGGAACACAGTTTCAATTTAGTACAACCTATCACCCTGAGATGGATGGTTAGACTGAAAGAGTAAATCAAATACTGGAGGACATGCTACACATGTATGTCATGCAGCAACCCTCCAGATAGGAAGAATATTTACATTTGATTGAGTTTGCATACAACAACGGATATCAGGAATCCCTCAAAATGAGTCCCTTCAAAGCATTGTATGGAAGACATTGTTGGACTTGTATGAATTGGAGTAGTCCAGAAAACAAATTAATGCGCAGACCGGATATGTTAGAGGAGATGGAATGTAAAGTAAAGAAAATCCGGCAAAATCTAAAAGAAGCTCAAGACAGGAAAAAAGTGTATGCGGACAGAAAGAGAACCTTTCGAGAAATCGAAGTAGGTGAACATGTCTATGTATGGATTAAACCCAAGAAAATTACTTTAAGGTGGAGTACGTGTGCCAAATTGGCCCCCAAATATTGTGGACCCTTCTGAATTCTGGAAAGGATATGACTGGTAGCCTATCAATTAGCATTTCCTAGCGATATATTGGTGCACAATGTGTTTCATGTGTCACTACTAAAAAGATACGTACACGACCCCAAGCATGTGATACACTAGTAGAATGTACATGTAAGTTATGTTTGAGCTATAAAATTTAAGAATTATTGATTTTAATTCAACTAATGTAAACATTTATGTGTCTGCAAGTAGAACCAGATGATGAATTTCTGGTAGAACCCTGACGTATTCTCTATCAGAGAGAAGTAACGCTACGGATATGAGTCATCCCCCAAGTTAAAGTGCAATGGAATAACTTCATCCTCGAGGAGGCCACTTGGGAGGATGAGAACTCCATGCAAGAATTATACCTTGAACTGTTTGTTGGAATGGAATAAACACCGAGGACAATGTTTGCCTTGATTGGGGGAAGATGTAACACCTCGTTTCAATTTTTTACATGATGTTTAAAAATGTTTTTTTTTTTTTTTTAGTAAAAATAAATTTGAATTGGTTAGTGGAAAGAAAACTAGAATTTTAATTATGAATAAATTTATATTGAGGAAAATGTTTAACTGAAAGGTAAAAAGAATTCCAAGATCTAGAGTAAAGAGGGAGAGGCAGTTTTTTCTGACAGTTACCCTTTTTCCCAAAGAGGATAAAAATAAATCTTAAGGGAAAGAAGGGGGTTCTACTCAAAAATAAGAAAGAAGAAAAAATTTAAAATCATAAGGTGGAAAAAGAGTTGTCCAGAGCTGGTCTAGAACCAGTGGAGCTTTGAAACCAGACAGGAGATTAGACCGGACGGTGGTCCTGAGGTTTAAATCTTGGGAATTACTGCTCTCTAAAGGACTCTGGTGCAGAGCTTAGGGGGAGTAGAGGACGTAATAGACTCTCTCAAGGTTTGGAGGAACCTTTAGTTAAGCTAAGGAAATTCTAAGATAAGTATGTATATCTATATAATTCTTCTGCTGTAGATGATAAACTACTGTGAAACTCTCTTATGTTTCTTGAATAACTAGTTATTACTGAACAACTGTTTGAGTAATATATTGGATAAATATTACAAGAAAATATAGGAAAAGAAATAACAAATGTCCAATTGTTTATTAACATTTCTTTCTAGAAAAATATTGGTTACATAACCTGTAAAATACATCTTCAGAAACTGTAGCAGTTTCTAATAAATTTTGTTATAACAATAATAACTGTCTAGAAAAAAAGAATCTGGGCCAATGATATATTTTCTGTGAACTTATATTTTATAATGAAAATACAGTGAAACAAAAACGATAAATAAAGATGTTATAATCCAAGAAATTACAGTAAAACCTGTAAGAAGACTATAACCCCTTTACCCTGCTCAGGATTACGACTGAATCAGATGTATAGAACCTTGACAGATCCGGTCCTCTGGCTGTTGAGGTTCTAAGCTTACAGTTAATGGCAAGAAAAAACTTAATTTCAAGAAAAGATAGAACCATATCCTACTGAAAAGATGATGCTGAATATAACAGAGTCGTAAATAATATCAGAGAAAAGTTACAATGGTATCTTAAAGTTCAAATCGACTTTAGCCGTAAGCCAAACCTCTTACAGTTAGATAATAGACTCATATACAAACCATAAATCATAATTATTCAAAAGTTACAGGTATGGCAAGCTAAAGTATAATTTACAATGCAACGATTTAATAGAAAGTCCTTATGAAAAAAAATCCTCACGGTTTCGAAACCCTCCAATGTTCTACATGTTTATACACATTATATAATTATAATAAAATAGGTAAAATCCATATGCGCATGGTAGGAGGCCTTGCCAGCAAATGAGCTGACCTAGTTAGGGTCTTAACAAAGTAAAACCTGTACATGCAGCAGTAGTGACACCTCAGAGGCCAAACCCTAAGGTTGGAAAAAAATGGTAAAGAGAATGATGGAAGCCGAAGCCAAGTGTGAAACATCCATGGCAGTAAGAAGACGATCTTGACCGTGGAAGGAAGCACAACCAACAACAATACCTCAGGATGAAGAGGTGCCTTATACATCAACGAAAATAGAGAAACATTAGTTCTAGAAAAAATATCAACCTAAAAAAAAACAATGCGAAACTGTAGAGTTAAAGAAAAGAAAATAGAGAGAAAACAATGACCCATAAAAGTATGGATGACCTCACTCTCAAAGCAGTGAATTCGGAATGGGAGTTCCACGGCCAGCCTCACCTCTAAACATTGAATTCGGGAAGAGGAGTTCCGCCATGAACGTTGAGCAAGTAGTATAGCGGATAATGAAAACAAGGAACTCAATCCTGCTACACCTATTGCCAACACATACATTAAGAATCAATAAGATGGGGAAAAAAAATACCATGCAGACTAGTTGAATGCCAAAATGAGATTTGTATAGTACTTACTCTGGAGCAGAGGTTGATGGCTGTAGAATGGAGCCGGAAAAAGTTTTCCGACTGCACCACGGCTTAGTAAACCCATAAACACTTCCGGCAAGAAACCCTCTTTGCGCGGAGCTACTTACATGTTCAAGCTACTATACACAGGACCGAGTTCGAACTCGTATCACAAAGCCATGAAAAAAGGAAGAAGAATGAAAACCTCTCGATGGGGTTGGTTGTTACCCTAAGTCCATTGCCAGGGATCAACGTCGTCCAAATTAGGGTTGAGGAGATCAACGACTCTAATACAAAGACGTGACGAAGTACAACTGCCAACACTTGGCAGTGCAAACTCCAATGAGATAAACATTTAATTAAGCAATCAATTAAAAGATGAAACCTTTGATTTATTAACCCTTCATCAATCTACCGTATGTACTTGGCATGTACTAAGTAATTGAAATCAAAATTAGTGAAGGTTATCATAATTGGTGTGGACGGGAAAAATCATTTATAATCCAAAGTCTAATAGTTATGTTGAATCCTTTTTTGGGCCATGATTGGTACAAAAAAATCTGAGATAAGCAATTGATAGAATATACATATAATCATTGTAAAGAATTGTGCAAGACATATGTATAAATCCTAACCTTATGTTACATAAAACATATATATATACATATCAACTCTTGCCAGTAAACTTAACACTAAGATTTTAGTGGTAAGAACCTATCATATGTTAGTATGGCTTATAATATGATACATATAGGTAGAATTTAGATAAGTAAAAGAATGTTTTTTTAATGCATCTAACATGCTACATGAACATGAATACAAAGGTATGGTTTTATAGAGACCCGTTTGAAATTTTAACATTAACTTTCGCAAGTACAAGATTTTGGATATGGGAACAAAGGGAAAAAAAATTTATTTATATGACATGTGCATGATAGGAAACTTTCATGGGTTTTCGAGCCTAGCAAAGCAATTTCTCCGAAGTTGCAAAAAACTCGACACCACAAGATGAAATAACCAAAGTACACATTCAATCTTACAACATAAATGTTAAGAATAACTCTAAAATATAATTGTATATACAATAGGAGGAATTTCAATAAAAAGCAAGAATAGGGCTTAAACAATTACTGGAAGAATTCTAGAGGCTGCAAATGTGGTATTGCTTCTAAGATATCAATACCCAATTACTTGAATAATTCTAGAGGCTGCAAATGTGGTGTTGCTTCTAAAATATCAATACCCATTTATGTAAAAATAAGAAAAATTTGAGAAGGATTTGTGACTAAAAAGATGGGTTAAGTCACGGGGTTTTATTACGAAGCAATATCATATCACGTGAGTTGAGTTTATATTGAGGAAAATATAAAATAATATATTGGGAATATATGTGGGGTAAAGGGTTTTTATATTGACAGATATAAAAAATCTAGATCAAAATTATTGAAAAAAATATAAAAAGTATAAAAAATGTTAATAAAAAAATAGATACTTACAATATATAGTAAAAGTAAGGGTTTTTTTTAAATTGGAAGAGTGTATTGAAATATAGTTCATATGTGAAAGGAACCCATGATTATGATTAATACTCACGGGAGGATTTATTGAAATAAATATAATAATAATGGTGTTTTTATAAATTATCATTATTAAAAAATGGAGGATTTATTCAATTAAATATAATATTAATGGTGTTGTCATAAAATATTATTATTAAAAAAAGTTAGGTTTATTTTATGGGATTTGTATGAATAGTATCAAAGTTGTAGGTTATAACATTGGGTTTTCTATGGGTATTAAATTGAAACGTTATTTATGTGTGATATACATGTAATCAAATAATCATTAAGGATTTGAAGTATGGCTGAAGATAACAATGGAAAAACTTTTGTAGGGTCACCTAGGGAAGGTGAGGAGCCTAGTAATTAGTTGGGAATGATGAGAGTAGAAAATGGTAACATAGATAATCATGAATCTAAAATATTTCAAGCAATCCATAGGTTGAAGGCAAATTTAGATAGTATTAAAGTCAATCAAGAAAAATTGTCCAAAGATAAGTATGAACAAGAGGTTTTTAACAATATTTATTAGCATGAATTCATTATAATTTTTTATTTTAATTTTACTAAGCTACATAAGAATACCATGAGAAACATCATAGATTGTCAAAACCGAAAGTCTAAAAAACTATTGGTAATTTGACTGAGTCAAAATATTTACATAACATTACATCTCTTACAAACTGAACTAAAGAACACCTCTTAACACAATAAAAAAAATTATACTAATGTCAATATGTTAATTTTAACATATATATATATATATATATATATAATTGGTAAAGACAAAATACGAATAAATTAATAATTAATATATATATATATATATATATATAAATATAAATTAACATATTTTATTTTTGTAACTTGAAAATTTAAAACTTGAATACCTTGAATACAACAAATATTCATATATCTATTTACTTGTCTTCATTATTCTTCAATATAAGCGGGTGGTATTTCATGACTTCATAATAATTTATTTATTATTTTATTTTGAAAATATTTAATTTATTTAGTGCTATTTTAGTATATTATTATTAAATATAAACAAATTGTAGCATTAACCTAAAGATATGAATATTAAGTTTGAGTTTATATATAATTATTTAAAATGTCATTTCCAAAAGTTAATGAATATCTCATCTCAATATTCATTATAATTATTTTTAGGAAAATTTAAA
The DNA here is from genome assembly GCA_034641835.2 of Pinus albicaulis. Lineage (NCBI taxonomy): Eukaryota > Viridiplantae > Streptophyta > Pinopsida > Pinales > Pinaceae > Pinus > Pinus albicaulis. Next base: position 760,861,198 of record CM076573.1, on the reverse strand, counting down.
ATATATTCAATTATATACATTAAAAATCAGGGGATTTCAATGCCACACTCTCCTCAAAAGAACATTGAGGGAAGTATTGAAGAATGGATCCATTATCTACATATCTTATAGACCTTTTTAAGGAAAATAAATTGCACGACATTCAACCTAACAAAGTGTGCCCGACATGGTACAATGGCAGGACTGGGGATGCTTTCATTGGTAAGAGGATTGACAGATTTATTATACATGAAAAATTGTTGGAGAGGCAAGGGAAGGTACACTCTCGGGTGGCGGATTCTGCTATATCAGAAAATTGCCCCATTATCCTTAGCTGGTGTGAGGTCAAGTTCCCACGTGGTTTGCCATTTAAATTCAATTGGATTTGGTTTGAAGATCTAGACTTTCATCGGTTGGTCGTCGAACACTAGGAATCTGCAGTGGACTGAGGTTCATATTCTCAGATGGATTGGTTTGGACTGGTTCTAAAAGGGCTTAAGCGTAAGGTTAAGATATGGGAGAAGGAACAAAAGAAATGACACATATATGATCTCATTGCTATAAATTATGAAATTAAAGAGGTATTACATTCAGTGGATAAAAAGGGAGACAATGCAGCACTATGGGGACGTTTAAAGGAGTTGGAGGATCGCAGGAGGAATATTTTGGCTATTCAAGAACACACCTAACAGTTGAAGAGCAGGGAACTATGGTTGTGCTATGGCTACAGGCGGGTGACAGGAATACGAAATACTTCCATAAAAGGCCAAACCTACGACGACAACACAAGAAAATATGGAAAATCATTAATGAATTGGGTGTCGAGTTTCAATCCACGAAGGAGATACAATAGGAGGCAGTCAGACACTTTAAAAAATTTATGAAGCCTGGGGGGGTGATCATGTAGACGATCAATTGTGGCTGACACAAGAATAGTCCACTATGTTTGACGTGGAAAAAAATTCTACAATATCTCGGGTGGTCACGGAGGATGAAACAAATTTGGTTTTAAAGACCTTTGCACATGACAAAATGCCGGGGCCAGATGGGTGGATTGTTGAATTCTTTCCGTCCTTATTTAAACTAATGGGGAAGGATATAACATGGATGGTGGAGGAGTCCCAATTACATGGACACATCACAAGCTCTTTAAATTCCATGTTCATTGCATTAATACCAAAGGGACATTCCCCTACTAAATTTAGTGATTTTTGGCCCATATCCTTGTGAAACATCTTATATAAGCTTATAACCAAGATCATTATAGTGCATATTAAAATATGTCTCTCTAATCATATATCCAAGGAGCAGTTTGGGCTTTTACACAATAGACTAATTCATGATGCCATGGTCATCACTCAAGAAACATTACATACTATTTACACATAGAACATGAAAGAAATTGCGATGAAGGTTGACTTATGAAAGGCTTATGACTATGTGGATTGGGAGCATCTCCAAATCATCCTGACTAGAATTGGCATGCCACAGATGAATGTGGAATGGATCATGAAATGTGTAAATACTGCCACATTTGTTGTTATTATAAATGGATTACCATCTGATTTCTTCCAGACGGGCAGGGGACTAAGACAAGGATGCTGACTATCCCCACTACTATTTATTTTAGTCATGGATGGACTAAGCCACATGATATAGAGGGCTACCAGGGAGGGAAGATTTGGTGGAGTTTGGGTTTGTAGGACGGTGTCTGTATCACATAATTTTTTCATGGAAGACATCATGGTCTTTGAATGAGCCATTCTCACACAATGGGCACACATGTTTTTCATATTCGTGAGATTTGGAAATGCTACCGGCCTGATGGTGAACAAATTAAAGTCCCTTATTATACATTTGGATTCTGCGGAGGAGAAAGCTTTACACATTGCTGATATGTTTCAGTATCCCACTAAACACATGTGAAACACGTCATGGAGGGCATCACATATTTGTTTTCAGGCTGAAACCATCGGGATACAGGGTGGCAGACTAGACTTGGCTACTAGGAAAATACAAGCATACGACAGGGAATTAGTCCCACAAATGGATATCAATGGGTGGGAGGTACATTCTTGCTACAACAGTAATTCAGTAGATTGCGGTCTACTGGGCTCATTTATATGTCCTTCTAGAAACTATCATTCAAGAAATAAAGGGATACATGGCACGTTTTATTTGGACGGGGGTAGGGTAGCTCAGAAATATCATTTGGCTCGGTGGGAGCACATATCCATCTCAAAAGACATGGGTGGTTGGGGTATCCTGGATATCCAACTGTTTGGGAAGGCCCTCATCTTAAAATATATGTGGCGGGGTATGGTTAATACTGGTGACTGGGAGTCGATTATATTACAGAAATATCTTGGGGACCACGAGCTGAGATTTTGGTATAGAAAGTCTGAATTAAGAAAGGCACAAGGCTCAACCATCTGGTTGGGATTTCAGAAGTATTGGGGCACATTCCGAAGGCATTTAAGCTGGTTGTTCGGTGATGGTAGATTGATCCATCTGGATGATGCCAACATTGGGGGCATACAGGTGGGTCTACATCTATATCCTGATATCATACATACATTACACTCTTGAGGGATCTTTCTCATATCATAGGTCGTTGTTGGATACACACAAGGCATTCCCATCTGGAAATCTTCTGGAGTATTGGGTCTTAGGGGATCTGTGGTCTTTGTATGGGACTCATACAAGACTCGATTACTTAGTATTGACATTCATGGAAGGGGGGAACTAGACATAATCATTTGGGCTGGCATATCCAAGGGTGTTGGTATATAACTTAGGGATACATACATATTTATCATCAAATACGATCACAATCAAATGGAAAAATGTTGGTTTATGGGGGCGTGGAATATGGGACTCCCTCATAAGGTGACCATTCTGTGTTGGCTCATATGGCTAAATCGTAATCTAACATGGGAGAATATCAGAAAAAGAGGTTGGATTGGACTAGGGATTTTCCTATTGTGTCACTCTGATGAAGAAAACAACAAACATATATTCTTTACTTGTCCATTCACAATGGAGGTCTGGCGACAAATCTGTCTTCATTTGCAAGTAACCTACATTCCATCTGACAAAATTCAAGAGTGTCTAGATATATGGAAGAGACAAAAAAAAGGGCACTCTTATCCCATACTGGCTATTTTTGCATATTTGGAAAATACGAAATCATAACATTTTTGAGGGGATCTCGACCGGTCCTATCATGGCCACCCAACTCATTCTGATTTCATCTCAGCGATCCAATGTGCCCACAAAACCTCCATAGGATCACTCTCACAAATACATACCACATTCAGTCAGCCTACTTGCCAGATATTTTGATGGAGCAACACAACATTAGTTTTGTGGATGTGGTGTTTGGTTGCAGGTGGATTAGAATACACAATACAAATTTTTCTAGAACTGTGGGGGAGGCACCGAAATCAAAGCATAAATAGATGCACTATGGTGACTATTATGGATCTCTAGAATACTCTCTATTGATAGCATCAACATCTACAATGACCCTTAAGTTACTATTGATCACATGAACTATAAAAACAATTTTAATCCCCTATAGCTGACACATTGGCTTGAACACATCAGAATACTTTGGGCCACTTTTCAAACCATAAAATTCACTCACGTTTGCAGGGAACAAAATAATATGGTGGATGGTTTATCAAAGCAGGGTCTAAGATGAAATGAAGGAAAAATTCATTACATCCCATTGGAGGGTGATTGTATCATGACACAGCGGACCATTCAGCTAAACTGATCTTTCAAATCACAAATTTTTTGGAACCTCTATCTCTATAGTTTTTTGCTTATTATATTTATGTGTATATATATGCCTATCTCTCTATTATTAGCGGCTTTATAAACTTGGAAATATAATCCTCAATGATCACTTTCCACTGCTATATTATCTTTTTTGTTTTCTTTGTGATGTGAACGGGGTCAGACCTTCTGGTTCGGATCCATTTTATTTTTCTATAGGTTGATAAACAGTGGGGCATCAAGACATGGGACCATAAATGTTATGTACACATCCTTTGGTATTTGCAACCTACCATTTATATAGGGGAACTTATTAACATAGGTTGAGGCTTGTGATGATGCATATGCTTTTGGTATTTTTCACATGATTGCGTATTGAATGAACAATACCAACTATTTGTGATGGGTACTATGTTCGCAATGACATGCTATTTTATGTTTTTATGTATGTATGTGGTATGTTTCAATATGGAATTGGTTATAGTTAATACATTGATTACGACATATGCATTGACACATTATATAAGCCAGGTTTTTTTCTTACTAAAATAATATATATATATATATATATATATATATATATATATATATATATTAGACATTTATGTTAAATTAATATTGAAATTTTAAATTAAATCTATAATTATGCTAATTCTGGAATAAATTGCATAAGAAAATAGAATATTTTCTAATTAATATCATACAAATAGAAATTAATCATTGTCATGAAAATATTTGAAAAATACAGAAGTTTTTGTTTCCCGCGCGCTGCCTCTGCAACTCTTGGGCCCGGCTCTGCTTGCCGCTGCTCTGGGCTCGGCGTTGCCCCTTCGATTTGTGGCGCCCTGGACCCGTGTGGCTCTTGCCCACGGGTGAGACTTTGCCCTTGCGTTTTGTTCTTCTGCTTCTGCGCATGGGACTCCTGCTCTGATCCGGCTCGTACTCCTGGCAATGGAGACAGAAGGCGACTCCCCCTCGCCTCCTGATCTTGAGGCTTTTAGATCTCTTGTAGCTGCTGCAGAAAAGAGGCCGCCCTCGGTCTCACAGCAAAAATTTGTCAAAAAGTTGGACAATATTCCTACGGTGTCCCTCCCGGTGGAAGACGCTTGCAGATCAGCTCTAAACTTGGCAGAGAGAGGCCTTATTGGCCAGTTCACAGGGCTATGGCCATCCCCGAAAGCAGTAGAAGACTGGGTTAGACGAAACTGGACACCATTGGTTAAGGAAGGAATAAAAATTCATTTTGTAGGCAAGGGGTTCTTCGTCTTCGTGTTTGACAGTGTGGAAGACCGAAGCCTGATCTTTCGAAACGGGCCATATTTCATGGGCCCCCAAGGGTTATATCTGAATAAATGGTCTCCATATTTCGATCCTGCACAAGATGTGCCCACAGCCGTTCCCGTTTGGGTGCGACTCCCGCATCTCCCCCTCCACTGCTGGAGTCAGAGCTCGCTACAATCCATCGGCAATGCCCTAGGCAGGTACATCGATCAGGCTCCAAGGAAGGATCAGTTCTCTTGCGCCCGCATCTGCGTGGAAGTTGATCTGGAGGTCGGACTCCCTGAAGCCATCAAACTTTCACTAGCTGACTGGACGCACATTAAAGAGCTCGATTACGAGCAACTGCCCTTCAAGAGTCGGCATTGCCATGAATATGGGCATTTCGCTAGATACTACAAAAAAAGAAATGAGGAAATGATAGAGAAAGAGAAAGGGGAATAGTGGAAACAAGTAAAGAGATCAGCAAGCAGTAGACAGAACAACAAAAGCAAAGCAAAAGAAACAGTTGCCAACACAGGGCAAGGAGATTCAAGCCACCAAAATGGCGGAAGTAGGGAACCAAATAGCATTGCAGCAGATAAAAACCCCTTCGAATCTCTTACACCAGGAACAGACCCTCCAGAGCTTGAGCAGGAAGATCCACCACAGCTGAACAAAGCAGAAAATGAAGAGCCAGGTAACATTCCAAACCTGACCCCTAGCAACACTCCTTCTCCTTCGTATGCTGATATTATTAAACATAAGAAGAAGAGCCCAGAAAATATGGGATCATCTGATGAAGAAACCTTTGAAAGGCCATCCAAAAAAGTGGGGAGAAGAACAAAAAAGGAAACTAGGGAAGAAGAATCAGAAAGACAGAAAACCCTAGGCAGTCAAACCACCATTGAAATGACCATCGGGAGAAATACAAGACCAAGGGCGCCCAAGGGGGGAGGTCCCACCCCATCAAGTGGTAAATGATGCAGATGGTCTCTTGGAACTGCAGGGGTCTGGGAAATCCCAATAAGGCAGATGCTGTCAAAGACTTACTGAAGCAGGAAACAGTGGACATCCTTATGCTCCAAGAGACCAAGATAGAAGGGGAAACCCTTCTAAATACTAGCTCTATGAAATGGAAATATGACTCTGGAAAGGCGGTCAGTGCAAGGGGCTCGGCCGGAGGTATAGGCACATTCTGGTCAAAAAAATCCTTCACTTTAGAACGATGCTCAGAGACCCAACATTGGATCTACACAGAACTGCGCCACACTGCAAGCAATCTCTCCCTTGCCCTGTTTAACATGTACGTCCCAGTTCATTATGATGAAAAGAGAGAGTGCTGGAGGTCACTCTTGGATTACATAGAACATAACAACCTTTCCAATATAGTCATAGGAGGTGATCTGAATATAATCCTAGATCCCAAAGAAAAAAGAGGAGGGATCTATTCTAGGGACCCTTTCATCAACACAGTGGAAAACTTGATTCAGCAGTGGGATTTGGTTGACTACAAACCAGTGAAAGGCAAATACACCTGGACCAACAACAGAACAGGAGAAAATCACATTTCAGCCAGGCTGGATAGATTCCTTATCAGCAGCTTGCTAATGATGGACAACATAATTGTTTTCACCAAAATCCTCCCAAAGCTCACATCGGATCATAAACCAATCCTCCTATGCTTGAAAGAAGAAGAAGATTTGGGTCCCCTCCCATTTCGCTTTAGTCCTCTCTAGGCCGGAATAGAAGGGTTTACTGAAACAGTCCAAACAGCGTGGTGGATCGAAGTCTCTGGATCCCCAAGTTATGTTTGGGAACAAAAAATGAAAAACACAAAAAAAGCCCTTAAAGACTGGATAAAGAGATCCATGAAAACCCCCACTAGACAGAGGAAGGAGGCTGTTCTTCTGTTAGAAGATCTCCAATTGGAAATGGAGGAGAAAGCTCTCTCATCCATTGATTTAGCCAACGAAAAAGCTGCTCAAAGGAACACTTACAGCTCTTTCAGAAATGAAGAAGAGCACTGGCGATTAAAGTCTCGAAGTCTGTGGTTGAAATCTGGGGATAGAAATACTACTTATTTTCATAGACAGTGCAGGGCACGTCTCTCACGAAACTAAATTGCAGAAATCACTTCCTCTAATGGACAGGTATATAAAGGATTTGCACAAATTAAAGAGGCGGCAGTAAACCATTTTCAAAATCTCCTTAGTGCAGATAGAAATGGGAATGAGGAGGATGCTTTAGAGCTTCTTTCCAACATCCCAAATCTGGTCAGCATAGAGGATAATGACTCTCTGTTAAGCCCAGCCACAGAAGAAGAGATAACTTCCATAGTCTGGTCCATGGAACCAGACAAAGCACCAGGACCTGACGGATTCTCAGTGCATTTTTACAGAATCTGTTGGGAGATAATCAAACATGACCTCTTCAGATTGATAAGGGGCATCTTGAGGAAGGCAAAAGTTGGAGGCGGAATTAACTCCACCTTTCTTGCTCTGATCCCTAAGGAAACAAACCCTGGCTCCTTTGACAGATATAGACTGATCTCACTCTGCAATTATTCATACAAGATCGTGTCCAAACTACTGGCCAATAGAATTAAGCCACTTCTTCAAAAACTCATCTCTCCGGCTCAAGGGGGATTTGTACAAGGCAGAAAAATTCTGGACAATGTTATACAAGTCCAAGAAGCACTTCACTCCAGTCACGCTCGGAAAGAACCAGGTATGATCATAAAACTGGATATGTGTAATGCATTTGGTAGAGTAAATCGTTCTTTTCTGTATAGGGTGCTTGCTGCCTTTGGATTCAGACAGGATTTCATAAACCTCATCAAAGCCTGCATTGAGAATGTCTGGACTGCCCCAATGGTGAATGGAAGACCAACAGATTTTTTCTTAGCCACCAGGGGATTGAGGCAGGGTTGCCCTCTTTCTCCCTTTCTTTACATACTGATGGCTGAGTCATTGAGCAGAAAGTTAACTCAAGAGAAAAAAACAGGCAACCTTCCTGGGATAAGAATTGTACAGGGTATCGCTCCAGTGAATCACGCACTATTTGCAGACGATTCACTTCTGCTAGGGGGTGCATCCTTGAGAATTGCCAACACTTTCAAGTCCATTCTCCAAAAATTTTGCAACATTTCTGGTGCGCTGATCAGTGAGAGGAAGAGCGCCGTTTATGGATGGAACACAGATCAAAAATCAATTGAAAGGATCGCAAATGTCTTGGGATTCAATGGTCACGCAGCTTGGGATAAAATAAAGTATCTCAGCCTTCCATTATCGCTGTCCAATCGAAATCATATGTGGGAGGAGGTGATTTCTAAGTTTAAGAAAAAGATTAAAGCATGGGGCGGCTTTTGGCTTTCAACTGGAGGCAAGCTCACCCTTATTCGAACAGTTCTTTCAGCATTGCCAACTTTCCAAGCCTCATTGCTGATGGCACCAAGACAAATAGTTGATCGAATTTCCTGTCTCATGCGAAATTTTTTATGGAATGGCGCTCGTGGTAATAGTAATCGGTTTCATTTAATTAACTGGGAAACTGTAATGCGCCCTTTGGTTGAAGGCGGTCTTCAAATACGTGACCCCCAAAATGCCAACTTAGCACTGGGGTGTAAACTGTTGTGGCAGCTGATAAACGAACCCTCCCACCCTGTCAGCCAGATTCTTAATTACAAATATCTCAATAATCAACCGATCACCACCTTCAATCCAGATAATTCTGCTAGAGGAACGCAGGCCTGGAAGCTCTGCAACAAAGCAATCGTCTTCTTCAGATCTCACCTGTACAAAATCCCAGGGAATGGCAAAAATATTTCGTTGTGGAGAGATCGAATCATGGGTCATCCTTCTCTTGCAGCTAATAATGATATAACAGAACTAAGAGAATGGTTAAGTTCAAAAGGAGTTCGGAAAATAGAAGACATTGCAGATTGGGATCACAATGGCAATTGGCAGAGTTGGTCTTTGCCCAATATTCCATCACACTTAAAAAACCAGTTAAGCATTTTTATAGCTGCAATTACAGATTTTACTCCTGTGCACAAGGATGAGGAAGATTCATGGGGATGGGGAAAGACCGGGGTGTACACAGCCAGACAGGGATACTTGCAGCTGCAAGGTAAAAAGGACTCCCACCACCCAGAAACTGTGTGGAAACAGATCTTGGAACATTTCAGTCTGCCCAAGATCAATTTCTTTTTTTGGACTTTGTTTCATAACAAAATCCTTACTGGTGAAAATCTGTGCAGAAGAAACATTGCTGGTCCCCACCGATGTGTTCTTTGCAAAAATGCTCCGAAAACCACTGATCATTTATTCATTGATTGTGAGTTTGCACAGAAGGCCTGGTCTATCTTCTTGACAGGTCTGAATGTGAGAACCCCTGCTCACTGCTCGATCATAGACATGTATTCGTCATGGAAAGCCCGATACCCCTTCAACATTGCAGACAAATCACTTTGGCACAAGGTATGGAATGCAGCTCCAAAATATGTATGTTGGAAGCTGTGGCTTGCCCGGAATGAAACTATCTTCAACCAAAAAGAAATAACTGCAGATACCACAGCGGACCAGGCCAAGAAGCTTCTATTAGAAACCTTGAGACAGTCCACAGTCAAAGACGATAGTTCCCTTCGAAATGAAGAAAAGGCATGGCTGGATGGCTTCTCCCTCACGCTCAGATCTTCAGCAATCACACGTCCAGATCTCAAAGGAAAATGGCAGATTCGAGACACTTCGGACAGTTTTAAGAAGTGGTGGAAAACACAAGGAAAATGCACTATTTTCTTTGATGGAGCCTCAAAAGGCAATCCAGGCAGGTCAGGAGCCGGAGGGGTTATTTATTTTCCGAATGGGAAAAAAGAGGACTTCAGCTGGGGACTTGGGATAAAAACCAATAATCAGGCTGAAATCCTCAGTCTTTTAAAGGCTTGTCAACTGGCCAGGAAAGAGAATCCAAGTGAAATTATTATCTTTGGAGATTCTGAGCTGTTGGTAAAATCTCTAATAAACAAAAAAGGGCTCAAAGATCCAGTGTTAAATAAACAGCTTGCAAGAGTGAACAGACTCCTGAGGGATTTCCCCTCAGCTCAATTCTTCCACATTCTCAGAGAATTAAACACAGAAGCTGATAGATTGGCAAATATAGGATGCACTCTAGAAAAGAGCATGATCAGCATAAATGCAAGGGCAGTGAACATGGCAATAATCCCCTAACAAGGCGCCCATGTTAAAACAGAGATTTGTAATGCTTGAAGCAGTGAATTGTAATGCTTGATTTGGCCTTGGCCATCCCTCCTTATCAATAAAAATAACCGTTTCAGTTAAAAAAAAAAAATATTTGAAAAATACATTAATAATTAATCTCTTAGTTTAGCTAGTAGACAGAATGGCCTTTTTTTTTACATTTTTTCTGGTCAATTTCATCTAAAATTTGGTAAGGATTTTTAAAAATCATAAGTTTAAGTTGTTTAATTTGCAAAGCTCAAATACCTAAGGATTTTTTGATGGTGTTGAATCCATATATGCATTCAAAAGCCCATTTTAAACACTTAGAAATCACAATCTTTCTACAAATTGTGTTATTGGATTCTGGCCAAAAAAACCATTTTATCTATTAGTTAGACTAATCCCTAATTAAGTATAAGTTTTTAGTTATTTTAATGTATACTAATCATGAGAAATACATAATTGCTATCTATTAAAATGATCAACAACTCATAATTCTTAGTAATGTAATTTTCACTTCTTAATTGTTTTGTTTTTTTATTACTATGCAATTAAAAGGTGGGTATTTTGAAATTCAACTTCCTTCAAACTTCATTTCTTATTGAAATGAGTAACTCAATATAAATATGGTCACCTATATGGGATTTATAATTATTTAAGTTGAAATTATTGTCTATGGTGTCTATTACGTGAATTTATTAGGGAAATTTTAAGTTAAATTTTATGGAAAGTAAATGGTTTCAATGATTCCAAAGAAATGATAAAATATTTTTTTTATTGAAATGAAATGAAATGATATTTTAACATCCATGAGACTAAAAATACTCTATTGGACCGTCAGTTCCATGGTTTTTACCTTTTTAAATTCAATCCCTTTCTTATTCAAATTTATGATGAGTTGGCCCAAGCTTCCAACTATCCCATCGCTGAAAAGGCAATGCCAAGAAACTGATGCTAGCATATTCCCATAACTTTCTATGATGTCTTTGAGCGCATCACATTCCAAAATGATTTTTTTTTCTTCGATTCCACTCCCCTAGAGATGTAAAATTTACACACTAGTTCTTCCCAAAATTCTTTAGGCCTTTTCCACTATCCTGTTTCACATCGAAGTTGATGCGATTTGGTTCTTAATTGAGAAATAAGAACCTTTTCCCTCCATGAAATTTTAGCTCCAATGTACTCTTTTTGTTGTAGATCACATGTAGAGTTGAATTCTTCAATGTAGTACTTCTTTTTTCTACCCAACTCTTTTACCCATACTCGCTTACGAAAATTCTCCACAACAAAATTCTTTAGCTCCTTGCTAGTTGTGGGACAAACATTGAAGTAGATATTCCATTTTTTCATCCATGTGTATTTTTTTCTCATCTATGTTTTCTTTCTTTCATTGATGCCTTCCTTGAAGATAACATTAGGCCATATACCTACTCCCGTTTTCTCAATTATTTTTAGATATCTTATGAGCTACACCAAGCAATTGTTTCGATGAGAGTTTCTCCTGTTTCACTCAATATTATTTCATAAGGTACTGAAATTTTTATTTTGAACTTGCTCATGATCAAGCATTTTTGGATTTTCTAAATTTGTTTCTATTTTGAGACAGGGGTGTTGCTAGCCCATAATTTACACCCATATAACATCACTAGAAAAAATAGGAGTCCAAAAAGCACTTTAATCGTTTTCCAATCCCACAACTCCGCCTCTCTACATATGTTTTGAAGAGCATATAATGCTTTCGACCCTCCTAAAATTATCTTATTTTTGTTGTCCTCCCAATTAATTTTGTTGTTGAAATAAATCCCTAGGTACTTGTAATCATTTACTTCAATAATGTTTCCTTCAAAGAAGAACGTATGTTGAATCTCCTTCCTTTTATTATAGAAAATAATTATTTTAGCCTTGCTAGTATTGACCTACATCCCCACTGCTCTACAAAAATTATCAAGGGAATATAGGTTCATTTGCAATCCATGGGCTGATTTAGAATCAATACAAGATCATCATCATATAAAATAAGCTTTATCAGAAACTCCCCCAACCTAACACCATCTCCACCTTGCAAATTTACCCACTCTTCCAGTTTATCAATATATAAAAAAAAAATATTAGGGGATAGAGGGCAACCTTGCTTGACTCCAGGGTCACTTCTAAAGCTTTCTGAAATACCCGATGAGGTTCTAATTTTGACTTTCACCTCTTCATAAATTCTATGGAAAATGACTCTATAATGAAAAGGAATTTCAAGTTCTTCCATTCTACACCATAACTTATCTCTAGGGATTGTGTCAAATTCCTTTTTGAAGTCAACAAAGCAGCACAATACTTCTTCTTTGTCCCCTCAAACCTTTTCAATAATGTGCCTCAACATGATACCATGATCCCTTGTAGAATTCTTCGGCCTAAAACTCGCTTGTCCTTTTGCCCTATTTTATTTTACTTCTTCCCACTTATTGATTCTATTTTTTACAATGTTTCCAAAAAGCTTTGCAAACAAAGGATTGATCATAATGGTTCTATAATTGGAAGGATTATTAATGTCTCCACTTTTAAAAAGGGGTATTGCTAGGCTAGTTGTCCGGTCTCCTGGGAATCCTTGTTGAATGATGGTGTTGAATATTTCTGTAATGTGTGGTGCAAGAGTGTTCATTCCCCATTTTAGATACTCTTCTTGAAGTTAAACCAAGTCCTTTTCCTTTCATGTCAATATCCACCTCCTGCGATTTGAAGATCTTTGTAGTTGTGTTGATCCCTGGGGAGGCTCAGCCTATGATTCTTCCTCATATATTTGTCTTGCATATTCAAAACATTGACTGGATGTAATGTTATTTTTTATTTGCTTCTTCCTCTGTTGAAGTTCCTGCCATAAAATTTTTGGGTTATTCTTGCCTAGATATATTAACTCTTCTCACCTTGTTTGCATGAACTCATAATTTTTCCTTTTTAGTGTCTACTTATAGAACATTACATTCATCTTCTCCTTGCCTGTATTTTTGATGTTAGCCTCTTTCATAAGCCAATTATAAATCCAAAATTACATAAATTAAATAATGTAAAGTTAGGAAAAATATATTTATTAAATTAGAATATTTAATAAATATTAGAGATACTTAGAAATAGTATTTTGTTAGTAAAAATAGGACTCTATAATAGAGTCATTTCCTAGGCTCTAAAATAGGAATAAAGTTAGTAGAATGGTTAGAAGGTCATTTATTGTAAATGGACACTTGTTGATTTTCAACGTGATCCATAACTAGATTAAGTTAGAACATAGAGCTTATAAATAGGTTAGTTTCCTAATTTCATTGTAATGTGAGAGTGAGAGTTTACGTTTGTAAACTCCTGTAATTTTCTATGTAGTCTTTTTCCATGATTAATAAAGTTATGTGTCTGAGGAAACTTCTGAATCTACATGTTGTATCAGAGCTAGTTTCTATTGGAACTTCGACATTGAACGTTCAAGGTTTTTTTGTCTGAGCATGCCCTTGTGCTTGGCAGCCAAGTCCGATCCCATAAAATTGGGCACCTACAGTCCATAACGTCATGAGTTGGTGGCAGAGACATAATTTTCTTTTGCATTTATGGGCACGTGAAGAAGCCTGGTGGAAAATCTACAAACGTTTGGATCCATGTTTGTTGTTAATCTGCGTTTGCAATTTCTGTATGATCTGTGTTAATTACTATGGATTTGACATGAGAAAAATTTGTATATCATGCTGATAAGTGATACATATCTCATATATATGTGATTGATCATGTGAATTATCGCTGAAAACTGACCATCCATCGCTGGTTTTTTTTGTGAAAATAAACTGTATCTTCATCTGCCCAAGTTGGCCATCCTCCACAATCCTTCTGGTCGACCCATCCTCAGCCTTGAAAACATACAAATCAGTTGACAAATTCTGGCTCTTGCTGAGTTCCCAGTCCCGTTCCCATAGGATGCCACCATTGCCCATTTTCCAGAAGGGGAAATTGAGGGATTGTAATCAACTGTCCCTCGTGGAGTAAGGCGAACTGTATGCCCTGTTCTGAGGAAGGTTGAATAGATAGTAGACCAGATCTTGAGCGATTTATCGGCGGGTTCTTGCATCAATACAAAATAGGCTTTCCCATTTTTGACAACAGGTCTATCAAAGAAGAATCCGACATTGTTAGAAGGGCTTACAGTGCAGGGCAAGGGCCCTAGAGATTTTTCAGTGGAAAATTTGAAGTGAATTCTTGCATTCCCGATCTGCTCCGACACATAGATGAGCATTCCCTCTTCCTCATTAGGAATTATATCGGAATCGACATTTTCTCGAAGCAGGAGGGGCTTGGCATCAAATGGGGAAATGAACTGGTCGTTGTAATTGATGGATTTGGAGTCGGTAATTAATTGGTCGTTCAAAAAATTGGGCTGTGTGTGTGCAGAGAGATTTGAAGTGAGATCAATGGTGAAGACTTCGAATCCATAATTAGGCCTCCCTACCACAGAGAAAACCACGGTGCCCTCTAATTTTCTCTGATCGTCAATTGCCATGGCCCGGAAGTCTGCTATGAGAAATATGCAAAGACGCATGGAGAAGAGGTAAAACAATTTATTTTGCATTGATTCTGTTATTCTTAAATCGAATCATCCAGAAATTGGAATCCCACAATATCCAAAAATCAGTTATAATATTTTCTAAATTGATGGCAAGTCGGTTGAGTGACATTGCCAGAGGGATATGATTGGTTGTTGTTCGATCCATCGAGTTTCCACTGATTAGTGGTCGATTGCGTTCAAGGAGATCTGAAGGTTGTGTTTCATCGATGGGGGATCTGCAGAGGGAGAGCCAGCAAGCCATCCAGCCAGTGAAACCAGCATGGAGGTAATACATTTAAAAAAAATAACCAACGTTGAACAAAGAGTACTTTATTTTTTAAAGGTGTGCTTTGTGAATTCTTAAAAGTGTTATTTTACATTTAAAAAAAAAGAAGAGATTCGTTCATTTTTTGAAGTGACTCCATCAATGTGAATTCATTTTTTAATTCACTTTATTAAAGGGACTCCCTCAAAACATTTTAAATGGTAGTATCAAAAGAAATTGGGTGCCATTTGGTTCAAGTTTTGGAGGTGGTGAATTATCAAATTGCCAGCATCGAGAAGGAATCCTTGGCTGAAAGTGATCAGAATCATGACATGAACGGATATTGAGGTTTGGATTTTGAAAGATTTTATATGACAAGGTACTTATTCATAAAAGAAATGGTGAGCATACCTTTACATACGTAGGTTGTAGAGTTTTAAGAGAAACTTGACTTTAAGTGACATAAAGTTTCTTAATGATCATTTTAATGGGAAGTGTGTAAAGGAAATTTTAAATATTGCTTTGAAGAGTGCTTTGAAGAGTATTTTAAAGTAAATTCACTTTTTGAAAAATGACATTATAAATTCTTTTTTTTGAGAAACATCAAAGGAATATGTAATTTTGGGGAGACATAAGTGCTTATAGACTTTTTTAAAAGTGGAGTGAGGTTTTTTGATGGAGTGAAATTATTTTTGTAATTTTTGGAGTAATAAGGTGCATATTTTGTATTTGGAGTGATAAGGGAAAGTCATTGTTGTGATTCCAAGTACCATTTTTCTTTGAAAGAGATTGAGTCGGTGAATATCCATATTTTGAAGACAAATTGCTTCTAAAGGTTGTGAGCTTGCCATTTTCATTACTTGAAGGTGGAGATTTCTTATGTACTCAATATTTAATAAATATATCATTTTTTGGTGTTGATGTGTCCTAGATCCGCCCGAAATTGAATAAGGGGATCTTAGGTACACCATGTGTGTCTGTGATGACGCATGTTTTTTTATGGCTTCATGTTGTTGCTTTTTTATTTGTGTCTAGTTGTGACACATCAATGATTTCATTTAATATCGCATACATAAAGTTCAATATCAGAAAAAACATGCAACGAAATAGCTACAAGGAAGGAAAATTAAGACCAACACATGCATTTGTGTAACTACAACACATAATCAAAGATTGTCTACATCAACATTCTACATCAACAATCAAATTCACTCAGTCAAGTTAATGCATTTCAAAGCAAATTCTACATCAGCATTCTTGCAAATCCATTTCAGAACTTGTAATCAAATTCATTGTTTTAAGTGAATCATTAAAATCATTGTAAGATTTCATGGGTGCATTGTCGACAGTGTTCGACACCCTTCCTTTACACAAAATCAAGTGAGTGCATGATTTTTTAAAATCAAACAAGCAACAAGTTCACATCTCCTGCAAGCGAGCGTGATTATTCATTCAAGAAATTTGTGTCAAGACAGTACAAAGTTCAAACCTTCAAGCGTGCCAGAGTGAAGTTCATTGCAGCAATCATCAAATAAATCAAACAAGTTCAACTCTAACACCAATCAAGCAAGTTGAGATCGACATCAAGTGAGCATGCTTATTCATTCAAGTGAGCGTGAAGTCATCAAGTAAGTCAAGTGAGTGCTTAAACAAACACGATCACCATCAAGCGAGCGTGAATTCCAGAGTTTAAGCAAGAAAATTCTACAATTCTAGCAAGTGTTCCAAGCAAGCACAATAAGAAACAAATTAAGTGAGCATGCCATTCAAGCCCTATTCAAGCAAGCCTGTCATTCAAGTACCAAAATCAAGTGAAACAGTTCAAAGCATGACATCTCCGACAAGAGAGCCTGATTTCAAGTGAGCAAGTTTAGATGGCGCAACATATTCAGTTGTTAAACATTCTTCACAGTTTGATCATCTCCAGTGATGAAGACATGGTGCAAGTCAGCAAAGACACTCTTGTTGATCTTTCACGGCATCTACAACAAACACATGAAACCAATGAGTTTCTTCAACTAGAGTCGCAACTTCAAAGGATTGAATTGCAAGAAAAGCGTGATACTTTCAAGTCTTTGAACCATCCAGATGATAAGTCATTCATTCAAAAAAATTCAAGTGTCGAAGTTGTTCCAATTCTGATTTCTTCCAAGCCCATCATCAAGCCCTGGGAAGAAATTCAACATAACAAGAATCAATGTGGCTTAGGATATGTCAATGATGACATCAACTTGGATATTCCAGATTATTCCAAGCCAATTAAGTTCGTCAGTGCAGGATTTCTTGCACAACTCACCTCAGCAGATTCTAAGAAAGTTGCAGACAACCATCAATCCACACAACACAAAGTTGCAGACAAACAGAATTGCTCGCAACCTGAAGTTGAAGTCCAACCGAAATGTTCTCATTGTCAAAAAATCGGTCATATGGAAGATCAATATTTTGATCTCCATCCTTGTTGCCATTGTGGCAAGCCCAATAATTCCTCAGAAAAATGTCGCAATCAACATAAATTAGCAAGATTGACGATACATTATGAATGGATCGACCCTTGGAAATGGTCATCCACAATCAAAATATTGTCTCAGTTCTACAACCGAATACAATCACACAGAGTGTAGCCAATAGTGAAAAGATGATGGTACTCTCATGCAATTGAACGAGGGAGTACACCAATGTAAAAATCCTACAGTTGAAGGGGGGCAGTATAGGAAAATTTCTAGAGAAGTGTCTCTCCTTTCAGCTGACAAAGGGGGGAAAATATCAATGAAATTGACAGTGGTTGTCAATCTGAAAGTCTCGAAAAAAATAGCAAAAGCAGCCAGTGGGCATCAAAAATTTTTCCAGTGGGCATCAACAAATTTTCTAGTGGGCATCAACAAATTTGCCAGTGGGCAGTCGACAGAAAAGAAGCAATGAACAGTTTTTCAACACAACAAAAGCAACAGTGAGTTGTTTTTGACATCATCAGCCAGTGGGCTTTGAAAATTTTTTGATGCTGATTTCATGCAAAGGACAGATGGATCCTTTTGCAACTTGGCACGTGATGGAGTTGTCAAGAAACATTCAGAGATGAATCATACAAACAACTGACTCATGGTCTCTTGAGATTGAAGATTTTTTCAGCATCAACTTGAGAACTTGGAAGATGGTTCCTCGTTCTTATTTTGGATTTATTCTTGAAGGAGGGAATGTTAGCCTCTTTCATAAGCCAATTATAAATCCAAAATTACATAAATTAAATAATGTAAAGTTAGGATAAATACATTTATTAAATTAGAATATTTAATAAATATTAGAGATACTTAGAAATAGTATTTTGTGAGAAAAAATAGGACTCTAGAATAGAGTCATTTCCTAGGCTCTAAAATAGGAATAAAGTTAGTATAATGGTTAGAAGGTCATTTATTGTAAATGGACACTTGTTGATTTTCCAAGTGATCCATAACTAGATTAAGTTAGAACATAGAGCTTATAAATAGGTTAGTTTCCTAATTTCATTGTAATGTGAGAGTGAGAGTTTACGTTTTTAAACTCCTGTAATTTGCTATGTAATATTTTTCCATGATTAATAAAGTTATGTGTCTGAGGACACTTATGAATCTACATTTGAATGTTCTCCTTCCCATTTTGCATTTCTCATCAAACCAAGCATTTACAAGAAAACAATTTGATTTTTATTTCTTATTTTTTGCCCTTTTGTGCTTCTTAAGTGCACTTTGAAATATATTTGTTAACTCATGACTGTTGAAGCTTTTGAAACCAATTTTCACC
Source organism: Pinus albicaulis (assembly GCA_034641835.2). NCBI lineage: Eukaryota > Viridiplantae > Streptophyta > Pinopsida > Pinales > Pinaceae > Pinus > Pinus albicaulis. Next base: position 760,842,333 of record CM076573.1, on the reverse strand, counting down.
TTTTGAATTAATCTCTCTAGAATTTTCATGAAGATAGTACACTTTTATTGTGTTAGAAGAATTTTTCCCTTGATAGTGATTTCTTAGAGCATTGGGTTTTCCTCCTATGTTGCCTTTCTTCTAACCACGATAACTTTATATAAATTGGGTTTTTCTCTAACTTTAAGTCCCAAATATGCTCTCCAATATTAACTTCATTTATATTTTCTATCAATCTTTGTGAACAAATAACATAGTCAACGACACTTACTTCATTGTATTTGTTGCAAGTGAAGTTCCCATGCCTTTTCCATCTATCTAGACCATTGCAAATAATTTTGTTGAAGCACCACACAGTGTAAGAAACTCCTCTCCAAAATGATTGCTAAATTTTTGATCTTATGAACATCTCACCCATTGGGGATTCTCCTCTTCAGTGCACCAAACAGGATTATGATCCTCTCTGCAACAAGGAATACTAGCTTGCTGATTTTTTGTTCTAGCATTAAAATATACCACTAAAATAAATTCTCCCTGTTGAGAGTACACGAAAATATCTTGCTTCAAAGTTGCATACAGATCCTTGTTGTCTCGCCCCTTATTTTTGTAAGATTTTGAGACTTGAGGGGGGAAATAACATGTTGCAATTCTTGTGTGATTCTCATTCTCTTATATTTTGAACCATAACTATTATTTATTTGCATCTTCTTTCATTAACAGAATGTGATGGCCTTATTTTTCTTTCACTAAAATGAGTAATCTCCCATAACCTTTTCCATTTTCTGATACCTTGTTCGAAACTGCTAACTTCAAATAGTCGTCAAACACATGATTTTTGCAACCATCATGTTCATGAGTTTCCGTGAGACAAATTATGTCTCTACCTTCCACAATAGGTCCTAACCCTGGTCCCCTCCTCCAAGGGAAAGTTGTACAATTCCAACAAACTAAACTTAGGTAGACCTGAGTAGGATTTGACTGCTACGTAGTTTGGAACAGAAGACTCAAATTTGAGTCTTCACCCCTTTTCATCCATGTCGATATTGTTGTTTTCCTCCCTGTTATCGAATTATCTATTTTTTCCTTACTTCCATCTTGTTGCCCTACTTTTCCTTGAGTCCCAAACACTGTAATAATTGCTTTACCATTGTACAACAATTTCCATTTTCCCTTCGTTTCTTGCTGCACTAATTTTCTCCACTTCTTCCATTCTCTCCTCTTGTTGTTTTCTAGTTAAATTTTGATCTAAGAAGAAGTGTGAGCCTTTCAGGAGTTTCTTTTTACTCAAGAGATGGTTTTTGTCTTACACACTTTCCATGGTGATAACAAGTGTTTTTTCTCTATTCTTAGTATATTGAGTGTAGGCATATAATTATTATTTTGGAATATGAAATACCTAATATGAATGCAAAATATGATAGGGTTGAAAAAATAATAGGGATATACTAGAATAGTTTTCTTGAAAGTGTATTTGATTTATTGAACTTTAATTTGTGTGTGTATATATGTGTGTGTGTGTGTTTAATGTGTAATGAGATAATAATTGAGCCAAGTTATTATTTTCATTATTACTTTTATTACTTATTACTTTTACTATTTTGGTTGGCTACAACATCTCATGTGTTTGGTTTGTAAAGTTTCTACATACACACACAAATAAAATTATCAAAATTATAATATGAACATTACATTATTAATAAAAATTCCAAAACCATCTTCAAAAATCCTTATATTATTAATAGATTTAGAAGTACTCACATTTCCTATTGTAATTTTCTTAGGGGATAAATTGAGATAAGTTGGGATATAAATATTTTGGAATCAATATCCATCGCAAGCTCAATTGGAATTACAACATTGAAAAATTATAAATGGAGGGTGGAAAACTTAGTATGGACTTCAATGTGTCTTGTTAGTATGGAAATCTTAGTCCCTACAATGTGTCATGTTCTCACTGTTCCATGTGTCATGTGTTTTCAACCCACTTGGCCACCTGAAAAATGCCAAAAATGCCTACCATGTGTCATCCTCTAATAGTTCCACATCATGTTGATGTCATTTAGCCAACATGGTGGCCACCTATGATCCAAGTCATCTAGATCATCAAATAATAGTGCACCAAGTTTAATCCCTTGATTGTTCCATGATCTTAAACACCTTACGATGAGATAGAAAGTCTTGCTACAACCAACATACATACTTCCATCTCCCTGAAATCATATCTCGAGAAATAAAAATTGAACCTCCTTTAGAAACCATCGGGTTTATGTGTCCGATGTGGGACCATGTGCTATCACCTCCTGAGCTTTGTTCCTTTATGTGCCAATCAGGAAAATTTCAGAATTACATGTCCTTGCCAACATGTCCCATTGCTCCATCTGAAATCACTAGGGTTACATCGGTGCCATCATGTTTTCCACCTACACACAATTTCCACATGTCACTCGTTGATAGGCTCCACATGTCACTTTATTTCAGCCCATTTGGCCACCAAAAAAATCCAAATCAACATACCATGTGTCATCATTTTATCAGTGCCACATGTCCCAAGACTTTCAGATGTTTACATCATGTAGAAATAATCCCAGACATTTTAGTTGCATACATGCATTACCACCATGGATCCATGTCATATTTTTTTACTAAACAAAATGTTTCATTTGTCTTATTTTGCTAGTTCCATGTTTTTAGGCATCCACATCACTGTATGGTGGTAGGGGGGTCTAAGACTTTAGTTTTTCCACGAATTTACATTAACGATAAATTTCATGTCTCCCCCATACTGTCACCCTAGAAATAAATCTTGGGCCTTCTTTGGAAATCGTTGTGAAGAAACTGCCAAGGTGATGTGTCTCGTGGGGTCCCCCACTCGATGAATTGCGTTGATCAACTGCTACATCTGGCCACCTCATCCCACTCCTCCATCACCTTGAAATTTTTATTCATATGCCTCCTTTGGAAGCTTCCTCGTAGAAACCCACCAATGTGATGTGTCCCCTAGCGTGACCATCACTTTCCCTCTTGAATATTTTATTGGTCCATGTGGGTTCTTCTTACCACCTATATGCTAACATGTTGCAGGGACCAATGGCCAAAACACCTAATTTAGGTTTGCACCATTTGAACTTTTAACTTCTATACTTTGACCAAAATTATCTTTTGATCCATGAAGCCTTTTTCAAACTTCAAAATACCGCTTGAAATTTGTTTCCCAAATATATCCATATACACCATTTCCAAGTACATCTGTTATTTTCTTCGATAAAAATGGCTCCAAAATCTCTTATCCTTGAAACACACTTGTTCACCAATCTGCTTGGAATCATCTAAGCTTTGTCACTCCTTTGGCATGCTCGTCAATCCACAATAACTACACTTTCTAGCAATCCCCATGATACTACCTTTGACATCAATGAAATCATATTTCAGACATTCTCAATGAGCTTAGTCATCTAATGCAAATCCCTTTGACATAAACACCATTGACATAAATTCCTTTGACATCAATGAAAATACCTTTGACAACAATGCCTTTGACATCAATGAAAAAAATTTCTATCACAAATCTATGTGGTGCTCTTACATGAGTATATTATGTGGCAATTGAATGGTATCATCAACCTCAATCTTGCCTTCAAGCTGAGAGGAAGGGAAATTCCTTTCCCTAGTTATCCCCAATACCGAAAATTTTCTTTGGAAAGAATATATAATATAATATGTTATAGCATGTAATTATTAATATCCAATATAATTTTTATATATATATATATATATATATATATATATATATATATATATATAATACATTATTATTATAAATATAGACAATGCTTTATTTATCTCTCTTACTAAAATTTCATTTGGCAGCTAAGTGACTTCACATTCCTCAGAACATATATGGTTTAACAATTAGTACATTATTTTGCTCGGATGGAGGGAGGCCACTAAGTTGCAACCAAGACCCATGAAAAATTGGGTTCTTGCACTAATCCAAATTTGATTCATTCCACAAAAGAAGAATAGTCATATAGAATGATGATTAAAAAATGGTAGCTTAGAAACCCTATGTGTTGCGTGATCTCTACAAGAATAGTCATTAATACAAAATAAGGGTCTCAAAAGGCACATTTTATGGATGTATGAAGACTCGAGGTTAAAAAAAATAGAGGAAAGAAAACCTAAATCAAACTTTAGCTAAAATTGTGCCAAGCCTAATTTTTCTTTTGAGGTTCACCAAACTTCAAACATTAAGGCCCAATTTTGGCAAACCTTGTTACATAGGTCAAAATCCAAATCTATATGCCAGACAAAGACATAGTCATTTTGGTGGTGTATGTGAACAATATAATAATCATAGGTAGTGAGGTACATGCAACTCAAGAGGTATACTATGATTAGTGTTAATATTTTGACATGATTTATTGATGCCTCTTAAGTTGTTACCTAGTTATAAACTTTTGGCAAACGTTTGGTTTCCTTTTCTGGTTGTAGTGATTTTGGAGCTAGATTATACACAGCTTGTTCCAAATTAGTTTGTTCTAGTCCATTCATACAAGCATTGGATGATCCAATTCTGTCGACGTGGTTATATTTCCAAATGAAATTTACAGTTTAAAACATGTTTATATCTACTAACATGTATATTGCAGTTTAATTGATAAAATGTGATTTTGAAGCTAGATTGGATAAAAAATAGGGAACCTTGGAGCACTTTCTCCAAAATGGCTTCTTCTAGTATTCGCTTTATGATCACATCTACATAGACCATGGATCTAGTCAAGATAAATGACTCGTTATGAAGTGCCATGTGATATTTCCTAATTTGTAATTGTTCATTACCTATTAAAAAAAGGATTAACATCTAGTTATTCTGAGACAAATTGGCTCTAAGTCCTTCTTTCCATAAAATTTTTGACACCATCTTACACTTTTCCATCTATGTCTGTACAAAACTTTAAGTATAGACCTCTTATAATGACCTAAGGCTAAAATTAAACTTCAGACATATGATTTCCAACCAATATTCGTTGCTAAATTTTGTGCAATATTATTATATTATTTTCATTACTATCATTATATTAATATGAAGCCAACAAATTATGTAGTTTAAGAGATCTAAACAACAATTTCTAACACGTAATAATATATATCCATAGGAAAGTTGTACTTTTATTTGAATATGGAATTGGAAGTCCATTAAGGAAGTTAGAAACAAGAGTAACATCAACTAAATTGTTAACATAAGGTTAAATAACAACCCCCTTTCTCAATTTCATCCTTTTCCATTGGTTGAGCATTGCCTCCCTTCCCTATAATATTTATGATGATGCATAGTTTCGTTGTTCATTTGGAAAATGAGTAAAAAGATATACATGACACATCGAAGGAATGCTTTAAAAGAGTATTAAAAGTCAAATATGCGCATACAAACATAATTTACAAATTTTTGATAAGGGCATTGAAATTAACAAATTATTAAAAGTAGAATATGCATTATTGAACTTGGTCTTGGAAAAAAAAAGGTTATCTCGATTCAGAATATAGATCATGAAATGATGAATTACAAAAGAAATATTATCTTCCTATCAACAATCCAATGATTATATTAAGAAATATAGATTTCAGGATTTTAGGTTATTCGTGGTTTCAATCAAGAACAAAAGTTGCAAAAACTATACAAGAAGAATACCAAAGAATATGTCCAACCAAAAGCTTACATGAAACATAACTAAGCAGTGTCGTTCTTTTTTACTTATCTCTACCATAAGCTCTGTTCCCACTCCTTGGGAACTATTTCACCATCATCCTCTCTTTCCCCTCAGACAATATTGATACAAGTAAAGGCACTGAGTCATGAATTCACCTTAAGCTACAATTTTATTTAGCATGTCCACTTTCATTTACATTTGCTATGAAAACATTAAAATTAAATTCTGATACTTATCCCTAAGAAACAAGATCTTCATCTGTATCCTACAACTTTCCTTAAGTTTTGTATTTCAAACCATTAAACATAAGGAGATGCTTTGGTTGCCATACTGGCGACCTGAGACTATATTTGTGCAACCCTGACTTTAGTAACTGTTGTATGGTGGAAAAACTACTCCCAGGAGAGGTGATTAGAATCTGGACTAGGGGCAAAAATTAGCTCAAAAATTAAAGTGCTCAAAATTTCACCAAACTAGAACTAAAGCGACCAAGCCATCACAAGGAATCCAACACAACTCGTTTCATTGAAAACCGAGTTCGGATGAAGGAGTTATGGTCTTCTGATCACCGTTCAGAACAAGCAAATTTAAAAAAAAATATTGTAAAAGAGGTACAACTGATGACATGATAGTCCAGTCAGTGTGCAGAGAATATTGTTTATTTTGTAGTCCAATGAGACTATGACAAGTGTCAATGCGGGATTCACGAGTTTGATTTGTTAAGGTAAAAATTGCCCAATATCCTCTAAAATTGAATGTGAGTTCATACTTATTATGTGTTGGAAATTATTAATTTTTAATATAATAAAAATTAGATTAATATATTATATATATAATTAATATATTATATGGTTTTAAAAAAATCACATATATTATATTAATATGTTTATATATAAATATTAATTTAAAACTTTGTATATTATTAAAATCTTAATTCCACATTTTTAATAAATAAAAACGCAAAGTCTAAATCCCCATTGGATACGTATTATATGGTGGAAGTTTAACATGGTGGTGGCATTTAAATATGGGGCGTATTAAATATATATTACATGGAAATTTTTTAAAACATTGTATATTATTAAAATCTTAATTCCACATTTTTAATAAATAAAAACCCAAATTCTTAAATCCCCATTGGATACGTATTATATGGTGGAAGTTTAACATGGTGGTGGCATTTAAATATGGGGCGTATTAAATTTATATTACATGGAAATTTTTTTATAAACATTGGTTTGTTGATTAAACATTTAACGTGTAGGCAAATCTTCAAAGGTGGGGTCAAGGTCGAGGTCAGGTTTGAACCCGTGACTTCACCCAAACACTCCAACTTTCAATCAATGTACCAAAGCTTTTATATTTTAAAATGGATGAACGGATTTTATATTTTAATGTAGTTGTGGATTTCAGTGGAGTAGGAGGGGCCAACCCTCCTTCGCATGAGACCTCAACATATGACCTTGGTTGAGCGTCTAGTTAAGCAGGATTAGTGCACACTTAATGCAAAGTTAATGTGTAGTTAGCATTAATTAACTTTAGTTTTAAGTTGGCGGGATTTTTGGCAATATCTCCAAATCAGGGGCCACTTCAAATTTGTTAGGGTTGACTGGTTGTTTTCTAGATTTAGAGGCAAAATCTAGGGAAAACTTTAATGAGGCCTATTTTGGTCAATTTTCGACCAATGTTTGCTCAAGGATAGTCATTTTTAGCAGATTGGCATGCTCTGAATCCATTGGAACAACTTACAGAGGCAATTGAGCTCATCTACAAATGTTTTTGGTCACTTTAAGAATTTTGAAGCGTAGGGCCACCAAGAGGGAAGGCCATGCCCAGATCAGCTGAAGGCCAAATTGAATGCATGAATAGTCAACTTTTGATGTATTTGATGCTATGAACACATGGTATATTTTATAGAGGTGTTGGAGCAGATCTGAAGGTGATTTTGTCACTTTGGAGATTAAACAAGCCCACGACCACTAGGGTTGGAGGTCAAGCCTAGAGGAGTTGGTAACCAAATTCAGAGATTGGATAGTAATTTTTGGGGTTTTCATATCTTATGAAGCCAATGGAATAGTCAGAAAATCCATTGGAGCATCACAAATTCTTGTAATCAAACTTTTGATTCATAATCCCAAGAGGGACTAGCTAGTTAAAGTAAGTCCATGGAGATGTATTCCAGGAGGGCTGAACTCCATCATCATCCATGGTGTTATGTGATTGTTGTGAGTTATGTCTCTGTATTTATGTTGCTTTTCATGATTTTTTAAAAGATAATTACGTCATAATTTGATCATAAAATACACATGAAACTACACAAATAAACCCCTTCACAAATGGTTAACATGAGACGATCCTTGAACACATTTTTAGTACTGATGAGGGAGCTTGCATAGAAATAACATATTTTCCCATATTTAGATCAAGTTGGTATCAGAGTAAAGGTTTAGCTCATTTTAGCCAAGGTTAGCTATTTCTTCTATATCTATTGGTTTGTGAAATCGTGCAAGGAGAATTTAACAGTTTGCCAAGTTTATTTGTGAAGAAAAAGAAGTCAAAATTGAGATCTGAATTCTCAAATCACAGCAAAGAAACTTTGTATGCATTGCATGGTGTGATGGAAACTTTATTAAGCACTATTTATAGTCAACCTTTCTTACAAAAACTCTTTGATAAAGAGATGTTGCAAAATATCTACATCGTGATTGATATGATGCAAGGGAAGTATGAAGATAAGAAAATTTAAATTCAAGAGCAGTTGATTGCCATGAAGGAGGAGAAGCAAGATATTCTTGAAAATATGCATGAGATGGATACAAATCCATATTGCAAATGAAAAACTATCAAGGATGCATGAGATGGAGACTCAACTCCATGATGCCAAGGAAGCCTTAGCCAAGCATGTGCTTGAAAAAGAGGTATGCAATTCAAGTTTATCTTCAATTTCCTCTCAAAATTAATGTGCAGGTTATTTTGAAAAACATACTAGAGGAATATGGTCCAAATTATTGATGAACATGGTCTATGAAGGTAAATGATTAGGCAAACAAGCACAAGGCGTAGTTGAGCCTATTGTTGTTGAGGAAAGGCGTAAATATTTGGGTCTTGGTTATGGACAACAAGATGGAGAAATCTCTAAAGCCAAGTAGGCACATGAAGGTGTTCCAAGAAGGACTTTCATTTCATGTTCGTTACTTCAAGCTTGTGAATATTGTGTTCACGAGGAATGCAAAAATTTTTCACCCATTTTGTAAGAAGATGCTCATAAGCATGCAGCTAATGAGAATGGAAAACACGAGGATGTTGAAAGCTTTACAATCATTGAATGCATTTTTGGTATTCCAAAGAGAGCCACCACCTCATCAAATTCACCTCCTCAAGAATGCAACAAAGGTGAATGTTCAAGGTATAAATATGTTTTTAATCAAGTTGCTTTTGATTATGATAAACATGTCAAATTATCACATAATATTTGGAGAAAAGTTGCATGTTTCTTTGTGGTTTGGATAACCATAATGTTTCAAGGTGTTGGATGAGCATAGTCATGTACAGGAAACTTTTAAAACAAAGGAGGCAGGAAGCCAAAGAAAACTATGTTGAAAAGAGGAGGCAATTGTTTTTCACTCATTTCCATAAGCAAGGTCATCCTGTAGAAAAGTTTTGGACTATGTATCCAACAAGTCATCCACGACATTTGAATAAGGTGGAGAAAGAGAATGACACAAACGGAAAAGAAGATTCCATAATTGATGTGGGTCAAGATGATTCACATGGTGATGATGTGAAGCTAAAAGAAGTGCCATTGAAATGGTTTGGTAGGGGATGATTATATTTCTTATCCAATTAAGACTTTGCATGTCTTTTGATGTCGATACATTTCTTTGCCAATGGAATGCATGTTGCATGTTTATGTCAAGAAGGTAATTGAAAGTGGAGTATGTTGACTCACTTTGTTGCAAAAAAATTTATTCATTTAAGCTTTAAGTACATATACATATGAATGGAGTTTGTTTACTTATGTTTGTACTTGTGAGAGAGTTGAAGAATTGAATACATGAATGAGATTTTGTGTGTATGAACAATGAAATTTTGATGGTTTCATTGTGCTTGAACATGCATGAGTAATTGACTTGTGTTGGTCAATCGCTTTTTTTAACATGTATGTTGTCAAATTGAGAGTGTTTATCATTTTCACATGCATGAATGTTAACTTGTGTTGATCGATTGTGTGTTGCATGCATGTCATATCGACTTGGAAGAGTTGATTTTGTCTCCAAGGATGAAAAGGAGATGTTGACGAAGTGTTTCATGAGATGTGAAATTCTTCTTGTTTTGGGAAAATAATCGTCAAATTATTTCACATGCTTATGCTTGATTTGAGAGTCAGTTTTTTGAAGAAGCATGTTTTGTCGACTTTTGTTTGGTCTATGTGTTTTAACACCAAGATGTGAGAGTACATGGCGATGCTCACATGATGTGAAATTAGTTGCTTTGAAGGAGCAAGAGGGTATGTCATCAAGTTGTTTCTTGAATGATGTGTGTTTGTGATAAGATGTCAAAGAAGAAAGTTTGCAGCCATTGTAGACCATGTTATGTGTTGATGCCAAGAAGAGAAGGAGATGGTGAATGCATTCTTCCAAATTTGGAATTTGGAACCGTGGAGGTAAAATAATGGTCATTTCTTTTCATGTTTTAACTGATGTTGGAAGCTATTTGTTGTAGTTCACTCATTTTGCAAAGGAGGAACATGATTCTCAGTGGGAAGGCACAAAAGAATTGATTTGGTACAAAAAAAGTATTATATCAGAAAGCATCCAACAAGTGTTGGATTGGGTCAGCAACAAAAGGAGAACAATGGTTGAAGAGCCAAGTCGTTTGCAAGGTAAGGGAAGGCATGCCAGTGACCAAGTTGTTTTCATAGAGATTTCTCCAAGTAGAATCAAGATGATAGAACTTGGGAAACAAAAGAGTGTTCAACACTCATTAGATAACCACAACTTTTGTGGGTCAAAAATCATTTCAGTGGGAAGGAGTGATCAGAATCTGGATCAAGGGTAAAAATTAGCTAAAAAATGAAAGTGCTCAGAATTGCACCAAACTAGAACTAAAGCGATTGTCCTGTCGCAAGGAATCCAACTCAACTCATTTCGTTGAAAACTAAGTTCGGATGAAGGAGTTAAGGTCTGTTGATTGCCGTTCAGAACAAACAAATTTAAAAAAATATTGCAGAACAGGTACAGCTGATGACATGGCAGTCTAGTCAATGTGTAGAGAATCTTCTTCAGTTTTTAGTCCAATGGGACTGTGACAAGTGTCACTACGAGATTCACCATTTTGGTTTGTGAAGGTAAAAATCGCCCAATGTCCTCCAAGGTTGAATGTGGTTTCATGATTATTATGTGTTGGAAATTATTATCTTTTAATATATTAAATATTGGATTAATATATTATATATATAATTAATATTTTATATGGTTTAAAAAAAATCATATATTATATTAATATGTTTATATATATAAATATTAATTGAAAACTTCATATATTATTAAAATCTAACCCAAAATCATTTAAAACCCAAAGTCTAAATCCCCATCGGATTGATTAACATTCCAAGGTCCATTGATTAAACATTTAACGTGGAGGTGAATCTTCAAAGGTTCAGAGGTATGCGTATTTGCAAAAAGGTAAGGAGGGGGTCGAGGTCGAGTTTGAACATGTGACCTCACCCCCAAGCACTCAAGCCTTAAACCAATGCGCCACAACCTTTACATCTGAAAATGGATGCGCAGATTTTATATTTTAATGCAGTTGCAAACTCCAATAGAGGAGCAGGAGGGGCCAACCCTCCTCAGCATGAGACCTCACCATATGACCTTGGTTGAGAGCCTAGTTGAGTGAGATTAGTGCACACTTAATGCACAGTTAATATTCAGTTATCATTAATTAAATTTAGTTTTAAGTTGCCGAGATTTTTGGCAATATCTCCAAATCCGGCGCACATTCCAAATTTGTCAGGGTTAAGTGGTTGTTTTACATATTTAGACACAAAATCTAGTGGATTTTTTTAATGAGGCCTATCTTGGTCAATATTTGACCAATTGTTTCTCAAGGATAATCATTCTTAGAAGATTGAAATGCTATGAATCCATTGGAACAGATTTCAGAAGCAATGGAGATCATCTACATGTGTTTTTGTTCACTTGAAGAATTTTGAAGCCTAGGGCCACCAAGAGGGAAGGCCATGCCCAGATCAGCTGAAGGCCAAATGGAGTGCATAAATAGTCAATTTTTGATTTATTTGATGCTCCAAACATAGTGTTATAGTTTATATAGGTGTTGGAGCACATTTTAAGGTTCTTTTGTCACTTTGGATATTAAACAAGTCCATGGCCACCGGGGTTGGAGGTCAAGCCTAGAGGAGATGGTAACCAAATTTAGAGATTGGATAGTCATTTTTGGGGTTTTCATGTCTTGGAAAGCTAATAGAATAGTAAAAAAATCGATTGGAGCATCACATATGCTTGTAATTAGAATTTTTACTCATAATCCCAAGAGGGCCTAGCTAGTTAAAGTAGGTCCATGGATATGTATCCTAGGAGGGGTGAACTCCATCATCATCCATTGTGTTATGTGATTGCTATGAGTTATGTTTGTGTATTTCAATTGTTGTTCATGAGTTTTTAAAATATAATTAATTCATAATTTGATCATAAAATACACACGAAACTACACACATAAACCCCTTCACAAATGGTTAACATGAGACGATCCTTAAACACATTTTTAATACTCATGAGGGAGCTTGCATAGAAATAACAAGTTTTCCCATATTTAGATTAAGAGGGTTCTCACATTCTGAAAATATGAGAATTCTTCCGTCTTGAATAGCCTTATCTAAGGAATACAAAATTTCCTCTTTTTCTAGATTTGTTGCAGTGCACTCAAGCATTTTCTTGGATAATGCATCACACGAATTTAACATATCATCGATATCGACATTGGTATTAATATTATCCTCTTTATTTCATTACCATATCTCTAATACATCAATGTTGGTAAGAATAAGTTGTAATTTCTTCTCTAACCCGTCCTTATATTCCTGCATTTCCAACAAGCCTTTTTCAAGGTACTCCATCCTCTGCCTCAACTCTTCCCGAGTGTTAAATAACTCATATATATCCACCTCTATCAACTTCCTAAACTCAATAAAGTTAGTTTTCAAAAATTATACAAATATATTATTTTAACTCCTAAAAAATTCTTATGGGTCATCTAATCTAGGGAGCCTTTGTGGAGACAATAATAAGTGGTTATAAGGATAGCCCCTAGAAGGAACTGGGGGAAAAGGACGTGAAATTTTCTTAATTGTAGTAACCAAAATTTAATCTTCTATCTATTTGAGATTATTTATCTTCATAATTTTAATTGTGGAAAATAATGATTAATGCATTACTGTAATTTCACAAATAAATACAAGAACTAGGAAATAATGCACTCACAAAATAATTGACACCAATATTTTTGGACTAATTATCCTTGGAAAAAACCCAATGTGGTGAAAACTAGCTATGTAGATGGGGGATTATATTATTAATAAATATTCAACAAATTTGATATATACCATCAAGTTTCATCTCACTTGCAAAACTCCAACATACAATATATCCACTGAAAAATTCAATATGGAAACCCAAGTTTACTTCTGAAAAATTAAATCGACCTCCTTATTGCAATTCACACTCCCAGATTGCTACACGTGCTAGCCGAATTGGAAATGTGGACAACCCTATTTGGAGCTCACATTGCCTTTGGAAATCATCTCTGGAAATAGGCTCTCCCTCCAAATATATTGAGGAACTCACACTCTGACAACAATCTTCAATAGCTGAAAATCGATCTGTTGTTTAGCTCCGTGAACTAGATAATTTGCACAACCTGATACGACCTCCCTATAGAAAAATTCAACCTCCCTTCCTCTCTTGAAATTTTGGAACCTTTGTAGAGAATTTATATCGAAATTTTCTTCCAAATATCTACGTTGAAACCCTGTTGTTGGTGTCTCCCTTCGCACTCTTGCTATCACTGCAATTATTTATCTCTGAGTTATCTCCAAAGCCCCTATGAATTTATCTTATAATATTTCAATGAGAAACCAATGGCCATGATCTAATCACAATTTATGGCTAATATCATCTTGACCCCACCAAGTGAATTTTCCAGAAGTATCTAGAGAAAAATTTATTTACCTCAATTACTTTGATTTAATTAACTTGTTTTGCTAAGTTAGACTTAGGAACATAATTATTGATGGGATAATTAATATAATTAAGCCATTTTCTTGTGAAACCTTTATTGGGTATTGGAGAAAATATGATATGTATCCTAATAGACACCATAGAGACTAGAACACCTGTATGCTTCTACCAAAAAATGACACTCTCTCTTAGTGAGAAAGGTTTTCTCCACTACTCCCATCTTATCCCTAAAGTAGAAAAACTTTTCCCTATCCAAGGTCTTTGTTGGAATATTTGTAATTTGCTGATATGTGGGAACATATTATAGCCAAAATGTTCCACACTATATATAATCTCTATTGAACTAGTATATGATGTCAATCTGCATTGACATATCATGAAAGACTATATTCTTAGAAAGCTTGATGTAACTCTGATTATCATAACATATATTAGTTGAATCTTACTGTTGACCAAATAGTTCCACTAACAACTTCTAAAGCCAAATAGCTTCGCATGTGGCCATGTTCACCTCCATGTATTATGATTCTACAAAACTCAATGCCATGGTCTTCTACTTCCTGCTACACTAAGAGACAACCCATGATCAAATAATGAAGCAACACCCAAAGGTGCTTTTCTAATCCATTAAACTGCATACCCAATGTTTGTTTATATATCCCATCAAACTAACATCATCACCTTGAGAATATATCAATCCATACTCTATTTTACATTTTAGATACCTTAATACATGTCTCATTGTTTTCCATTGTACTCTCTTCTGCTCCACCATGAATTGGTTGAGACTGTTGACCATGAAACAAATGTCTAACCTTGTGTTGACTAGATACATGAGAGATTTGATGAGATGCCTATATAATGTTTGGTACAATTTTTTCTCCTATAATTCATATATATTCATCTAGTTGGTAATCATAGGAATAAAAATGGGTCTATAATCCTGCATAATTTCTTAACCTGTTCAGGATCTCCATAGTATATCACCCTTTCCCAAGGAATATCTCTCCGTCCATCTACAGTACCTGCAATCCTGGGAATTAATTCATCAAACCCAAATTATTCATCTTGAACTTAGTTTCCAAGTCCCTATTGTAGTTCTCTATGAGTCTTGATGACCCTTTCAAGAAGAGATCGTCCACATAAAGTACTAGTAAGAGTGGCTCACCTCCTACCATCAAATAATGGAGGTTGGAATCTTCCTCGCTTTTCATGAAGCGAGTCTGTTGAAACCATACCATGCCCTCATACTATGCCCTTGTCTAGGTGTGTTACTACTCCTTTCAGTCCATGTTTTGGTCTTTCCATCATTCATTTTGATGAGTCATCACTTAAAATTCTTCATCACCATCTCAGTCACATCACCATGGTCATCATTCAACTCATTTCATGTAGTGTCATCATTAGGTATTAGGGTCAAAATCATAAAAATCAGTCATTTCACCACTAAATTCAACATTGAAGGAGTAGTAATAGTAAAAAATGTTCAATAAAGGTTCCAAAAGTGTAATTTAATTTCTATTATGATGTAATATGTTTCATAAGGTTCTAAAGCTGCAGTTTCAAATCAAAAGGTAAAAAGAACATGGTGGGGCCACTACACCACTACGAAGAGAAAATTGATTTCCAAAGCTACAAAAGACCCAATGGGCCTCTAATTTTCTCATTTAATATTAAAGAAACCTATCTCCACCAAGAAATCTCACTCGTACCCTTATAATAGTAGTTTATTTCTATTAAATTTCCCATCTCACCTTTGTGTTGAGCTTGTGTTGCGCATTCATTGTGCTTGTGTTGCACATGTGCTACGCTGCACTTTTGCCAAAAGTGTTGTGATTTCTTCAAGGAGGCACAAATATTCATTTTCAGGAGTTTCTTCATCAACCATAGGTTCCAGTGTATCATATGCAAGTAAGTGGGTCCTTAGATTAACTCTTTTAACTTCATTTTGTGCTTCGAAAGAGAAATTCCCTCTTCGAAGGTTTTTGTTGTATTTGCTTCGTTTTGTGTTCTCATTGAAAAATTTATGAGTAAAACCCTAAGATTTAAGCTCACTCACCTTCCCCCACTTTTTATACACCTTCCTAATCACTTTCCCCAACCCTACCCCTCATTTTCCTTATTTTCCTACAAACCCTAGCCTAGATTAGACTTTCCTAGGCTAGGACTATTTTTTCCCCTTTTGAACCCCTTCCTCTCACACATTCCCTCAAATTTCACTTTCCCATACTCCATAACATCTCTCCCTACCCCTCTAAATTTTCCAAAGAATTTAGGAGGCCTTTAACCTCTTCATCTCCCTTCATTCCAAAAAACTTCCCAAATCCATTGTTTTTCCCTACACCAAACCCTAATTCCCCTTCCCATTGAGCTAGGGTTTGAAATGGATTTTGAAACCACTAAGAAGAAGAGGAAAAAAGGAGGTTAGATCACCATGTATGATCCCAATTCATCACATGAGATCGTGTCCTCACCCTTCCTCAAGAAATAATTTCAGGATGTTGGTTGCCTTGCCTTTTGCCAAAGGTTGAGGAACTAGGTTTTCATGACAGACTTACCAACACTTTTTCTGCTAGATTGAGGAGAGATATGTTCAATGTTTCAATAGAGACCATTTCCACATCCACATGTATTCCAAACAGTGGAGAAAATTGGTTCAAGAGTAGAGACCTTGATCTTGATAGCTATAAAATGTACTTGAAGCCAACATACAAAGCAACTCCAACACACATCTTTCCATTTAGACAATTGCTGGACAAGTATGCCCCTCTCATGAAATTGATCATGAGATATTTCACATGTGATGGCAGATACTCAAGGTTATATCAGTATCATATGAGACTCTTGATGCATTTCACTAGTGTAAGAACCTTAAATTTTCTTCATTACCTTTACAAAATCATGGTAAAAATGGCAGAGAAGGTAAGGAGATTGGGAGAAAATCATCATGCTAGTTTTTTTCACCATGGCTTGGTGAAAATCCTAGTTTCCCATCAACTCACATAGATCAATTTGTCATGGTATGGTTTTATAGATTCGACTTCTCTTTTGTCTTCTCTAGCTGAGTCTAGTAGTCACTCTACACCTTTGTCATCACCAACACAACAAGAGGTTGCTTCAACAAGCAGACCTACCAAAATAATTCCTAGGGTAGAGGTGACTCAGAACTATGTTAGAGGTAAGAGGTTTGTGTTTTCTCTATATATTTTTGAAAGGGCGAAGCCTACATTAGGTGATCAAGAAACATCATCACATCATGAGGCAACATTGCAGGATGAGGAAAAATTCCATCATGACACTGATATGGCAGATTTAGGGCATGAAGAGAAAAAAACACCCGAGCATATCATCATGGAGAAGGATGCTAACATTAGAGAGCTCAAAGACAGTTTTTCAAAGGCTAATTTCTTGGTCTCATTCTTGCAACATGAGAACATGAAGCCAAAGTTAAATTGACTGCTCTTAAACAATCCTAAAGCAGATTTGAGCAAGGATGATGAAAAAGGTAAGGAAATGGTTGATATTGATGATTCATAGGATCAATAAGAATAGGTTAGAGAAAATATACCAAGGAAAGAGGCCTCAAGTGGCACTTGAGCAACAAAAAAAAACATCTCCACCAAAAACGCAAATGACAGTTGATGAACTCATTTTCGGAGAGATTGAGAAAGAAAAGGTAGGTTGGATTGATAGGGAGAATTGACACTTTGAAAAGATTCTAAATAGGAAAAAAATAATTAAAATCTACAAATACACATGGCTATGCATTATTATACAAGGAACCAGGTCTTTGAAGTTAGAATCAAGCAGTTGAAAAAGGATCTCAAGGAAACCCTAATGAAGAAAAAGGAGAAATATAAGCTTGATTTGCTTGCTCAAGCCTCTCTCATAGCATTAAACATCATCACATGGTATCACGGGAAATATTTTGGCAAGTTTTGAATAATTTTGGTGAAATTTTGTTTTTTCCTCACTTTTGGCTAATTTGGAAATCTCAATACAGTCAAAAGCACAACGCCTTGGCACTGTGATTTTTCCTCAGCCATCCAAATGCCAAAAAAATTATATGGTTGGATATATAATGACTCATACATCACAAATATCAAATTTTTATGCCTTTTCAGCAAACTGGTGGTGATAAAATGTCCAAAAATAGGTCAAAAACACACTCTCTGCCACCTTTCTGGACTAGCTATTGCGCTTTTGGGAGTAGCTGTGGGAAAATGAATTTTTCTATGTCCTAGAGTGTCCATTTTGCTTAATTGAGGTTTCTAATGAAAACTAGACATCCTCATATTTCCAATGCATCTTTAAAATGTAGATTTAGAGCCGGGGAAGGCCTTCAAATGTCCTCAGAAGTTGGGTGTTGCACTTTTACAGAGATGTGTTGTGCTTTTGCCTGTTTGTGCAAATTTCGAGTTTTCTTCAGTCAATTTCAATTTTGATGATGTAATTTCTCTATTTTTATGTTTAAATGATGTAATTAAGGGTAAATGGACTTGTCATAGTAATTTTGGACCTCATTGATAAGGATCAGGTCAATCAAACTATAAATGGAGGATTTGTTTTAACCTCCCTAGTCATTAGGGTTTTGTTGAGAGATTCTTGTGAGTTGTTCCTACATTGAGGGATTCCACCCCTGAGAGAAGGGAAGTTGTTTTTTTTCTATATGTATGTGGTTTTCAGTCATTCTTAGGGTTGGACATCAGAGGGCGAATGTCTAGTAGCTTGTACTTAATCACATTTTACAAGAAATCAAAGGACAATTACAACTATTATTCAGGAATTCTCGTATCGGAGTTTTTTATAATTTTTTCTCTCTGTTATAGTTTTATATGAATGATATGATTGTCTCATTACCATATATTTTATCTATAGTGATTTTCCTAAGATGTTTTAAGCACAATTCTTTTAATTAAGCTTTGTTTTGCTAGGAATCACATTTTTTGTAATTTATCCTCTTGATTAATGAATTCATGGCATACATGCTCATTATGATATTCTAGATTATTCAACCCTACACTGCATCGAACAATCCTTACGCCATCAAAAAATCATAGCTACCTTGATCCTCTATATTTATTTCAACTAAAACCTTTTATCTTTTGACCTAGTTCCCTGATTTTCACTCTTGATCCAATAGAAAAACCCTAAAATTTTCAAAACCCTAAAGCTGAGATATATAGCCTAAAATCCATTCTTATACCAGTCAAACCCTTGGCTGTGTTTTTATAGAGAGAGCCCTCTCTTGTTTGGTAGGGATAACTACCAAAATAAAAGCTTGGTTTGAGGTTACCTCCATCGATATCCTTTCAGCCTTGGGACATTGTGGAGGCTAACAGAGTTTACCATTCCAACTAAATTGCTAGATATATCATGGACCTAATAGAAATATACTTGGCCATTGGTGCAAATATATCCTCGTAATCTATGCCTTCCTTCTATGCATACCCCAGTTAGTGCTCATAGTATTCATAGTACTAGTGCTCTATTATCCCTGTGGTTTCCCTTCTAGTTGTTGCTCAACCTTTGGAGTTTCTGCTAGCCCACTTTGATCATATGTCGACAAATCACAAGATCTCTTAAAGTATTTCTCCTCATATAAATTCATGTTTGTCTCGTGATGATCCTCATGCTACCAAGAATATTGATTATGTACGAGTTGGAAGTTTCATTGTAGCCAAAAAAATATCCATTATTTGTAGTTTAATCCAATTTGGGGCATTTACCATACGGCATGTGACAATTCCAAATATCTTGAAGTGTTAAAACTATGGATTATTTTCTGTGAAGGCCTCCTATAGTGTTATCTTCCCAATTATGTATGAGGAACCCTATTCTATATGTACACTGCTATGCTACATGCCTCTACCCATAGAAACTTAGGCATATCCTAGTCATATTACATTTCCCTTGCTGCTCCAACAATCATCCTATTATTATACTTTGAGACTCAATTCTACTATGGGTTGCATGTATTTTTGCACTCTCTCTTGATGCCATCCTTCATACATATTCCCATAAGGGCCTTGTATGTATACTCACCTTTGTTTTCCATTTGAAGCACCTTGATATTTTTACCTATTGTGTTCTCTAGAAGAGCCTTGAAATCTTGGAGTTGACTGATGGTCTTGTCCTTTGACTTCAAAAATAGATCCAAGTTTTCCTAGACTAGTCGTTGATGAAGGTCATGAAATATTCATAGCTTATAAGATATCTAGTAGACAATGGGCCACAAATATATGAGTGTATCAACTAAAGCACACCACTAGATCTACTATCACTCGTTGGGAATGTTTCCTTTGTGAATTTCCAAGTATGTACCCTCTGCACATGTTGTCATGTTCAGTGCTCAATTCTGAAACTACTCTCACAGTTTCCCTAAGAAAATATAGTGCTCCATGATGTAATTTTCCCATCCTCCTATGCCATATCTATCCAAAATACCTGCTACTTCTACTATTATTTCTAATTAGTGCCTTTAAAGAATCAAACAACAAATTTTATAAGTTTTTTCTTTGATCCCTAATCGGTTTGAACTTCTTCCAACTATGGGGCTTGATATACACCTTTTTTCCCATGAATTATACATTGTACCCCTTGTCCTGTAGTACAGAAACTGAAATCTGGTTTAGGCCCGAACCTAGCACCTGTAACACATCTGTAACATTATTTCTCTTTCATGCCTCCCTTTAAATTTTGATGGTACCTCTCCCAACTAGAATACACTTAGTATTGTTTCCCACATGTATCTGGAAGTCCATATCCTCTTCCTTGTAGCCAGAGAAATAATATCCAACCATCTTCATATGTGTTGGTACTCTGCTATCAATATACAATACTCCTATGGATGTGGATCTAGAGAGGCAATATTTGAGAGTGAATTCATCTTCGAGCCTAGAAGATAAATCCTCAATGACCACTGAAGTTTTTTTTTGCTTCCTCTTCTTTTCCTTCTTCTTTTTAGGAAATTAGATGACATAGTGTCCATGCTAACTAGGTTATAAACACTCGATATTTCTCTTCATGTGCACTACGCTGGTTCACTAATGCAAACCCTCTGCACTTATACCTAGCTCCAATAACATGTGAATTTTTCTTAATTACAATAATCAGAATTTAATCTTTTATCTTTTGGATATTATATGTCTTCAAAATTTTGATTGTGGAAAATAACGATTAATTCACTTTTTTGATATTCACAAATAAATACAAGAACTGAGAAATAATACACACACACAAAATAATTGACACCAGTGTTTTTGGACAAATTGCCCCTAGAAAACCCCTAATTTGGGGAAAACAAGTTATGAGAATGAGTATTTATATTATTGATAAATATTTAGAAAATTTGAGAAATAAAATCAACTTACCTCTCATTTGCAAAGCTCTATTATACAATATCTCCATTGGAAATATCAATATAGAAATCCAAGTTTCTTACTACAAAATTAACTGATCTCCTCAATGAAATTCACCTTCCGTGACTTGTACATGCACTAACCGAACTGGAAATGCACACAACCCTATTTGGAACTCGCACTGCCTCTAGAAATTAGCTTTAGAACTAATCCTTTCCTCTTATAAATCTACTGAGAAACTCACATATCCATTGGAAACTATCTTTGACAACTAGAAATTGATATGTTTCATGGCTTTGTGCACTGCTAATTTTTAATGGATATGTGAGTTTCCTAGCTCTGTGCACTGCTAATTATTCTACAACCTTAATGTAGAATAATTCGGCCTCCCTTCCTCTTCTATAATGTTGGAATCGTAGTGGAGAATTTCTCCAGAAATTTTCTTCCTATTCTTTATGTTGAGACTGCAATGTTAGTAATTCCCTCTGTACCCTTGCTATCACTGCAATTCACTATCTCTAAGTGATCTACAAAGCCCCATCAACTCGCTCTTATAATCTCTCATGAAACAACCAATGACCACGATTTAATCAAAATTGATGGCTAAGATAATTTTGACCCCATCAAGTGACTTTTTTGGAAGCATCTAGAGAAAATTTGATTTAAATCAATCAATTTGATTTAATTAAGAATTTTCCCTATGTTAGACTTAGGAAATTAATTAATAATTGGATAATTAATATGATTAAGGAATTTTCTTGTGAAACCTTTTCTAGGTATTAGAAAAATATGTTCCTTAGCCTCTTAAACACCATAGAGACTATAACACATGTTCTCTACTACCAAAAAATATCAGGACACCATGGGCATTTGAATTATGTCCAAGAGGGGACAAAGAAGAGACTATGTGGGAAATGTGACTTTGGTTCATTTGCATTGATTATGTATGACTAGGAGGAGTAGGTGATGGCTTATGTTGTGGTGCACTTATTTTAATGTACATAGGAGAATCCTAACAAAATAAGAGACTCGAATTCATAACCAAGTCGATAATATTAGAGCTATGAAATCCCCATGTTTGAATATAGGAATTTGAGACCATACCTAATACATTGACATGTGGGTGACCCCTCTTTATTATCATATCCTTGGTTGGGGTAACGTAGACATAGGGATATTTCCTAGGATAGGACTCTAACAACATATCAAGATAAGAATATTTTACATAACCTTTGGGTAATACATAGGAAATGTTCCCTTTTCCTATAGTAAATTCACTATTTTCCCATTATTATGAATGAAAATGGCATTATTGGCCTACAAGCTTGGGTATTCCCGAATCACAGATACTAGATGTTTCCTTATCAACCATTTTACCTCCTCATCATAGGGAAGTAGTGAAGGGCCCCTCAGCGAGAGCACATGTGCCCAGGTATACCTAAGAGATGGCCTAATTTGGTGACAGTGATGATGTATCAAAGAATAATACCCAATATAACCGAAGCTATATATATTATATATTGTTGTATAATATAAAATCTATTTCCATCTTATTGTAACTCGACATGATGCGAAAATTTAGTACTGAGTTAGCAGGTATATAATATTATGTCAGTCATTAACTTTGTATTATTTTTCCTAATGAAAAAAAACCTATATAACCTTTCTTAGTGATACTTTATATATTGAATTCGTCAAATGTCATTATTCCGAGATATGCATAATTGATCTGATAAAAAATCAAATATCCATTTAAAATTGAATTCTCTTCGGATATTCAACATACATTCATTTGTCATCAAATATATGACAAGCACAATTATCATCAGATATCAAACTAATGAATCATCAAATATCCGATGATAATTGTGTTCATTGGATATTTGACAAAAATCAGGGATTTAAAAAAAAATACAAAAATACATGTAAAATATGACAGTTTGGTCAAACTATTAGATTACATCATTAGATTTTCCACCCTTGTGTACTAATTCCACCTTCTCTCTTAAATATTATTTCTTTGAGGTCATTACTTCTTTCACTAGTTCTAGTGATAACCTCCATCTAGGTTCTCATATCTACGTATCTCAAGAGTCTAAACATTTAAGTAGTGCACCCTCCCATTACCTCTCTTTTGGGACTATGCCCTCTCACATAGGATCATATCTTGCAACTAATAGGGATTCTATGCAACCAATATCCATGGTTGTGGATCATACCCCCTACAGGAGATGTGGGAAATTAGTTTTTAATCCCAACAATATAATGAAACCTTGAGAATATCATACCTTATTACAGATCCTCTTTTGCAAATGGCCAACCTTAAAATTCTTACTTGTATACCTTTGGTCCATCATCCTAGGTGTTTTGAGAAAA
This sequence comes from Pinus albicaulis, assembly GCA_034641835.2. Taxonomy (NCBI): domain Eukaryota; kingdom Viridiplantae; phylum Streptophyta; class Pinopsida; order Pinales; family Pinaceae; genus Pinus; species Pinus albicaulis. The sequence continues at coordinate 760,818,654 of CM076573.1, read as the reverse complement.
TCCTTCCCCTTGTCTTCATTAGTACCCTTCCCCTAGTCCTCATCAATTTATACTAATGGAACTACCACTACAAACATGGGCTCAACTAGGCCTAGCTTTCATCACAAAATTAGCCCACATTTTACTCTTGTGTGAACCTTTATCACACCTTATTGTGTCCAATAACCCATAAAATTTACTCAATTATAGTGCATTTCAAATCAAGATATTATTTGACCATTTTTATGAACATAAATATACGGTTATTAATTATTAAATAATTGTTATCCTCGAGAGACATGTCCTAAAAGACATGACTATTCATGAAGGGCACCTTGCTTAATATATAAATAGAGCCTTCCTTGTAATCTAACATATCATTCATTCATACAATATACAATATATTATTTACTCCTCTATGGGTTTCTTTATTATATTCCATTTTTTTTGGATTAACTAACTTGTGAACTAATTTTTTTCATTACAATTGGTATCATAGCCTCTTTTCTTTGATCTCGATAATTAGCCAATCTTATCCCACCTTTTTCCATCAACCCTTTGTCAAGTTTGTTTCTATTTTAATTGAGTATTTTAGCCACAGACAATTTTTCGGAGGTTCTTTATTCTATCATCAGGTCTTTTTTTCGTCAAAATAATAAAAAAATAAAAAGTATAAACAAATATTAAGAAAAAAATAAAAACAAAAAGAAGAGTTATATAAAAAGTAAACTAGCATAAATAAATCTTAGCTCCAGATTTACCAAGCGCCAAGAAGGATCAAATATTTAAGGATGCAAACATTTTTTGAGTGCAATCTTATATCTTAAAAGAATTTATTCCTCTTAGCTCCACGTAAATCCTGAATTAAGATGGATCTACACTAATTTTGAGCAACACACTAAGAAAATGTTTTAGCTATAAGAAATTTTTTATTTTCACCTTTTTTTTTATGTAACATATACATAGTTTCCATTGCAGTACTCTCTCTCTATATATATTTATTTGTGTGTGTGTTGAATTTTATATAGAGTTCATATAAAATTAATCTGGAAATTGAAATACTTTATTTTTGGCCGACATTGATTTTTTTTGTTATTACTATCTTATAATTTTGTAATGTAACTATTTTTGTATTATTTTTAAATGTAACCTTATGTGACAAAACTCCCTCATACTAGGTTGTATAACGTCTCTGGACACAGTGAAAAAAATTAGAAAAAAAAAAATATTACTTGTTATTATCTCTAGCCGTTGTTTCCTTCAACAACTGTTGTAGCAGGCCGCCACTGCCACACTGCTTGAGAAACTAAAAAAATCATCAAAAGTGCCATCAATAAACTATAAAATGATTACATAACTATCAAGCCAAAAAGGTTAATTTCAATATAATCACTATCAGGAGGTGTAGATTCAATTGAAAGTCAACATCGTGGGATTACATACTAATGCAGGCCCAATTTAGACTTGTTGAAATCTCTGGCTTAGGAAAGACATAGTGCCCAAATCTCTATTACCATAAGCACGTCCTTCAACCATAGTTACAATCACATTACTCGACAATAATCCATTTTATAAAAAATTTCAATTAATTACTTTTTAATATATAGAAACTTTGGCTAAAAGTATAATAGCTTGCTCGGTTCTGGTGTCTAACTAATACAGGGACTAAAAACGATTACTATAGTCCCTGCAGCCCCGAAGGGGGCAGGGACTAATAATACAGTGGGAGGCTTTATACATTATAACCCTCGATGTTAGTACCAACACAACATTAATGTCTCATTCCTTCTCTTCAAGATTACATGTGTGAAACCAAGTTAAAACGCGACCCCTTTGTTCCAAGATTTAGCTGATGTCTGCGATATTTGTTATACATATTAGCGCATGGGCTTTCTGCCTCATTCCCTCCTTAGAAACCAGGATTATAACATTCGCCCCTGGCCTCTATTTATATGCCACATTAATGATCCACCTGGGATTTTAACCTTCTAGGTGTGTTCCAATCGAATTCCACGTAAGCCTCCCTTTATAATTATGTTTGTCATCATGTTTCCCAATTTACAGAATTCTCGACTCCTTTTATTTATCTTTGTTAAATGGTTCTTGCAGGCTAAATACCTTACGAGCTAGCCCACTTTGACTCTATGCTTTTTGATTCCAGGTGAAACCACTTATTATAACCTGATCCGATGGGTAGATGAGTTAACAAAAAAACTGGGGTAATAAGCCTCCAGGAAGGACACACTCATATTCTCCACTTAATGCCTCTGACCCACTCTCAAAAGCTTGACTCGAAGGAAAGAGGAATTACGAAAGGTTGCCAGGGTAGAAAACCTCTGGGAGAGATCCACTCGCTCCATGCAATCCTGGGCTCCTTCTGACTGGTTAGGATCACACATTAGCCTAGTCCCAGTTAGTCACTTATTCCCATTAAACGTTTCTCTATTTCTAGAATAAAGCCTCCATCCCGGCGTTGTTACGTAATTGTGCTTCCTCTGACAAAACTTAAGTTCTGCCTCTCAGTGCTATCAAGTGACAAAATTCCGTCATGAATTTAAAAAAACAACAAGTGTTGTGCTCCTCAGTGTGCTCGTGGCCTTACCAATTCCTACAGGTCTCCTCTATTACACCCTTAGGACCTTCATTACAATGGGATTCTTTTGTGCCTCCTATGTTACTCGTATTGTGCCTATATTTTGACCTCGGCTCCTCCTTGCTGCTTATTAGTTTGGGATTTTTGATCACTCTATGGATCAATATTCAACTACTCCTCTCATTTCGATTGAAAAATAATGGCTCAATATTCAACTACTCCTCCACTTCCATAGTGGCTCTCCCTCCTTAGCTTTCGTATCAATATTTCACTATCATTTCCGAGCTTCCTGGAGTAGGCATGCACAACAATATTATTACAAGAACACACACATATCTGTATATATACACTATTCTTACAAATAATAAATAATGGCTCGACATTCGGTTTCCATACACTCGAAATAGAGTGTCTTCCTACATTATATACAAATAATTACGAATGGCCTTGGCCTGAATACAACAAATTTCCCTCTCAACCTTGTGGCCACTCTCGACTCTATGCCTTTCTACTTCTCTCCTTTTTTTTTTTTTTCCGTCTTTTCATTTTGGCTTACAAAATATGTACCAAAAAGGATTATGAACTTATTTTAGTTTAGATCCACAATTCCATGAACAAATCCTATCTCTAGATCTCTAGATCCACATTTCTCTCATAAAATCCAACTAACTCTCCTAAATAATTTTGAGATCTCTCTTTTAGAATAGAGTTAATTACATCAATCCTCGCCTGAATTAAATACCTACAATTATTATAGAAATTGAGGAAAATACATTGAATTAAACAACTTCAGACACGTAGGGAAGCAACTCCCTTGGTAAATGAAAAAATCCATATTCTAGTTGAAATAAATTTTGACTTGGAAGTGGAATTCTCATGCATCAGAATCCAAGGGTGAAAAACTTTCATGGTCTCCTGATCATGTGTGTTAGGGTCCTATAATAATAGGCTTCATAATTTTTGAAATGATTATGATAGTCTTGTAAATATGTACATAACTTGCTTTCTGCAAGTTGTTTTCCCATATTTTGAAAAATGGAAAATAATAAAAAATAAAAGAGGGTAAAAAGTCCTAAAATAATAATCAAAGGACTTAGAAAAAGATAGATCCCAAAAGAAAAAAGAGATGAAAATAAGACTTGAAAGTGAGCAAGTCAAAATGCCACTACCATTTTACTTTTACTGCAAGAATAATGATTATGTGCAGGTTGTTAGTAAATGCCATAATCCATGATTGGTTAAACATTTTAAAATTAACTTTTCATGCTTTGAATTTCATGTTTTAGATAGAGAATAAATATATTTCAAACAGTATAAACTTGACAAATCATTCGATTAGATAGAGAACAAATGAGGAGCTCAACAATTTAATCTGAGCCCTCGGATGAAATAAGGTTATACTTAAATAGATTTATGCTTTTAAAGAAAATGATTTAGGGTTGCAAGCTTAAATGCACCCATGAAAATGAAGTAAAAAATGTTATAAATAAAGATGGGTAGGTAGAAAGCAGTTGTGTAAGCATGTAATAAAGCATCATCAGGCAAAAAAATCACTAATTTCCCCTTCCCTACAAATATTTAGTATTCTAACTATCAGTCAAAAAGACTCAAAACATTTCTCTGACTTTTGTTGGGACCAAACCCAAGGTTCGATGACTGATTGGTTAAAAAATATTAAATTCCTACACAAAACCCACATTCATCAGCATTTGTCCTTCATTCAAAATCATAATCCCTTTTCCTAAGTAAAAAACTCATTTTTACTTAGTAAAATTAAAACCCTAAATAACTAATTTCATTCCCTTTCAAAAAATCATTTATAAACCCTACAAATACATTTTATCCTAAGTTAAAGTGTGAAGTAATACAATAAAGACAAATTACGTTATTTACATTTTACTTAGAGTCAAATATGTGTTTTTATTTCATACATTATCCCTTTACTTTCATATTAATTTCTAATTTAGTTATTAAATCCCTAAAACTATTCTCACCCATATATTATTAAATCCTTTATTTTTAAACCCACAGAAAACTTTTTATTTTACGTAAATCAATGTTTTTATATTCCATGTGCGCAATATAAAAACCCCGCCATATCCCATTGGTTTTAACATATCTATACACAAATACCCCCCCCTATAGTTTTAAAACAACTATGAAAGGTTGAGAAACTATATAATAAAAATCCACGCCCATATGCATAATTGAAACATTGGAAATTTTTTTAATTAACACATAAAACCTTATACCCGCTACATCATATTAAACTTGAGGTTTAAAAATTTGATTAAACGTATATTTATAAATTTTTAAACATCCTCGCCACATTAATCGACCCCGGCCCCACTCCAAATCCTGACGCAACTTCCCTAATTGATTTGGGCTGTTCGCAGTTCAATCCCAGGATTCGACGACTAAAAAATGATATCGCAAATAAATCAGCGCGAAATTCCCCATCTCTTTTCCATGCGAAATGGGTAGTATTCCAATTTCCTCTCTCCTCCACGTGCTTCTTTGTCATTGGATCACGTTCGATCACCCCAAAACTGCTTACCACTGAAATCACACGCGATAACCACTCTGATTTTTATCCTTTGAACACAAAAACCACCATTCCCATCCGATGTGACCGACATTCATTGCAGAATAAACATAACCCTAATTTTCCTAAATAGCCTTGGAAATGCATTCATTTCCTATGTTTTGCACGTAAAACCTTGTATAAGCTCCCAGACTGTAAAAACAAGCTTTTTTCGCCATTACTATACCAAAAGCTTGCAAATTTCCAACCAGTAGCCATCGAAGATCGCTGAGGAGCTCTGCATTGGTCCAAAGATCAGTAAGGAACTATCCAACCTATTCAAAGACCCTAGAAACCACTTCGAAACCCTGTACCTACGAACAATAGGTTTTTCTTCTAAATTAAACCTTTTTCAAATTGAAAAATCCTTTTTAAAAGATAAATTTCATTTATAAACCTGAAATTCATCATAAGAACCCTGTCAAAAAGCCCAAAAAATAGGCCAAACCCTGTCAAAATTTCTGCAAAAACCCTGTTTCTTGTTGCATGTTGTTTTTAAGAGAAATTGTGAGTTTTTTATGGTCTTATAAATTGTTTAAACTCCAAATTTAGCCATAAATCCTCTAAAGGTATCCTAAAGCTTCTGTGCCCAATATTTCAGTGATTTTTAGCCCAATTTCTTAGTGAAAAATCCCAAGAAACCCTTGTTTCTTGTGTTTAAACCAGTAAAATCCTATAAATCCTTTTGAAGAATCCAGATTTACAAGAGAATCCCATATTCTACCCATTTTTATCCAAGAAACCTTTGCTAAAGTAGAAATGCTTCTGCAAACTGTCTAAACTTGCAGAAGTAGCCAAAATGCCTAAAAAGCAGAGCTCTAGCAATCTTGAAGGTTCTAAAGTGCTCAAATCAACTCCAGCTATGACTTCTAAGACTGCTATTATTACAAATCCTTTGCAACCCCCTGTCATAGACATTGAATAGTTTCCATTAACTGATACTGATTACAAGATAGTAGACCCAATTGTTGAGTTTAATCTGCTAGATATTCATAACTGGAGCTATGAGAAGTCCTTAGGTAATCAAGAAGAAGTCCATATTTGGGAATCCCATTTGCCCAAATATGTTGTTCCATTAACTCATCCATGCCAAGAAGTTATTAGGCTATGTCAACAGTACTATGTGCCTGAACATAGAGCCATAGTAAATGCCAACAAATAAGTTCTTTTCACCATTACTGCTGAGTCCATTAACCAAATGCTACAACTACAACCTCATCCTTAAGCAGTCCCTTTATCCATAGAGGCCCTTACCAAGCTATATATTGGCCTTGATTTTCCTGATAGATTCATGATTTTACAGACATTTATGCCTTTGCATGTAGAAATTCCTCAAAAAAATCCCCCATATTCCACTTCCATATTCCTAGAATGTTCAAGACATGTGATTTCCATGCTTTCCTTCATCCTAGGGTATTTCACTGATGAATACACAGATGAATCCATCTTGGGTTTCTTATCTACATTTACCCCAGGACAACCCCCATCTATGATATTTTACTATGCTGGTTACATTGCAGACAATATTCATCATCAATTGACCAATTTTCCAGTTGAAGGAGTGTTCAGATACACATCCTTCCTCTTCCACATGTTTTTATATTTTCAATCAGATAATTTTCCAGTTACTATTCAAAAGCTTAACATAGAGGGAAATCCTCTTTCTGTCATTTTTTGGACTACTTTGCTTAGGAAAGAATGTGCAGATTTCACTTATGCAGAATTTTCAGAATTATTCATACATCCAGTGAACAAAAACAGAACAACCAAGGATAAATGAAGAAATGAAGAAAATATTACAGTTGTCAGAGCAGAATAAAGTTGGTGATTGGTACTTATATGAAAAACATACTGAGATTAGAGTTTTTGGGTCAAATTTGTTACCTTACAAGTTACCCAAATATGTTTCAATGAGGATCTTTATCTTGGAGTATATCAGGAAAATCCTAAACTTTGATTCTATAAATTTCATGGTAGCAAAGAAGAAAAATTAGTTTAAATTAAAGAATCAGATAGGACAATTCATCTGCAATCATAGAGATGCAGAGAAAGAAGCAACAAAGCAGCTATTGGAATTCAGATTTGAAGAAAGCTTTCCTTGGAATTATGATCCACAAGGGATCTTAAGTAAACTAAGGGTTAAATGTAAATTAACACCCTTGATTCATGAAACAAAGCCAAAGATAGAAAAATATGCAAATCAGACTGAGTGGACAGAGAATACCTTAACAGATGCAGTGAAGAAAAGTGATACTAGTCACACTTTAGACACTGCAGATTAGCCAGAAAATTCCACCAAGAGAGTAAGGGAGAAAGGGTGCCTATTTTGCTAAAACTACAACTGAGACTAAATTCAAGTTAATATACAACAAAAGGCCTAAGTTAAATTCAAAGGGAAAGGATAAAGTAACAATTGATGTTGAAGAAACAGATCTTATAGATACCAACACAGATGTCGCCATTGCCATCATTAATGAGCCAGTTACTAAGAATCATAATGAAGAAAAAGTAGACAATGAAGATGCACAATTGATATAAAGACAACAGAGCATGGAAGCTTCATCCTCACAGGAAGCTGAGGAGAAATATATGGACATCAAAGAAAAATACAAACAGATCAAGCTAAAGAATGAAGAGATCAAAACAAATATTTATTCTCAATATCTCAAGCAGACACCAAGTGTGCAAAACAAACTTCTGTCTGCATTTGATTATTCAAACAACAAACTAATCATGTAAGTATTACAGCTCACAGTCAAATCCCCAAAAACAGTGGTAGATTATAAAAAGTTTGATTTGTAAGTATAAATTGAAAAGATTCATGCTCTTGATCAGATTGAATTCCATAGACAAACTTCAAAAATGTTGTACTCTACTGTTACAAATAAAGCCATGAGTGCTTAGAAACTCCATAATACCATTTCAAATATGAAAGATCAGATGAAAATTGATAAAGCATCCTTGTATGATAAGGATCTAAGGATCAAATATTTGGAAGAACTAGTTTTGCAGGTGGGATATGACCCTGCTAATATTAAAGCAACAGAGCTATTAGTGAAGAAGAAAAATGAAGATATTGTAGATTTGAGGAAACAACTTAAAATTACTCAAAGTGAACATCCTCAAACAAAAGAAATAATAGAAGGACAGAAATAAAAATATTACATGATGAATTTTATTTTTCAGTTGACAACCCAAATCAAGGAAATGGAGATTTAGATGGACAAACTTGTCCAGGAGAAAGAAATACCAAAAGTACCAAAAATTCCTATAGTTATACCTATAATCACTACAGCAGTGCCTTCAAATTTAGTTGAAAAGTTGGCACCCAAAGAATCACTAGCTACTTCAGTGCCAATAACTTCATCCACAACCTCAGCTACAGAATCATCTACAACAACAGTTCACCATATAGAAGAGGTCAACAAACTCGTAAAGGCCATGGAAGAAATGTCTCTTAAGACAAGTGAAATCAGCAGATTAAAACATATGGTAGAAAATCTTGAGAATTCAAACAAATTGGCTCAAATAAATGCAAAGACACATGAGCAAAAGACCATCAGATTAAATGAAGAATTGAAGAAGTTGCAGAAAGAATTAACCTTGAAGGAACATATTTCCTATGTGAAAAATCATTTGTGGAATAATATCATAGAAGCCATAAATGATGTATGGCCCTCCATCCAAGTGATTTTTGAACAAAGATACTTATTAAAAGCAACATTAGAATAAATCCAAAAGAATAAAGAGGAATTGGATAAAAAACTAGAACAAGCTCTAGAACTGATAAATTTCCTCAACAACAAGAATAGACAAGAGTTGGAAGAACTTGAAATTACTGATAGAACTGAAACTATCATTGAGATAAAGAAGGTTATCACTAAAAAGAACCTAATGAAGCGGTTAGAGGAAAAGTGTGAGAACATGAACATTTCCATAACGAGGTTCATGGTCAAATTTGAGAACTTGAGGCAAATAATTTTGACTAATATTTTGGTCATCAATGACAAGTTGATGCCTCAGGAAGATTATAACAAAAATATTAGAGAATATGCCAAAGAACAAGTTGAAAAAGCAGGTGGTGGACAAGGCATTTCAATAGGAAAAATCCTACTTAGAAGTTTTTAGGACTCATTCTATTTTACAACATGAAATTAAACACTTGTTTGTCATCAAGCCAACTTTCTCCAGGTACACAAAAGCAGATGAAAATTTCAAAAAACTGAAGAAAATACAAATTCCAAGTAACAAAGATTGGGAATCATGGACATATTTACTGTAAGAGGTAAAAAAGCAAAAAGGTAAAAATTAAAACAATTTTATGAAATTTACAGTCAAACAGATTTTTACAGCATTAAATATCTTTTAAAGAGTTTAAAGAGTCTCAGTGAAATTGTATTAGATAAGCAGATCAGATTTCAAAACAGACTTGAAATATCTAAAGCCAGCAAGGAAGACAACAAGGCAGCCAACTGCTTCTTATCCTAAATCAATTTCTATTTCTTTTGGATAGATAGGACAAATTGCTAATTTGTTAAGCAGCTGTCCCTATTATTGTTGTAAAGATATTTTATTTCCCTTAGATAATTCCTAGAATCATTCTAGGATATTTTGTAAACAATTATGTATAAATACTTCATCTTTAAAAGTACTATTGTGGAATAAATTGTTGAATATTTCTATAGTCATTTTTGTGGACTTGAACGCTTTTTGTGTTCAAATTTCGAGTAGCAGACTGGATTAGATCAACTAGCATCATATTTTAGGATTCATGTGATGAGCTATTTGGAGTGAAGTATTTTCCAAATTTGTCATTGTTATCTTTATTTGTTACATACAATCCATTTTTTGTTCTAAATTTGAATGAATGAATAGGAGGATTACTTCAGGATTTGTTAAAAGCACCCTGTCTTAACTATTTGTCATTTCTATGTTTTCATCTAATTTCCAGTGTAGAGAACCCTTAATTTCTTCCCCTCTCGTTTGACCTCTGCCTACTACTTCCCTTTTCCGGATCAAAGAACCCTTCATTACTATTTATCCCGATCATACCATCTCACAAAAAAACTTTCCAAGATCTCCAAGGGTTATCTATCTTGCCCTGAAAACATTTGACTTTTTGACCTTGATCCCAGCTCTGTATGCTTGATTTTTGACTCCTTCACCCAATGGACAAATAGATTTCCCAATATCCATCTCTTCCAGTGATTTTTCCCACCAAACCAAATTAAAATGAAACCAATTGCACAATCATAACTAGCTTAATATTTCATAAAAAAAAACAAAGTCAAATTTTATAGAGAGAGCCCTCTCTAAACCCTAGGAAGGCTAGATCCTAGAGTTTAAAAGTTGGTTCATGGTTACCTCTAGTTTTCTCAAGTAAAAACCAAAAATCTCACAACTAGAGAATTACTAGAGTGATAACAATGTGCATGCTAATGAAGTCTACCTTGATCCAAAAATTTATGTTGTATTCATTTTGCTGCATTGCTACAATGTAATTTTTTCTCACCCTCTTGTTGCATTTTCTGTTGCATATTTTCCTTTTGTGGATCCCATTTCTTATTATACTACCTGCCTATAATCTTGCTAATGCATTATCTTCCAGTACATGGAAAATTTTTTATGATTATTTTTTCGCCTCTTCTGAAATTCCATCTAGTCAACTTCCATGCTCCTTCAAGTTCACTATCAAGTATTGTCTTCTACTAGTACACCTACTTTCTACAGTTTATTTGTTGCCAACTTCCACATAATTTTTGTACGACTATCACCATTTTTAGCTCTTCATGTTTCTATTCATTTCAATAAAAAAATGTATCCAATACTACATGTCTCTGAGCTATAATTTCATATTTTCCGCTCATTCTAACATATTCATATTTTGGATCTTGTTAAGATGACATATTTCCATAAATAATTTATACTTTAATATAATGTTTCCTCCATCGTTTAAATCCATTCACCTTCTATCATTTCAGCTCTTGTAAGTTCCATGCTTTCTCCTCTATAATATTGCACATTTTCTTCCAATGTTCATGTTACTTCATCAACTAAAGCATATTCAAGCCAACACATCATTTCCTACATATCCTAATTCTCTTGACAATTTCCACTATTTGTATCTACATATCCTTTTAATGTTGTCTCCTTAAAATAAATACAAATAATCCTATATTTCCATTCTTTATTACCTGTAGACATATAACACATATTAGTTTTGAAAATATGATACTTTAGAGTCCCTATATATGCCTCAGGCATCTCGACCTTATACAACACTTCATTCATTAGATCTCCATTTTCTTCCTTCATCGTAACAATTTATTTCTTACCATGTTCAACTAATGAATATACATACTCAATTGAAACTTCATCATCAAAACATAAAAATTTCTCTATTTCAGTCATCTCATCCAAAACAAATATTGTACTACCTCTACCTTTTCTTCCATTAATGCATTTATCCACTTAATACTGTCTCCACCTTGATCTCTTCCAAAAATACTTAGGAATTTTTCTTCATCTTTGTATAAAAAAAAGTTAACATTTTGTTCATCATCGACAACAATTCCCGCATTCACACACCAATCCTTAGATTTAAAATCAATAGGCCCTTTAGCCTTAATATCAACATCTCCATCGCTTTCATCCTCTCCAAGGATTGATCCCTTCTCATGTTCACAATAAATTCCATCTCACACTTGGTTGTTTTGAATTCTTCCTTCAGTCTGGAACATATCATCTATCTTAGCTTAACTTGCAATGAATTTCGTCTCACCTTCTTCTTCATTATCTAACCACATCCCTGTTCTCATAATAATTGCTTTGTATTACTGAGTTTTTCTCTCAATTTAGTCATTTTACCTCTCGAATTATTTATCACTCATATTCATTTTCTTCATCCCAATTGCTTTGTAATTCTCTCTCTCTCTCTCTCTCTCTCATTATGAATTCCTCTTGAATTCTACAAATGATTATCGATATCCATATTCACTTCTCCTTATCGAGAACTTTCCTCGTTCACTTGTGAGTTGCAAAAAGCCTATATTCCTCTAGAACAAGTCTATTTATTGCTACCAATACCAAACTTTCCTCTTGGTCTCTCCTTTCTTATTATGGATAGTTCTACCCACACTCACTACGGAACTTCCTTCGCAACTTCTACTCAACCCCTTCTTGTTGGAAGTTGACCTCCTTTTCTCTGGTTTCATATGGTAATACATTGTCTTCTTCTCTTAGAGCACATCTACTCCTTAGCTTTCAAAGTTTTCATACTTCTAGATCTTCAAATAATCACTTCTCCTTGAATACTTTTCTATTTTAACCTATTTTTCTACAGTAATGGAATTCTTTTGTTGGGTTCTTGTCACAATTCCTCTTTCTTCTAAGAGTTTGGTTTCTCCATCTTCTTTTCACAACACTGTTGTCTTTCTTGGTAAACATTTACTCCAACCTACAAACACCACTATTTATGACCAATTTTGACACAAAACAAAACAATATAATATTTGTACCAAGATCCTCAATAATATTCCTATTGGTCCACTCCTCTGAACCAATTCTCCTCCAAATACTTTTCCTTGAAACAATCCTTCTTTAGAGCATAACATTGCTTTAATTTTCCTGCAATCATATCTTATTTTCCCAAAAAAAATTACTTTTGTGAAAAATAATTTCAATATTCGTTTATCTTCAATCAAACTAAAAGAAAATATGTTTACCTGCTATTTCATTGCATTGTTGCATCATAATGTAAGCAAGCCCTGTCTAAATAGTTAACCATTTCTCCTTCATCTTTTAAAAGAAAGATTTAAGAACTTCTCTCAAAATTATTTACTATTGCATTATAATATCATTATGTTTTTCTTTTCAAGATATTTGCATGTGTTGGCTCTAACTCTATTATTGAATATGCTTCACTCAGGCTATTTTGCTCCATCATCTTCCAAAATTTCCAACACTTTTCTTCCAAGCTTTACCTTGTGTTCATTAGTCTTCAAACACAAATATAAATTCCAACAAAAACAAATTTACCTTCTTGCAAACTCCTACAGAGTTGATTCTACTAGAACACCTCACTCCACAATTTTTCTGTTGTTATTGGTTATGCTGGGTTGACTCGTTTTATCCAAATATTCCTATATCATTCGCTAAGAGATGTTAGGCTAAAGAGATTTCCAAATTTCATACCACTTTGATGTTCGTTCAATTCAAACTTGATAAAATCTATGCCATAGAAAACCCACAGTGCTCAAATATCTACCACCATATGTGCTTCCTTCAACCTTGGTTACAATCACCTTGCAGGATAATAGTCTCGTTTATAAATAATATGTTGGAAAATTTAGAGTCGAAGCAATTAATTCAATTTTCCTTAGCCTTATTATTTCTTTGTGAACTTATTCGTCTTATTTCATTCTTTACTTATATATTTTCATCAAACAAATATCAAGAATATAAACAACAACAATATAGTACATAGTTATTATTCTCTGAGCTAGGGAAAAACCCCTCCAAAGGGAAGACCAAAAAACTCTTATCTTCTTATAATCTACTTCAAATCCTAGACCAAGTCCTTCTCTTAGTACCAATTCAACCCTTCTTCAAGTCCTTGTTTAATTTTGTACCAATGAACTGAAAAATACAACTTCATCCTACCAACTTCCATACTGCAACCTATGTGCAACTTCAACCCTGTAATTTTGGCCTTGTAGCTTCCAAGGAAACCCTAATTCAATCTATTCTTGAGACCTTCCTAGAGCAAGAAAACTTCTCTTAAGTTCAATGACGCCAAAATAGAGTTTTCTTCCTTCCTGCTACAAGATGTTACACTTCATCCTACTGCAATGCACATCTGTAACTTTAACATCTTTCTGCAACCCAAAACCCTAAAGTTTTGCACATGTGAGAAATATAGATCCCAAATACAATGTATTCCATCCTTCTAGATTCTTCTAGACCTTTGCTCTCATTTTTTGCTACAAATCGAACTTCTTCTTCTGATATCGAACTTGTGGAGCGAGGAAGTGTTATATGAGTTCGAAATTATCCTTTATATGGCCTTTCCAAGGGTTCTAATTCCCTTCCTTAGGCCAAATTCATGTTTCTAGGGCTGACTTGTACTTTAGGAGTTTCCAAGACTTTATAAACTCAAAAATAATTCTTTTTACAATTACATTTTTCCTGAAATGGTTTTATAAACATGATTTTGACTCCTTTGGCTCATGATAGTAAATTTTAAGACCTAACAGACCCTAGAAGCATGAATAACATGATTTTACCTAGAATGCCATTAATAAAGAGCATGAAACCTATGCTTTAATAATAATAAAATTTTCTTTTATTCTCGTTTTTTTACGTAGGATATATTGAAATGAGTACAACAATTATGAAGACCGAAACTAGTTATATTTTCAACACTCCCTCTTAACTAGGAGGTATTCATAATAGTACAACATCATATCTCTAACTGAAGAGTTCTCACAAGAAGATTCTGATTGATAATCCATAATGTAAGCATGATCATCGTGACAAACACTGTCTCTGAGGCCTAACTATACAAACTCTTATTTATTTAAGAGCATTATGTTGGGAGGATTTATATGTGATACTGCACTACCTCTACAACATGCAGACCCCATCCAGATGTCCACAAGGTATGTCCTTTTAGGAATATTCTCATCTTTGATATCCATACTTGTGTCCTCAAATAATATCAGTCCTCTCCAACCACTCTTATCTTGAATTCATGTCCCATTCTCAAAGAGTGTCGGTATGTTTCCTTTCTTGGATGTTATATCCTCAAGGAAACCATATATTCTTATCTAATCCTCTGACATTCTCTATTCACCACCTGAAGAGAAGAATGCACATACGATGTACAACATCACTTCCTCTCAAACCTAGAGGAAATCCCTATTCTCCTTTTTAATTAGGGAATAGATCCTTGCTCCTATTCAAGGAGACTCCTTTGCTCCCTCTCAAATATAGAGGAGATTCCAAACTAGGCTTTATAGCTGGGAAGTCAACATCCCAATCTTATAGCTTGTATTTATGAGAGTATCAACTAATGTTTATTCATAGATACATGGTTCTCTCTTACGTTTTCATCACTTTCATCGAGATTTTCTTCTTTCCGAGGTATCACAGAGTCATCTTCTTTAATATTGTGATAGGATCCATGGAATATTTCTTGCTCAGCACTTTCATCTTCATCATCATGAAGGCATTATATTGAGCCTTCCCAATCCTTAAGTTGATTATGGTTTCTGGATGAAATTGATCATTCTAGTTGACCTTCAGGTTATCTTCTTGTACTGCTACATTTCAATATGGACACACCTTGAGTTCATAGTTGTTATGTACCAGATAATGAGTTTCCCTCAATATTCTCCATACATAGTTTAACTCACCTCAATTGTCATCATATATACCTGAAACACCCTTTTTTAGGTAGAAAAATAATATCTTAACTAGATAACCAATAAGTAAAAATCACATCATGGTTACCTTCTCATACCATCAACGTCCTCGTCGATCATATCCACTTGAAACTGACTTCATGCATCAAAGTTCCCAGGGATCGAAATTGATTACCAAGTTAAAAAATTTCTTCCAGAAATTATACTAGATGTTAATCATTATTTTATATATATTCTTGAGAAAGTATTTAATTATTTATCCATCTTAAAGTAATTCAAATCCTATTCCCTTCAAGCATCATATATCCATATACTTAAGCATATTTTATGACCAAATTTATTTTCTCAAGATTTGATACATATGAACCTTATCCAAGGTTTTCTTTTAACATGCATTCCTATGCTTTCATCCAATCATCTAGATTTATGCCCTAAACTAACCCTACAACCGAATCCCATTTCATTCCTTCATCCCTTTACCAATATGAGTTCCACATTACATGGAATGTATACTATCCTTGTCATCATGTTTTTCTCAAGGACCTTGTATAACGATAGTCCTTCCAAGATCACGGTGATTCATTTAAGCAATATGGCAACCTTTAACATAATGTGAGATAATGCTCAAATTAATATTATGCAAAAATGGTTTATCTACTTATCTAAATGATTTGTAAAAATAAACTTAGTAATGTAGACTCTATATTTTCTACTATCATATGCTTCTCTTTATATGATGCTTATACTATCCTAAAATATTAATATTCATAAATAACCTGAATGTTAGTGAACTTTATTTAGTAGTAAATATCCTTTACTTATTCATTATTTTCCTTCTTCTCTAGGTTCTCCCACTTCTTCAGCTACATGAGCTTCACTCCTTTCCTTTGTCTTGTTATTTTGTTAGTTTGGGCAGTCCCTCTTAAAATTTCCAAACTCATTGCACTTGAAGCATTGAACCTTGGAAATGTATTTATTCTTGGACTTAACAAACTTTCCCTTCTTCATATTCTTAAATTGGGAAAGAAATTTCTCATATTTCTCATATGATCTAATATCATCTTTCACATTGATCCTTGATTCTTCCAGTATGCATTAATCCAACAAATCATCAAAGGTAATTGAATCCTTCTTGGAGTAGCTTCTTGTTGTAAAGTTGCTCCATTCTGGTGGAAATGTATTTAATACACAAATGGTTATTTATTAATTAGTAATTGGTTATCCAAGTCCTTATAGATGGTCTCTTAGTTGAGAGACTCTAGTGAGAAAGGATGCCACATCCTCGTACTTTGGTTTACCTAATCTATATAACTTATTTTGCAAATACATCTTACGTCTTGTTGTACTTATAGAGTATAAATTCAATAGCTTGCCACACATAGCCTTGGAAGTCTTTAAGATTGTAACAAAGGGAAAAAGACAATCCTTAATTGATTCAACTATGACCCTTCTTGTGTCTTTTCTTTTCTTGGTTCAGTGATTTCCCCAATAACACATTCCATCACTTCTTGTTCTGTGATTATCAAGTCAATTATTTTCTTCCATGCTAGATAGTTTGATGAATGATCCGAATGTAAAATGGCATCCACCCATGGTATTCATCTACCCATGTTATCCATCCACCCATGGAATTTACCCATGGTATTGTAAATGTCATCGACCTATGGTATTCATCCACCCATTGTATTTATTCGCCCATGGTATTGTAAGTGACATCTATCCATGATATTCATCCACCCATGGTATGTATCCACACATGGTATTCATCCACACATGGAATTTACCCATGGTATTGTAAGTGGTATCTACCCATGGTATCCACCTATGGTATCTACACATGGTATTGTAACTCAAAAAAGGCTATAAATAACAAGCCTCAGTTTGTAAAAGGACATATTTTCCACCACAATGTAGCTTCTATAGTTATTCTCTATTTTAATAAAACAAGTTTATTTGTGGTTTTATTTGTTTTATGTTCTCTCTTTTTTTTTGGCATTCTAATTTTACAGATCTTGTCAGATCTATTTCAATTTTTTAGATCTTGGGGACCTCCCCCCAAGATCCAGATTAGTGGTATCAGATTCAAGTTATGAATCCATGGGAATGAGGGTTTGAATCATATTTCAGTTTCAATGTTTTGCAAACTCCATGAATTTTTTGGGCAGCGAGTTTTTAGATCAGATCTGAAACTTTTGGTGAAAAATTTACAAAAAAAAGACCATATTTTGATTCCTTGCAAAAAAATAACCAAAGTAAAAAAAAAAATTTGGCCGAATTGGAGTTCGGATGAGGGAGATATCGCTGATTCAAAATCAGCAATGTTGTAGCAATTTTTCTGACGATAATTCATGGATGGCAGATCTCGTATCATTTCTTGCAGTTTTCAGTGAGAAATTTTAGATAAATGGTTACAGATCCATGCTCCCCTTGAAAATCTCCTGATTTCAAAAAAAAAAACCGGTCGAATCGGAGTCTTGACAAGGGATTTATCGCTAATTTAAAATCAGTTATTTTTTCAGAAATTTTGTGACGGCGGGACAGTTCCAGGATGCATCTGAGAGTCTAGGGTCTCCAAATATCGATTTAAAACACATGGGAAGATGAAGAATGATCATTCCATTTCTAAAAATAGGTTATAATAAATATTCTGAGTTATATTGACTGAGTTATGCTCATTTTAAATTTGGAGCAACATTCAGAGCGAGTTCCCTTTCGAGACGTGCCCTCCCACCTCGCTTTAGTAGGCACTTGCTTCACATTCATCAGTTTTAGCATAGAATAATTTGGCTTGGGTTATTTAAAGACGTGCCCTCCCACCCCAAGCTATGTAGGCACTTGCTAATTCATCAACAATCAGCATCACGGTTGTGGGTCAACCGCACAAAATCCTTCTCATCGAATTCCATTTGCTAAGCCGCACATAGTTAGTAACACAATTGGTCACAAAAATTACAGGGTATCTCTATCCTCAGATCTTCTTTTGTCATGGTTTTGATTCATCCACAAACCCACACTTCATTGAAGTCCATTTTCTAGGCCGCACACTGTCAATATCCTAGTTGGTCACAAGCGTTACAGGGTATCTCTATCCTTGGATCTTCATTCATCACGGTTATGGGTTAACTAAACAAAACCCTTCTCTTCAGTGGCTCTTCATATTCAACAAAGGCTTCTCAGGAGGGAACTTCACGCAATGGGGACCATTGCTTCTTAAGGAGGGAGGAACAATCCGAATGGAAAATGGCATCCACCCATGGTATTCATCTACCCATGTTATCCATCCACCCATGGAACTTAACCGTGGTATTGTAAATGTCATCGACCCATGGTATTCATTCACCCATTGTATTTATTCACCCATGGTATTGTAAGTGACATCTATCCATGATATTCATCCACCCATGGTATGTATCTACACATGGTATTCATCCATACGTGGAATTTACCCATGGTATTGTAAGTGGTATCTACCCATGGTATTGACCCATGGTATCCACCTATGGTATCTACACATGGTATTGTAACTCAAAAAATGCTATAAATAACAAGCTTCAGTTTGTAAAAGGACAGATTGTCCACCACAATGTAGCTTCTATAGTTATTCTCTGTTTTAATAAAACAAGTTTCTTTGTGGTTTTATTTATTTTGTGTTCTCTCTTTTTTTCTGGCATTCTAATTTTGCAGATCTTGTCAGATCTATTTCAAATTTTTAGATCTTGGAGGCCTCCCCCCAAGATCCGGATCAATGACCCAACAAACTTATTTCTTTCCTTGAAGAAATAACCCATATGAATTTTATATTCATACATGATGTAATACTATGACACTTAATTGATAGCCAAGATCCTCCTTGACGATGTTTTCAATCCTCTTGATGCCTTCAAGATCCTTGAAGAATGTTCTTGAAATATGTTGCCTAGGATTTCTCCAACAACAAATTCCAAGAATGACGAATGATACCAAGATCTTTGATACTTTTTTTAGAGATGTATGCCAATGAGTCTTCAATTGGATTCATTCAAGAGATAATATTTCTTGTAGTTTCCTTCTTCAGGCTTCAAGAGTTTCCTTTTAGTTTACCCTTGAAAATAAAATATTTCTAGTTTCCTTCTAGCTGCCTTTGTTTTTCACCTAAGCTCTAATACCATGTTGGAAAATGTAAAGTGGAAACTATTAATTTAATTTCCCTTAGCCTTAATATTTTATTGTGAACTTATTAGTCTTCTTGTGTTCTTTACTTACATCTTTTCATCAAAAAAATATCAAGGATAGAAACAAAAACAATAGAGGACACAAATTTTAGGCTCCTAGCCATGGAAAAACCCCTCCAAGGGGAAAACCCAAAAATTTCTTCTCTTCTTGGAATCTACTTCAAATGAGATACAAAGACCCAAACCCTAGAACAATTCCTTCTCCTATTACCAATTCAGGCCTTCTTCAAGTACTTCTTTCATTTTGTACCAACCAACTAAAAAATGTAGCTTTGACCTGCCAGATTCAATAATACAACTTGTACTGCAACTTCAACCCTACAATTTTAGCCTTGTAGCTTCCAAGAAAACCATAATTCAGCCTCCTTGTGAGACCTTCTCAGAGCAAAAAAATCCTCTTAAGGTCAACGAGGTCTAAACAAATTTTTCTTCCTTCCAGCTACAAGATGTTGCACTTCATCCTACTGCAAGTTGGATCTGTAACTTTGACCTCTTTTTGTAGCCCACAAATGCTAAAATTTTGCACGTATGACAGAGATAGAGCACAAATTCAAGATATTTTGTCCTTCTAGCTTCTTCTATACCTTCTCTCTCCTTTTCTACTACATATCAAACTTCTTATTATGATATTTCACTTATGGAGTGATTAAGTTCCAAATGATGTCGCACTTCTCCTTTATATAGCATTTCCAAGGGGTTTAATTCCCTTCTTAAGGCTAAGTTGATGCTTCCAGGGTTGACTTATACTTTATTAGTTTCAAGGAATTTCTAGAATAAAAATAAATTTTTTTTTTAATTACAATTTTTCTAGAAGGGTCTTATAATCATGATGTTGACTCCTTTGACTCATGAAAAAAAATCCTAAGACCTAAGAAACCCTAGAAGCATGAAGAACATGATTTTACCCCGAAGACAATCAATAAAGAGAATGAACCCCATGCTTTAATAATAATTTTCTTTTCTTTTCTTCTCTTGTTTGTTACATAGGATATATTGAAATGAGTAAAAAAAATATGAAGACTAAAACTAGCTATATTTTCAACGTAATAGTGTGGGAGAGGATTTATCGGGTATAACCCTCGATGTTAACACCAACACAATTTTTATGACTTAGCCCTTCTCCTAAATATTACAAGTGCACAACTAAGTTAAAACTCAACCCTTTTGTTCTATGATTTATCCCCTATCCACATTCTTCATTACACATATTAGAGCCTTGACTTTACACCTCATTCCATTCTTAGAACCAAGGCTTATAAAAGTCAGCCCCGACCTCTCTTTGTATGCCACATTAATGAATCACCCATGATTTCGAACTTCTACGTGTGGTCCAATCCAAATCCCAATGCCTTTTTATTTATCCTTTTTAAATGGTTCTTATGTGATAAATCCCTTCCAGACTATCCCACTTTGAATCCATGATTTTTTAATGCCACTTGATCCCACTATATCCCAACTCGATGGGTAGATGATTTAAGAAAACAACCAGTGTGATAAGCCTCTGGCTGGGACCCACTCAAATTCTCCACATAATGCCTCTTTCCGGCTCTCAAAATCTTGACCCAATGGAAAGAAGAATTATGAAATTTTTCTAGGGTAGAAAACCTCTAGGTAAGACCCACTTCCTCCACACAATCCCAACCTCCTTTTTATTGGTTGGGATTGCATGTCATCCCAGTCGAAGTTAGCCACCTATTCCCATTAAATGTTTCTCTTGTCCTTTCATCATAAATCCTTTGTCCCAACATTTTCAGGTAACTACGATTCCTATGAAATAACTTCAGTTTGGTCTCCTTTCACTATCAAATGACATAATTCTATCAGGAATTAGAAAAAAAAATAATTTTTTCACTCCTCTATGTCTTCTCGGCCTTATGACCTCCTGCAGGTATCCTTTATTACACCCTTACGACCTTCCTCACAATGAGATTCTTCTTTTCCTCCTCCATTACACATATCGTGCCTCTATTTCAATCTAAAATCCTCCTTACTGCTTATTATTTTGGGATTTTTGATCACTCTCTGGATCAATATTCAACTAATTCTCTCCTTTCGACTATAAAAATAATGATACACCTCCACTTTGATAGTGGCTCTCCCACTTGAGCTTCTGTATCAATAATTCTCTATAGGGCTAAAAATAATAAACAATGAATCGACATTTATTTTCCATACAATCAAAACAGAGTGTCGTCGTGCATTATATACAAATAATTGCAAAAGGCCTTGGCTTAAATATAACGATTGGACCTCTCGCCCTTGTGGCCACTCTCGCCTCTGTGCCTCTCTACTTAACTCTTTTTTTTTATGCACTTTATTCCTATTGGCTTACAAAATGTGTACCAAAAAGGATTCAGAATGGATTTTAGTTCAAATCCACAATTCCATCAACAAATACTATCTCAAGGTCTCTAGATCGACATTTCTCTCATAAAATCCAACTAACGCTCCTAAATAGTTTTGATGTCTCACATTTAGAAGAGATATAATTACATCAATCCTCACCTTAATTAACTATATACAATTATTCTATAAACTGAGGAAAATACATTAAACTAAACAAATTCACACATGTAAGGAACTGACTCCCTCGGTAAACGAGAATACTCCAATTCTAGTCAAAATACATTTTGACTTGGAAGTGGGATGCTCTTACATCACATATGAACAATACTTGTGTTTACAGTGTTGGAAATCCATCAACTAAGGGGGTCTCCCTGATGTGAAGTCCTAATTAGACCTCACACCCTTTGGAGTAGGAGCCCCAACCAGAAATACAACTAGTTTCCATTGTCCTTAGGGATTTTCCTTGGCTGCAATTACTAACATAAGAGGTTATAAAAAATTCTTTGAAACAAGAAATTTGACTCTATGAGGCATACAATTGCAATGTATATAATGTACTTTCACGACATGGAGAAATAGAGCGAGCCTATAGAATAGAAGTAATAGTACCATCCTAAAATCGATACAAAAGAGCATAAGAGGATCACCAATTAGTCTACAAATTATTTCACAAGCCAACCATGATCATAAATGAAATACAACACACCTTCAACAAGTTAAGTACCAAAGCCACATAAATAGTTCACTTTCCTTAGTAAATATGCAACATATACCACAAACATATAAATAATAGGCTTACTATATTCTCAATACATGCATGAAAATGTGTTGACTCATCTAGCTTCATATATTGAGTGGAAGTGCCAATATATAGAAGTACAATGATGCCACACTAGCCCCAATAGTGGAACATTAAGTGTAAAACCACAGGTAAAAAATCCATGTAATAAAGTTAATAATGAAAGAATAATACCAAGGTCATAAGACACAATTCCAAGTTGAAAGTTGGGAAACAAATCCTAGTGTGGGTGTTCATTTTTTTATTATGGCCAAGGAAATTTGAAAGGGAAATGGCACAAGCATTGAAAAGGAAAAGCAGAATTAATTGGAATTTTATTTATGAAAATAAAGGAAAATAGGATAAAAGTAAGGTGAAAGGTCACAGGTTGCATGTAAGGGGGAAAATGAAGGAAAATAATGGAAATTGAAGGAATTAGAGGCCTCATTGATAAATATTCTTCTAAGGATCAGTTCACAACTTTTGTTAGTTCTATTTTTGGATCTCTCTCTATTCTCTCTACTCTCTCATACTCTTTCACACTTAAAGAATTCTTGGAGCACTCTAACTTTGGAGAAAGAAAGGCAAAGTAAGGAAAAGAAAGCAAATGGGAGTAAATATCAAGCAAGGAAGGGTTGGATCAAGTGGCCATAGTAGGTTTACTTTCATGTATCGAGTTGCATGTATTTTTTCCTTGCTAGTTTTTGCATGCATGGTATATGCATGTGTGTATTTGGTTCTCTTGTTGTCTTTGGCATGGTTTTTACAGGTGTGAAAGTGGTTTTCAACCTTTCCTTTCCATTTCTAGATAGCCATGGTGTGATGGGGTTATTTTACTTGGTTGAATTACATTACTGGATGGTTTCAAAACTGAGTGGGGTCATCTCAGGAAAATTCCCAGAGACCTAGGAATCCCTAGACCAGTAATTGCAGGATACATGGTAAATCCTAAGGGTGGAGATGAGAAAATTTGTCATGGTTTAGTTGGAGAGATCCGAAGGCATCCATGCTTGTTTAGGGCCTAGTGATTCCTTGACTAGTATATGGCAAGATTGTGTTAAATCCTGGTAGTGTATGTTTAATGTTTGGGCCTAGGAATACCTTGATCGGTAATGGTAAGACTCACAGTAAATCTTAGTTGCATAGATGAGGCTTTCGGGCCTAGAAATCCCTTGACCAATAATGGAAGGATACATGGTAAAGCCTGAGGAATCCCTGGTTGGTTTTTTTCTGATTCCCACATTCATGCTTGTAATATGGCACGGGGCTGATAGGCTAAAAGAAATATTTGGTTCAGCCCAATCTATGGTCAGGCGATACATGGAAGTCCCTGACTTGGTTGGATATTGCATATTTTAATAAGATCTATTTTTCTCTTGTATTTTATGTGTAAGTGTGTTTGTTATTATTTTATTTTAATGTTTTTTCTATCATTGTTAATCTATTGGTTATAAGCATGGTTTTGTGACAATCTTGAGTTATGGATCTCATCATGTTTTGATTAGTAAATGAATTTTAATGAATGTATGACCTAATATATGATAATGTAGCGATTATGAGAGGGAATGAAACCTTCTTGATGATTCTCATATAAGTATGAGGTCCCTATGTTCATATGTGTTCTTATGACCTGCACATTACATGTTCATGATGTGTTTGACGATATATATATGTAATGATTAAGATGAATCAGGCTAGGTCCTTGCTCAAGTTTGGACTTAGAGGTTTTTTTTCTTTTTATTAATCATTCATGGAAGTTTCGTCAAGTTCTAGATAGAGGCCTGAGTCCTAGCCCTCAAAAGTGGCTCAGAATTTGGGGCCACTGGCACAGAACTGCCTGGGAAAGTTTGTAACCACATGGAGGCATTGACATGGGAGGGATTGACGGGTTTGAGTCACATGGAGGGCTCTTCATGGAAGAGATTAGGAGTCTATTTCATGTAAAAAGAAAGTTAACTAAGGGGTTGGGCACTTGGAGTGGATGATTAGCCCTTGGGGGTCGTGTAGCTCCCAAGGAATGTCAGTTTGGTTTTGTTTTGTTAATTCCACTTCCTTAAATGTACTTGGGGAGTTGAATCATATCATAGTAAATATTTGTCACATGTTTACCCAGGTGGACTGGTAAGCTTGGTTAAGTGTGGGAGGAGGGTGTTACATAAAGTCACTACTTTCACCTCCAAATAAAGATATTATCTCCTATGCCAAGCTAGAGAAGCCAAGGTGAAATTTCAAGTTGAAGACGTTTATTTGGTTGAGTCATGAGGGTGTATTTATAAAAAAATATGTAACTCTCCACCTCCCATGTGACTCTTGACTTCCCTCATGAATCTTGAGCATCTACAATGACTTTTTGAATTGTTACATGACCTTTGAAATTCTATATGACTTTAGAACTCAATAATGACTCTTAATATTCCATGTGGCACCCTAGGTCTTCCACATATTTTAAATTTTCTCATTTTTAGAAATTGCACAATTACATTCCACAATTTATGCGACTAGGCATTATGACAGATTTGAATCTTGAGATCACTCTTGACAATGATGACATGGAACTTCATGATGATGTGGCATTTCCAAGCTACTCCTTTTGTTTTTTTCTTTGTATATTCATGATTGATCTTGCATTTTCTTTGTATTCATCCTCCAAGGGGTTGATTTATATGGAGTCTTCATGCAATCCTGATATTTGATATTTTTTCAGAAGCTAGTGTCTCTTTATATTCTTGTTCGATGACTTCTTAATGGTTCCAACTTCAAAAGCGTATTTCAACATAATACTCTTCTCTTCCTCTCCAAGAATCATCCTGTCAGGTCAATATATAATACATGCAAGTGGAATCCACTCATGAGAAGAAGACATTAGTCCAAAAATATCCTAGTCTAACTTTCTTCATGAAAACCATTGGTTGACCTGGAACTAGGTATTGGACCGAGTGGAAAGCTCAGGGATTGCGCTATGCGTAGTTCCAGAGGCCACGAGTGAGGGATTGAGGCTTGAAATTATGTAGTGTGTAGTTCTAGAAGCCTCGGTAGGAATACTGCATAGTTGGGGAGATCAGTGAAGCAGGCTTGATCCTTGAGACTGGACAATGAGCCGTTTAAGAGAGAGAGAGGCCTAGGATTGTGAAATTGTGCAACTAAAGGAGGTAGGATGACAACTTGAGGCTTGAAATTGTGCAATACATAGAAGGAATTTGATTGGGAGGATGAATTACACAGTTCTGGAGGTCAAGGGGCTAGGATTGAGCACTAAGAATCCACAATGCATGGTTCTGGAGGGAGACTGGTCATTGGATTGTGAAATTGTGTAGTTCAAGGACTGAAGGAGGAAGCTTGATGACTGAGATTGTGAAATGTGCATAAAGAGACTACCTAGGGGGAAGGTTTGCGCAATTTATGAGGGAAAGGAGGAAATCCTTAAGCACTGTGACTACGCAATGAGCAGTCCTTGGAGGCAATACCTTCACATTAGATAGTTACAGGAGGTGAGGGATCAAATTGTGGCTTGATACTATGCAATGTGTATTTCGAGGAGGCCAAGTTTGGTCAAGGTTGGTTGGGAAAGAATTTTCCATAATTTGACTTAGTGTGGGATAACTGAGACAGAAGTGAGACAAAGATTGAACTTATGAATGATCACACAAACTTATAAAAATTGACGAAACAACATTGAACACTCAATACAAAATAACAATATGATCCACTCAAAGTGAAAACAATACAACAACCTCCTCCAAGTGCGACACTTAGGGTACACTTTGCGATGAAAATGACAACAATTGTATGAAAGTGCAAAATATTTGGGAAATATTTCTAATTTATTTCCTTATTATGAATAGGACACATTAGTGCAGGAGAATGCATTAGAACTTCCTTTTAACAATGTACAATTAACTCCCTTCAACTAGGTGTGACACTTAAGATAAACTGCGACGATAGTGAAAACACTAGTGCGACATGCATGAAACATTGGGAATAGTATAATGGATGTCTATATAATAAATAGGACTCATCATCAACAAATTTAACCCTTTAGTTGAATGATAACTCCACTTTTAAAACATGCAACAATTCCCATGCCAAAAGCTAAAATTTGTGACAATAAAATAAAAGTGTGAACGACACTTGCTAATGCAAATAGCATTGAAAGTGACACATGTTGGAGAGAAGATAACAAGAAAACAACACTTATTAAAGTGATAAAAATAAAAAGAAGCAATGGTAAATAATTGCGAAAGCGAAGGTGTGCAAAATCGATAGTTGGAAAAACTCACTGAAATAGAGGCACAATCACAACCAAAAGTGAGAGGCTGTCATTGAAAGTGCACACTTACTGTTGACATAGGTTTAACATTGTATGAGGACTATCTTGATGGAATATTATATGCCTATTCAAACTGTGTAAAGGAATTTGCTCGTGAATTCATTACCAAATAAGCATGTGTGAGCAAGTGACTTCGACACTTAGAAACTGAGAAGAAGACTTAAACACTTAGAAAATGAGAAGAACACTTAAAAAATTAGCATAACATTAATCAGTCATGAAGCGACTATGGAATTACAGATCATTAGATCCTTAGTAGTTTCCAAAATTCACGTGTAGGAAAATTTTTGGAAGGTGTTGATCAAAACGTCAACACTTGGCGATGCACTGTATAACTCTAGCTTCTCTATTCAGGTTTTGTCCTTAAGTAAAAGGTCTCAGTCTTTTAGGAATTATTGATTCATCACATGGATTACCTTAGCTCCCCCATTTGACCCGGTTATGGATATAATATCCTCTATTTTTTTCTTAGATTTACACATTCACAAAGCTTTCCAAATCACAATTTTTTTGATTTAGGAGAAGAGTAATATAAAATTGCAAGTTCAAGATAATGAGAGTCTTAGTTTTCATCTCTGTTGTTGCTCCCTTTCTAGTAGGCCTGGACAGTATCTCATTAGAGTCACTACAGGAACACAAGCATTGCTTCGCTATCAACAAGCTTGAACAGTACCCCTATGAAGTTACTTTCTTCACCTATTTATGTAGAAAAACTTTCTCTTCTTTCACCCTTTATTTATTTATTTATAAGATTGTTTTTAGGAACTTATTTATTTCACTAGGTCAGAAGAGGGATCCCAAATTATTGAGAGTAGAATAGGTTTTTCCCTCAGAGAAGGTTATATATAAATATGATGTTGGTTTTATCGCTATTTATTTTCTCCTTTCCCTTCTTCTTCTCAATTGGATCAACAAGAAAATCATAGGATAGATACAAGATTTATTGTTCAACCAAAGGATTTCTATTTGAATGGATCATATTTTCCATTTAGACATAATTGAATATAAATATATGTAAACCCAATATAGAAAACATGATGATAGATAATCCAAGCATTGTTCATCACCACAATTTCCCTTTTCAATTTTTGCCACATTTCCTTTGAGCCAAGTAAGATCATTTTCATGCAGAGTCAAAATAAAGAAAAGAGATAATAGAAATACAAAAGGAAAATCAAAGTGGACATAAAACTTAACTACGATAAATACATGATTTATGGTTTGACCAAAGGCTTTATGTTTGAATGGATCATATTTTCCATTCATACATCATTGAATATAAAGATATGTAAATCCAAGATATAAAAGTGGATGACAAATAATCCAAGCATTTCTCATCAACTCAATTTCCCTTTTCAAGTTTTTCCACGTTTCCTTTGAGCCAAGTAAGAGAATTTTCATGCAGAGTCGAAAGAAATACAAGACATAATAGAAAGACAAAATAAAAAATAAAAGAGGAAGTAAAACTTAACTGTGAAGCAACATGGAAGAAAAACAAGGAAAACAAACCAAATGAAAGGACTTGTAAAAGATAAATTGAAAATTCATGGAATGAAACTAGAGAGATAAATGCACCTAAAACTATTCCTAACCTAACGAGCTAGAAGGTCAAGTATAAGTGTAATGAAATTTCCAATGTAGCCACCATAACCTCTCCTAACCTACAATCACAAATATACAAGAAATTAAAAGAAATATAGATCATCTTGCAAGAGTAAAGAAAACAATTTGACAAACTTACACAATGAATTGAAGGTCTTGCTTATCAACAGAAATATGTGCCATACTAACTAGATTTAACAAATTTTGAGCTTTACCTTGTTGCTTGAAATGATGATCATACAAACCTTGAAGGTTGCTGGTGTAATTACATTCATAACCATCAACTCATGGTAAATTTCCTCAACAATCCGACAAGCATCTAAATTGTGAAATGATAAATCATGAAGATCAATGGAGTCAACAAAATCAATCAGTGTAAAAAAACTATGATTATATTGGTGACTATAAGATCCTAGATTCTCCATTGGTTCACCTTGTATCTGATTAGACACTATGCCAAAAATACGAAAGCTTAAGGAATTTAAAACAATCATTAACATTACAAACATAGGAAACCAATTCGGATACCCGACTGGCGAAAGATTGGAAATAAGGGTCAAATCAAACCAGGTATTCGTATAATAACAAGGGTTTTTATTCAATGAATGACTCAAGAATTTTCTATCATTCAAGAAGAGAGATTTTTCCAAGAATATGATTAAAATCATGACATACACAAGAGGGATAAGAAGGTGATTGAAATCGAAAGTGTTTGAAAAAGATAAACCATTCAACCTATAATGACTTTCATATTGATAATTAGAATGAAAGGCTTTGAAATTGTGTAGATACAGAAAATATGTGCTCTCTAACCTTGGGTGTATTGCAAGGGATTCACATAATTAAGAATTAACCAAACAAGAAACTTTCATCTGATCATAAATGTTATCTTGAAAATTGTGATGATCATTTGAAATTATCAAAGGTCCCTTTATAATGAAGTCACAACCAGTTGATAAATGTTGAGGAAACAATTATGCGTGAAAATATAGATCCAACTTAGTTCATAAATCTCAGCAGGACTGCGAGAACCTGACATAACCATCATTAAGGGTTGAAGTGCCTTGACTTCCTGACAGGTCTATAAACTTTATGATGGAGGATCATCAAATTTTGGTGTAATAGAAAAATAAACAAGTAAATATGCACCACTATCATCAGATGTATCAATGAGAATACTATTAATGCACTAATTTGATCAGACTTAGTATTAAAGATAACTGATTCTTGATGGATAGAGCACTGAGGTACATTAGCTGGAAAACATCCTTGATCATCCAGAGTTGTAACATCTTCCTCCTGAATTATAATATATTTACAATTGAACAAATCATGAATAATATATTTAATATTTTCCTCCTCTTATGGTATAATCACACCATCTTATACTTGATTACAACCAGAACCAATAGTGAAATGATCCAAATAATTAAGAGAAGTTTTTGGTTTAACAAACCTATCCAACATATTTGGATACATTGAATAATGTGTTAGAGGTGAGGAAACATGAAAATACTTGATGGGATAGAAACTAGTTTTAACTAAAGCAGACTGAGCTTGTAATAAAAACAGATCAACATGCATGTTATGCTCCATGAGATTATTTTCATCATCATAATGATTCAAAACAAACATACCAATTTAAAATTCATATTGATCTTTCTTTTCTTCGATGGGGTATACCAAGGATTCAAAGGCCTGACAAATTATCATTTCCGGTTTGTCATACGAGGATGCATGGAGAAAAGGGATTTCATAAGCATTCTAAATTATAGATTATAAGCTATGGGAAGAAGATTTTGAATCAATGCGTATAAACCTAAGTACTCAGAAGAAGGAAAGATATCTTTCGATGTACTTGGATATCCATCACCACATGTGTTAATGGAAACAAGGATTCCATGGTGGTGGTTGTATTAAGTCTAAAATTGAATGAATGATATGGACTCATTTGACAGGTTACCATGATTGTGATATCAGTGATTAGAAAGAAATGCAAGTTTGTCATCTTGGGAGAGGGAATAAGGATGAATCATATCTTCACTTCTTTGAACCTCTACATGTATGATGCATTTACCTTGTATATGATCACTAATCAAAACAACGGGTTGAACATCATTAAGAGATGAAGTGAATTGATCAAGAAAATCATGAAAAAAGGATTCATGATACATATATTGTGGAGGTTGAAGGGTATCCCTTGAAGAAACCATGTTTTCAATTGGATTACATTCAATATGGGACATAGGTGTATTAATATGATCTTGAAAAGCAAAGGGAAAAACTTTCACTTTAGAATCCATGAAATTGCTAAACAATTGCAAGTTATCCTAAATAGGATCCAAATCATGCAAAATGGGTGGAGGTTAAATGGACAAATCAAAAATTCACTTTTCATATTTCCCAACTTTAACATCATCACCAGGGGGCACCCAAATTGATACTGGAAAAGAGGATAAGGAACAAAAAAAATAATACGTTCCTCCTCACAAATTTTGGGTGTCTCATGATCAACATAAGTTGGTAAGGAAACATCATATAGGGGTTTGGATTCAAAATATTTAAAGGAAAGAAGAATCAAGCTCTGAAACTTTTCACCGATAAAATATGAATCAAGTACTCCCTTTTGAAATTCATAGAAAAGGTGAAGAAAAAAAATAAGAAAATCCTCTATAGATTCATCAAATTTCATTATGAGTAATCAATCCTATTACACACATCTTGATAATTATACCTATCAAAGGCTTGATGAAGCTCCTTTAGGAATTGATCAAATGAATGAATGGAAGAGGATGGTAAATTTTGACACCACTTCTTAACTCAACCTTCAAGAGCGAGGGTGAATAATATAAAAAACAACATATTCATCATTGATTCCATTATATTTACAAAATCCAAGAAAATTGGATATATGTTTGGCTATGAATGTAGCACCCTCACCATCAAACCTAAATTGAGACAAGTCATGAAATTTTTCTGTTGAGATGAAAAATTTACTAGGATATAGGTTAGAAAAAAATTCAAGGATTATTATTTGGGGAAGATCTATTTAATATAATAGATTCAAAACAGAATCAACGAGAACAACTTGTCATCTATCCCTCCTTCTAGCACATATTGTTGATGGTGCTAGAAATCCATCAACCAAGGGGGGTCTCCCTCATGTCTAGTCCCAGTTAGACCTTAAACCATTTGGATTAGGAGCACCAACCAAAAACACATTCGGTGTCCATTTACTTATGGATTTGTCAAGGCTTCAATCACTAACATAATAGGTTATAAAAAAATATTTGAAACAAGAAAGTAAATTGACGCCGCGAGGCACAGAATTGCATTGTATATAAGGTACTTTCATAGTAGGGAGAAAGAGAGTGAGTCTCTAAAAGAAGAGTAGTAGTACCATCCTAAAATATACACATAAGAGCATAAGAGGATTACAATCTAGTCTCCAAAATAGTGCACAAGCCAACCATGACCATAAACCAAATACAACACACCTTCAACAAGGTAAGTACAAAATCCACAAAAATATTTCAATTTCTTTAGTACATATGAAAAAAACATATATCACAAACATATAAAGAATAGTCTTACTATATTCATGATGCATGCATGAAATGTGTTGGCTCATCAAGCTTCACATATTAAGTGTAAGTTCCAATGCATACAATTAAAATGCTGCCACACTATCCCCAATAGTGGAACATTAAGTCACGACTTTCTCCTCCAACGAAAGGTCTTCTCTCCTATGCCAAGATAGAGAAGCCAAGGTGAAATTCCAAGTCCCAAAAGTTCATTTTCATTATTTATGAGGGTATATTTATAAAAAATAAGGTGACTATCCACCTCCCATGTGACCCTTTACATCCATCATGAATCTTGAGCTTCTACAATGACTTTTTGAATTCTTACATGACCTTTGAGCTTCTATACGACTTTAGAACTCAATAGTGACTCTTCATATTCCATGTGGGACCCTAGGTCTTCTACATATTTTACATTTTCTCATTTTGGGAAATTACACAATTACATTCCATAAATTATGTGGTAATGAATTATTATAGATGTGACTCTTGAGATGACTCTTGATAATGATGACATGGAACTTCATGATGATGTGGAATTACCAAGATGCTCCCTTTTTTTCTTTCTTTACATCTTCATGATGGATCCTTCATGTTCTTTGTATTAATCCTCCAGGGGGATGATTGATATGGAGTCTTCTTGTGATCCTGATATTGTATATTTTTTTGGAAGCTATTGTCTCTTGATCATATTGTTTGATTACTTCTTCATGGTTCCAACTTCACAAGTGTATTTCATCACAACCTCCTTCTCTTTGTCTCAAAGCATCATCCTCTTAGGTCAAGATATAGTACCTCCAAATGAAATCCACTCATGAAAAGATGAAATTATTCCAGAAATATCCTAGTCTAACTATCTTCATAAAAACCATTGGCTGACCTGGAACTAGGTACTAGACCGGGAGGAAATATCAGGGATTGCTCAATGTGCAGTTCCATAGGCTAGGAGAGAGGGATTGAGGCTTTATATTGTGAAATTCATAGTTCTGGAAGTCTAGGAAGGAAGATTAATCAATTTGGAATATGAGTGAGGTAGGCTTGACCCTTCAGACTATGTAATGTGTTGTTCAAGAGAGAGAAGCCTAGGGATTGTGCAATTTTGTAGCTCAAGGAGGGAGGATGACAAATTGAGGCTGTCCACTATGCAATGCACAAAAGGAAGTTTTCTGGGCAGATGAATTGTGTAGTTATGGAGGTCAAGGGGCTAGGGTCAAGAATTGAGACTAAGAAATGTGCAGTTATGGAGGGAGACTAGTCAGTGGATTGTGAAGTTGCACATTATAAGGACTCAGGGAGGAATATTGATGACTAAGACTATGCAATGCGTAACAAAAGACTAGTTAGGGGGCATTATTGAAAAATTTATAAGGGTAGGGAGGCAAACCTTGAGAACTGTGATTGCATTGTGTAGTCCTTGGAGTTAGTAACTTTGCATTGTGTAGTTCCAGGAAGTAAGGGGGCTAAGTGAGGTCAAGGTTGGCTAGGAAAGAATTATCCATAATTTGAAAAAGTGTGGAATCAATGAGATAAAAGTGAGACCAAGATTGAACTTATGAATTATTAACTCTAAAAACAATTGAAGACACAAAATTGAACTCTCTATACACAATAAAAACATGATCCCCTCAATACAACGATAATACAACAAGCTCCTCCAAGTGTGACACTTAGGGTATACTTTGCGATGAAAATGCTGACACTTTCAGAAAAATGCTCAAGACTTGGGGAATATGACTGATGTATTTCCTTATGATGACTAGGAAAATGCATCATCATTAAGTGAATTTTGAGGTCTGAATTGGGCCTCCTAAGGAAATTATAAAATAATAGTGGAAATAATAAAATAAGATTAGATTACGTCATCAAATTTTAGAGGGAAAAAAGGAAAAAATATTTTTTCAATTAGTATTTTCAACTTCTCTCCCCATGTTTTTACTCAAATTTTGAGCAGAAAAACTCATTGGATCCAGAATTTGATTCATCACCTAAGGATTACCCATGTAGAATACTTTCAATGGACCCTACTACAAGAAAAATGAGAAATACATGAAAAGTATGATTACAATCATGTTTTTTTTATGCATTTCTCATTTTTCGTGTAGCATAGTCCATCAAAGGTATGAAAAATGGGTACTCCTTGGATGAGGAATTAAATTTTGCATCCAAAAAGTACTCCCAATCGAAATTTGAGTAAATACTTAGAGAGATAAGTTGAAAATATGAGTTGAAAAAGTAGTTTTAATATTTTATTATTTTTTAATCTTTTTACTTTTTTACTCCAAAAATGGTAAATCATCCCCCATGGTTAAAATAATCATCTTGAATCCTTTTGGTTATTATAAAGTTTATTTTTTTTGTACATTTTTCTTAGAAGGCCCATTTTAGACCTCAAAATTCCCCTAATGAACTTCCTTTTAAGAATGTAAATGTGGCTCCCTTCGACTAGGTGTGACACTTAAGATACATTTTGTGACGATAGTGATGACACTACTATGACAATGCGTGAAAATTTGGGAATAATTCTAATACATGTATATATGATAAATAAGACTCATCAAAACTAAATGTACCCCTTGAAATGAATGATAAATCCACTTTTACAACATGCGACACTTCCCATGCCAAAAGACGACACTTGCAAGAGTAAAAAGAAAGTGCAAATGACACTTACAAATGTGAACTACATTGAAATTGAAACATGCTAGAACGAATATAACATGAAAATGACACTTTTTTTAAGTGATAACAAACAAAATAAAAAATCATGAACATTTGCAAAAGTGAAGGTGCGCAGAAGAGACAGTTGGAAAAAATCACTGAAATAAAGGCACAATTGCAACCAAAAGTGAGAGACTATAAATGAAAGTGGTCATTGTCTGTCGATATAGGTTGAAAATTACACAAGAACTATCTTGATGAAATGTGTAATGCCTACTAAAATTTGCATAAAGGAATGTGCTCATGAAATCATTACGGGATGAGCATGTGTGAGCAAGTGACTTTGACACTTAGAAAATGGGAAGAAGACTTAAACACAACATAACAATAATCAATCATGAAGTGACCATGGAATATCAGATCGTTAGATCCTCATTAGGCTCCAAAGCTCACGTGTAGGAAAAATTTTGGGGGGTGTTGATTGCAACATCAACACCTTGAAAATCACAACACGCTTTGTAATAGTTCACACACCCATACTTGACTGCATATGTCAAACTAAGACATTGTCCTTTAATTCAAAAAGGCCATTCATAGAAAAAGTGAAACACATTTTAGAATGAATTATAGTAATTTCTTAATAATATTGGGAGTAGGTTCAATCACATGAAGGTAGGGGAATACGAACAAGCATTTACAAAAAATTCACAAAGCTTCATTGTATAACCATTTTCTTTGTGAAAAACAACAACTACCACTAAAATGCAAGCGATTCAATGCCTATCTGAATACAATATAAGTTTCTCAAGGCCATTACATATTTATCTAAGGATGTATATATATATATATATATATATATATATATATATATATATAGATAGAGAGAGAGAGAGAGAGAGAGAGAGAGAGAGAGAGAGAGAGTAGTAATGGAAGATTTATTAAAACTTTTAGAAAATATGTTTTTGTGTTGTTTAAGATTAAAGAAATAGTTGCAAGAAAAAATTTATTATCTTTATTGATCCTACTCAAGATGATAATTACATTAATACCGAATGTTCTAACCAATTATTGATTCTTGAATCAAGTATCATTGAAATGATATAAAAAAATGAAAAACATTATGACATAAGGAATCTACAACTGAGAATTGGAGGTTATAATTTTGTCTTGCAATTCACCGTTACAATATTCGTTTGTGATTATAGTGACATAGTTCTAGGATCATCCTGAATGGAAACACTAGGGTGTTTCATCATGAAAATGAAGAAAATGTTCTTAAAATTTTCCTATAAGAAGGAAAAAGTAACATTGTAGGACACAACACCAAAGCCCAATTTAGTGATAATAAGAGACATTAAAAATATCTCAAAAATAGTCCTTCAAGAAAAAGGAAAAAAAAGTTGAAAAAATTATTTCTAACAAAAATGAAGAAAAATCTCATTTGAAGGATCATAGTGACAAATTACTTAAGAAAATTAGGAAACTTGAAAAGGACATGAAGTCATTGGAAAACAAACTATGACAACCTATTTAGACAAAAGAATCAACGTCTTCAGGTAAAAAATTCCAAGTTGAGGAGAAAAAAATAAATACATATCCCATAAATATTATGACTAAGAAAGATTCCAATCCAATTGAATTAGAAGCATACTTCAATGTTGCAATACATAGGATGGAAATTCCAAGTGAATATTCCATAATTAACTAAGCAACATCAATATCTAAAGTAAATTAGGAAACCACCATGAGCATGAAAAGAAAAGAAAGAGTTATGAAAGTACCTTATTTACATCCTCATAAGAAAAATAGACATGTTAATTAGTCAAAGTATTAATAAATATAGGGTGAAAATGACAAACTTATGCTCTAGAAAATTTTGATAACAACAAAATTCAATCTTATGATAACAAGTCATCGAAGGTATCCAATAAATACAAGGTTTCACAAAAGAAGGATTTGGGATATTTAGATCATTGTACAATGTGATAGTTGTGTACCACACTCAGAGGTTCATATCATCTTGTATCATCAAACATCATAGTTCTGAGAATTGAAAAAGAGAAGAATATGTTATGATAAAAAAATGATATGAAGCGTTTTGATCAATAAGATTTTAAGAAAATAATTTATAATGGGGAAGGAAATGCTTTGAACACAAATATATAATTAGTAAATAATAAATAATTAGTATATTTAAGAGGTATGTCCTAAAGGACATGACTATTTGTGAAGGGGCACCTTGCTTATTATATAAATAGGGCCTTCCTTATAATAATTACATATCATTCATTTATAGAATATGCATTATACTATTTACTCCTATATGGGATTGTTTAGTATATTCCAATTATTTTGGGTTTACTAAATCATGAATGAAAATTTTTCATTAAAACCATGAATAATGTTGTCATCAACTCTCGAGGTTGTTGGAATTGTAACTAGGTGTTGTACAATTCAACAACCCCCCCATTTCATTTTTATAATAATCAATATTGTAATAATACATGGAGACCCTTTAAAAATTTTCCAAAAAAAACTAGCAAGTAAGAGTTTTTCCCTTTAGAAAGTGTTAAAGCATTGAGCTAAGTCACTTATGACCAAGCTCTTTTCGCTTTATCGCAGATCGCAGAAGCCAAAGGTAACACACCTAACCATTACTCGAAATCTGTGATACATGATCAATAAAACCCTTTTTAAGATCAAATGTTATGTTGAGCTCTTTATAACTTAAAAGGCCTTGAAATATTTCTAAAAGTCCATAAAGTGCGTGAAACATTTTTCGTATAAGTAAAAGCCACTCAAAGAATACATTGTGCATCGCAAATCACTAGAAAAAAATAACTTTTGAAATAGCATAACTCCAACCTTGCGATCTTGCGATACTACATCATGGCGAACCTTGCTATCTTGTGATATTACGACATGGAGATATATAAATATTGTGATATTGTGATGTTACGAAATATTACCATTACAACTTCATGATATCGCGATTTTTTGATATTGCGATTTATCACAATCACAAGATCAGCATCGCACTTACAGAACATCGTTTTTGAAATATCATTCAGGTTTTGTGATGCGATGTTTTGAAAAGACCTAAAAAGAATCACATGAAATCCATAATTCATAATTAATAGAAATCAACTGCATTTAATTTTTTAAAGGCTCGAGGAGATTTGTATATGTTACTTGTGCTTGCAATAAAAGTCCCATCCTTATCGAATTTACTGTTTTAATTTAATTTCCACTCTTATCTGTGCTTTACGTTCATTTTGATTTCTATATATTTCAATCTTAGGAAATAACTCTCAGAGATGACTAAGAAAGGAAAAAAGAGAGTCGAGCCTTCTACATCCAAAGACTTAGACATTAATATTATCTTTAGTGATACTGCATGCAAAAAAGTTGGTTGAACTACGTTGTTGGAAGTTATGTATAATCTAGTGGAGGACAAAGATCTAAAGGTATTGGGAATCAGAGTAACCTCTGATGCTAAAATCTCGTCTGAAAGTTCCTATTTTGAAGCAGCTTGTTCTTTCCTACACGGAATAGTTTCGGGGCCTAAAATCCTTCCATATACAGATATGGTGAAGTGGATTATTGACAATGTAGATATCTCGAATAGGACATTCATGATTTTAAGACAAGAAGTCATTGGGTCATTTTCCCAGACAATTTGGCAGAATGTATCATCTGCCAGAACCTCAAAAGTCCTATGATAAAGCTTTCATTGAGCAGTTCGCAAAAGAGAATGAAGACCCGATAGATGCTATGCAGACTTGGAGGTTCGACTCTAGAAATGGGAGAAATTGGTATGTACCCAATTGCACATCTATCAGCCCCACATAGTTATGTAGCTGCTATGATGTGTAGGATTTTTGGGAAAACTGATAGTACCAAGTTTTTTATGGAATGGATTCCATTAATTGATGCGGTTGTCAATGCCACGGTTATGAATTGGAGTAACATTTTATCCAAAAATTTAGCTATGGCCATCAAAGAGTATAGACAACATAGATTTGTCTCTACTCAGGTCATCCTTCCCTTTTTTATGAGTGCTTATGTGATGGATGCTATTTGTTTCTATACAAAATTTCCTAATATGGGTTGGAATTGGAATCTCAAATACCCTACTCGTATCCATGTGTATCATAATATTATATGGGAATCTCAATTCCATCCCCATTTTTATAAGATTTTTCAGAGTATTATGCTGCCAATCTATGAAACTATTTTTGATGTAAAAGCCCCCAGTCTTTTAGAAGAAACAAAGATAGATATCATGGCGGTGGTAGGATGGTTTGGTGAAGAAAAAATTACCTATATCAGAGTTTTTGGGAGTATTTTTTCTCCCCATATTATTCCTTATTATGTTTCAGATAATTTATTAGTAAGAGAGATTGCATACCAAGCAGTATGGGAAGGTCTTACTAAAACCATAAAAGGCATGACAAAATCTATCTGGCCAAATTTTCCAGTACAATGTGGTTATTTTTCATTGTTTGATTTTGGACACATAGTTAAAGAGGTGTAGAATATTACATGCTTGAATCTGGGTACTATGCCAGGCAAACAATATGATCTGAATCAAGTCACCCAAGACTTTACTGCTTTAGTTGAAATTAGACATTTCATTCATTATAAATATGAATTTGATGACCTATTTGAAAATGCCGAGACTTTCTCACAAGTATTACATTTTTTTTCAATCAAAGTAATCCCAGCCGACCTTAATCATTTTCGTATTTACAAAAACAAGAGATTGAAAAGGGTTCTGTTTTTCCTATTACAAATTAAGGAAACAAGAGAGCCTACTCCCAGTGGAATTTTATAAGAAAATTCTGATCACAATTCTGATCAAGAATCACCAGAGAAATCAAGTCAAGGTTCAGAACTTTCTGAACATCAATCTCAAAATCATGAAGAAAACCCTAAGGAAAGTTTTGAGAAGGATACATAGAAAAATAATGGAGAAACAGTCCAAGAAACCTTGGCTGGAGAACAATTGGAAATGAATTCTACATAGGATCAGACACAGACAATCATAGTAAATGATATGGATAAAGAATGGGAGAAATTAAAAAAAAAGCTCCAAGTACCACAGACATACACAAGAATTGAAGGAACTTCTGATTTTCAAACTCCTAAACATACCTTACAAGTTGAAAATCCAAAAGCAGATGTTGAAATAATCCCGACCTACCCAACGTCACAAATTGTTTTGAGAATTGAAGAGATACCCCCTTTAGATATATTTTATAGTCCAAAAAATAAAGTAGTGGTAAGGAGATAAAGAAAGAAAAGAAATATTGATTCATCATCAACAACTCCAGAGAATGAATCAATGAGGTTTTCTGGAAATATACCCCCATTGATCCATTAGAAAACTTGACAAGGCTGTCACAATTCGTAGGTGCTTATGCAACAGATACAATGGCTAAGGCAACAGAGGTTAGTATTTTTCTCAAATATAAAGATGCAAGAATTCAACTGTTAGAGAAACAAATTGAAAAGGAAAGACATAATGTCAATAAGAAAAAAGAGCTGCAGATGATACAATTTCAGAAATATTTTGAGCAAATGATGTTACAGCACCAGGAAAGCATCACAGTAAAAGATACACATATTCAGCTAATGAAAAATAAAGTAGATAAACTCAGAAATCAACATCAGATAGAAGAATTCATCAAAGAAACACTTGAGCTAAATACTCAATTGTCAAAACGGCTAGAAATATTTTCTCAAAGAATCTCAATGATCAAACCATATTGTGAAACAAGTGATACATTAGTCCATCAAATGGTTGATCAGAGATTGGAATATGAAGAAATTGATAAGAAGATCTCAAAGTTTATCTCTTGGCAAGATTATGAGGAAGGAAGAAAAGCTGATTTGCTGAAGATTGAAGAATACCACAAAGATATTATATTTACAGATATATATATGCAATTAAAGCAAGTAGAAAGGGCAACAAA
This sequence comes from Pinus albicaulis, assembly GCA_034641835.2. NCBI lineage: Eukaryota > Viridiplantae > Streptophyta > Pinopsida > Pinales > Pinaceae > Pinus > Pinus albicaulis. The sequence goes on along the minus strand of CM076573.1, from coordinate 760,777,590 downwards.
TAGAGCAGATGATATAGCAACCAATATAATTGAAGTTGTGAATGAAAAGCTTCATAGTATTAATCTAATTAAATAATATCAGCCTAGAGTTTTCCCAGATATCAAACAATTAGTGGGACAGTGGAAAGAGACTGCCAAAAATCAAATTGAGGCTGTCAAAAAACTATCTAATCTTGATCGTGAATCTTATTGGCAGTTTCTAGTAAAACCATACAGTGAGTAGATGGCTTTATGTTTTCTAATGAATTCCACTCAAAAGATGGTGCCACCTCTCTCTGATGTTGTTAGGTCCCTATATTACTAGTGTATTCCCTTATTGTTGTTAGTGTAACCCCCTTATTGTTATTGGTGCACCCTTGTAACCCCAATATTTTTATTATTGTTCCCTTACATTATTATTGTTAGGTCGGCTAGGATTATATTGTGACTCCATGGATGACTATATATAGAAGGAGGTTTTTCATTTTTATCATCCAAGAATTGTTAATTTATCTAATGTAAAGGAGGTTTCCCCCTCGAAGTGGCTTATATCTAAGGTGTTTATCTCTCTTTTCTTATATTTTTGGAGCTGGTTTCATAACATTTGGTATTAGAGCTTTGGATTATAGGGTTTTGTTGCTCCAAACGAGTCATCATGGAATTTTCATTGTAACTATTTTTCGACGAAGGGTCAGAAGCTTAAATTTTTGTCACATGAAGCTAAAATCCTAAGGAAATTCCTGTACAAATTTAAGATCTTGGTTCACAACATTTTCAGAGATATGATCTATGGAAGTTAAGGTTTTTTTAGGCTCCTGAATTTCATCTCAAAGAGGTGACCATGGGAAAATCGTCATAAATCCCTCTCTGTGCATCATATTTGAATTCTATAAAAGGTGGCCACAAGTACACAGATTGTAGTTTCTTTTATATCAATTTCAGAGCCGAAGGAGGAAACGGTGACACGTGACATGTCGTACAATTTTTCTCTACTGAACTAGTCCATAATTAGGTCATTGTGGGAAATTGGGCATAAATTTATCTTGAAGAATCCAAATCAGGTCAGACCTGTGGTATTCAAAAGAATATTAAGATGGATACCACAAGACCAAATTTTAGATATTGAAGATCCAAAATCATAGAGATAATTCAGTTTCAATATCGAACTCCTCAAAAGCAAGAAAAATGTATGTATTTTTTTTTCGAATTTCATAAGTCTTATTTGCAAAATCAGTTTGAATTGATTCCAAGGGAATATTGTACAATATATATCAGTATTGGGTTCTAAAATTCCCCCAAAAAATAATTCAATGCCCATTAAGCCTTCAGAAGGCTCTACTATGACTCATGAAGACGAAGAAGTGCAACATGACATATCAAAATTACAAGAGCAAGTGCACCAAATTTTTCTCTCGCAAAGAGAAAAAAAAATGAAATGGAAGCTTTGAAGAAAGGCATGGAAGGTAAGATGGATGGTTTGAAGAAAGGCATGGAAGCTAAGATGGATGGCATTGAAGCTAAGATGGATGACATGGAAGCTAAGATCGACGAAAAAATGAAAGACAACATGGAAAACATGAAAAATGATCTAAAAGTAGACATGGAAGATTTGACAAAGTTGATACAAGAAATGTTTCCTAATGGAAAAAATATAGTAGAGGAAACTCATTATGAGAACAAAATAAATGTTAATCGTTATTTTATAAACTCTAATGCTGGATGGAAGAACCACCATATTCCAAAGATGGATATGAGGACGTTTGATGGAAAGGATCTCGTAACATGGACACTACAGATGGAGCAATATTTTGATCTCAATAATGTGCAAAACACACAAAGGTATGCATTAAAACTTTACATTTATAACAAAATACATTTGTATGGTATCGATGGCTTTGCTCCCGTAAAAAAAATGTCACTTGGTCAATTTTTATAGAGGAAATGATAGCACGTTATTAGGATATAAAGAGAAACACCTTCTTTAGCCAATTGATAAATCTCAAACAAAAGGGTTTAGTGGTTGAGCACATTAAGGACTTCTAAAAATTGAATATAAGGGTAAATGATATTCCAGAGGAACACAGGATTGATGACTTCATAGGGAATTTTAGGGATAACATCCAAAATGAAGTTCGCCTTTGGGAAACTGATTCATTGGAGAAGGCATTCAGGTTGGAAAGAAAAATTGAATGTAAAATTATGGAGACAAGGAAGCCTACCACTCACATCTATAAAGTTGTAAGTGTTGCTACTCCTATAATTTCAAAACCTACAAGGTTGACACAAAAAAAATTGGAAGAAAAGAGAGCAAAAGGGTTTTTCTGTAGTTATGATAGCAAATACACTAAAGGTCATAAGTGTGCAGAGAAGAAATTGTTTTACATAGATTGTGAAGAGGAGGAAGAAAATGAACAAGAAACTTCAAAAGAAGAGCATATACATCAGGAACGAACCCTAGAAGAAGAAGAAATGAATCCTACCATCTCGTGTAATGAATTGGCATGAATTACCACTCCTCAAACTCTCAAGATAGAAGGAAATATCAAGAAGAAAAAGTTAATAGTGTTGATTGATTCGGGTAGTACCCATAATTTTATTCATTGTAAGGTAGCCAAGGAATTGAATTGTTTCCTATACCCAGTACCAGAATGTCAAGTGATGGTTGAAAATGGAGGAACTATAAATTTCTCTAGAAAATGGCATAATATCAAGCTAACCATGGGGGAATATGTACTGAATAGTCCAATTCTTTCCAATCCAATGGGAGGTGTTGATGTTGTACTAGGAGTACAATGGTTACAATCTTTTAGGACGGTAGCTTTTAATTTTAAAGAACTTTTCTTGAGATTTTTTTCGAAAGGAAAGGAAGTCAAATTACAGGGTATCACAGGGAAGCTGAGAAGGATAATAAACTCTAATGTCATGACACATCTTCTGAAGAAATAAAAATGAGGCATAATTGCACAATCACGCTCACTAAAAGTTCCAAAATCAACATCATCTATTTCTCCAGATCTCCAAAAAGCCTTGGAAAATCATTCCAAAGCATTTGAAAGTCCCAAAGGATTCCCATCTATTCATGATCATGATCATGCTATTCATTTGATTCCAGGAAGTGTTCCTCTGAACATCAAGCCTTACAGATATCCTTATGTCCAAAAGAGTGAAATTGAATGTATGATTGTAGAAATGTTAGAGGCTGGTATAATTCAACCTAGTTAAAGTTCTTTCTCTGCTCCAGTAGTATTGGTGCACAAGAAGGATGTATCATGGCGCATGTGCCTGGATTATAGGGAGCTCAATAAGCTCACTATTAAAGATAAATTTCCCATTCATGTGATTGATGAATTATTGGATGAATTACATGGAGAAATTTATTTTATCATTTTGGATCTGTGTTCAGGATATCATCAAATTAGAATGAAGACTGAAGATATTTTGAAAAAATCATTTTGAACTCATGAGGGTCATTATGAATTTTTGGTCATGCCTTTTGGCCTTACCAATGCACCTTCTACATTTCAAGGGTTGATGAATTCCATTTTAAAACCTTCCTTAGAAAATTTGTGTTAGTATTTTTTAATGATATACTACTCTATAGGAGCTCTTGGAAGGATCATGTTCAACATGTTGACAGGGTTCTAAAACTATTGGAGGAGAAACAAAATAATGCAAAAACCTCCAAATGCTTCTTTGGAGTACAATAGGTGGAATATCTGGGTCATATTTTATCTCAAGAGGGTGTTAAGGTAGACCCTAACAAAATTAAATCCATTAAGAAATGGAAAGTCCCCACAACCATAAAGCAGTTGTGAGGATTTCTCAGGTTAACAGGGTATTATCACATGTTTGTTAGGAATTATGGGAGAATATCAGCATATTTAAAAAAATTATTGAAGAAAGATGCATTTTCATGGACTCTTGAATCAACTAAGGCCTTTGAACATCTTAAAGAGGCAATGTGCCTAGCACCGGTCTTAGCTATGCCAAACTTCACAAAAACCTTTATTGTGGAATGTGATGCCTCTGGATATGGAATTGGTGATGTTTTAATGCAAGAAGGAAGACCCATTTCTTTTGAAAGTCGTCCAATAAAAGGAAAGTATTTACATAAAGCTATTTATGAGAAGGAAATTTTGGCAATACTACATGCACTAAAGAAATGACGACCTTACTTAATGGGAAAACACTTCAAGGTAAAAACTGATCATGATGGTCTTAAACACTTTTTGGAACAATTAATATCTTCAGAAGAGTAACAAAAATGGGTCACAAAGATGTTGGGTTATGACTTTGAAATCATCTACAAAAAAGGGAAGCTAAATGTTGTTGCAGAAGCACTCTCAAGAAATGATGAAGAGGTGGAAGCATTTCTTTGTGCCATTTCTATTATCCAACCAGATTGGATAACGGAAGCAAGGGATGAATGGAGGAGGGAAGAATAAGTGTGGACACTCATTCAAAAGTTGCAACAATATTCTAGTACATTTGATACATTTAGTTGGAAAAATGATTCCTTATGGTATAAAGATTGCTTATATATTTGTAAGAATTCCCAACTAAAACAAAATATTCTTTTGAAATTTCACACTTCTCCTTTAGGAGCACATTTAGTATTTTTAAAAACTTACCATAGGGTGAAGAAAGAATTTTTTTGGGATGGCCTTAAATCTGATATTCAAAAGTATGTGGCGGAATGTTCGATTTTCCAACAAAATACAGTTGAGACAATTAAGACCCGAGGTCTTCTAACACCTTTATCCATTCCAAGTCAACCTTGGGCGGATATTTTAATGGATTTTATCACAGATTACCTAAGTCTGAAGGGAAGAGTGTCATCATGGTGGTAGTTGATAGACTTACCAAGTATGCACACCTTTGTGCATTATCTCATCCATTTAAAGCAAGTACAGTTGCTACTGCATTTATGGAAACAATTCAAAAGCTACATGGAAACCCAAAGATTATTGTAAGTGACAAAGATCCCATTTTTATTCGAAATCTTTGGACAAAATTATTTTATTTTTTGGGTACTCAACTAGCTCATATCTCATCTTATCATCCTCAATCCAATGGTCATACTGAGAAGTGAATAAAATTTTGGAAGGATATATTCGTTGTTTTGTATATGATAAGCAAACACAATGGGTCAAGTGGTTACCTCTCGTTGAATGTTGGTATAACACGTCCTTCCATACTATAGCACAAATGACCCTATTTATGGCACTTTATGGATATCATCCACCATCCATCAAATCATCTTTAAGAGAAAATTCTAAGGTTCAATCAGTGGAAGATCACATCGAGCATCAACAATAATTTCTCCAACTCTTAATGGATAACCTAAATTTGGCACAAAATAGAATGAAACAACATGCATATCAACATCACAATGAGAGAATTTTTGATGTAGCAGACTGGGTATTTTTACAGCTACAACCTGTTGAGGCCTCAGAAATCCATGGCAACAACAAAGGGGGATAACCACCCGGTCCCAACCTTAAAGCAGCTCCTTTTCCGTTTGGGGTAGTGTCTCCGACTGGAGGTGTTGGGACCATTTTCCCAGTTTTGGTGTTTGTGTGATGATTTGTGAGATTTCTACCAAAAAAATTTAAAAATGATGAATTACTACAAACTAAACAAATTTACTTCTAAATGAAAGACTTTAAAATAAACTTAATCTAACCCAGGTAAAGTATCTCAAATGTGATTTAGGAAGATAACTATCGAATCTATTTTGAAATCATTGAAGATTAAATAGGATTATAACTGTGTAGAATAATTCCTTTTGAAAATATTAATTAATAAAAAAGAATATGAAAGACATATCACATTTATGTAATGACCATATATAAAATAACTAATTTATGCCTGTATAATGTATGATTAATGAAACATATACTTCAAACATAAATAATTAATTCTACATATGATTCATGAAAATTGTGTTCATCATTAGTATTCAAAACAGTAATAACATACATGATATTGGTACCAATTGTTTGTCGTCCTGTTTATCAAAACAATGATAAAAGGTCATATTCAATTCTTCAATAAAAAAGCCAAGCCAAAGTGAATCAATATTGCTCAACAAGATGATTTATATAATTGAATAAGGCTGTGTTCCATTCTTTCATCAGGACACTTACAAACATGCTTAAAACTTAAGCCTTCTTTGCAAATGTTCTCAATAAAATTAAGGACCCTTCTCTAAATGCATGAGAAGGGTTTAAATACTACAATTAACTACTTAAATAAATTAAATACTTTAGAAAAATATAGAGGAGGTTTCAAACAACCTCTATCTATAAAACCTATCTTGAACTATAATGTAGGAAATTAAACAAACTGACAATCAAGATTTTAAGGATCCTTATTCTTTTGTTGAATGTGGTCACGTAGCTTGCAAATATCTAGCATAGTCTTGAGTTGAGGTGGTTGAGATATTCATGAGCAAATCTGATCCTTGAATATAGCATTTGAAATTGTTGATTGTGACCTTTGGGTTGATTCCGTGATTAACTAAAGCATTTGTTGTTGATGATATAGTTTGATCAGAAAATTCAAAGAATTTTTTTGATCAAACTTGTCAATTTTCTTGATCGTATCTTCTTGCTAATCTGCTTGTTGAATCCATCTTGACTCTACTTCTTTGATCATTGAAAACATATCAGACATGTTTTCTTCCAAAAGTCCTAGTTTGAATAATTGATCACACAAATGTTGTATAATTTCATTTGATTTACTGGATGTTTTAGCTACTGCTTTTTCTGCTTTGGAAATTTGTGTCTTCCACTCTGTAAACAATATTCAAATTCTCGATTTCCCATTTGATCATATCTGTGTAAGGCATGAGATTTGGCCTTGCTGCTATCTTATGAATGAATGAACATGCAACGTCAAACAAAGTTGCGTCGGAAGTGGAATAAGTGCCTGTTGCAGAAATCTTCGTTTATCACCTTTGGCCCTTCATCTTCAAATAGTTTATACATAGCTTGCCATGATGTGACGCCGCAATCTTTGTGACAAACAATATCAGAAAACATCGAAGGCATTTCTGTATCTTCTGTATACGATGCTTGAGACACTTCTTTGCCTTTCTTACTCATTTCAGACTCTTTCGATTCAATAACTGCTTTCCTGAAAGTGAAACAAAATATATCCTATAACAGAAACTGTGAAGAGATGTTTCACACAAAAAATATCAATTCGATCAGTCATCTCCTCATAATTCCTTCATGATTTCAAAATTAAATGCTAGGCATGGCTGCGTGTGGCTTCGCATGCAATACTTATCCTTTGATTAAATCTGTTAAGATCATAATTCAATTCGAAATGACATAAGTCACTTTTCACACGTTGGAAACAATAAATGCGCAAATCACAATCATATCAATTGCAAAATGCGATCTGAGAAAATCGCAGATCGCAATTTTTAAGAAATACATTGAAGTTTAAATCATCGCAATTTTTAAGAAATACATTGAATTTTAAATCATAATCCACGTGTGGTGCGATTTGTGAAAGCTAAAAAGTGGACATGGTATGAAAGAGATTATATATTCGAGTTCATTTTCCCTGTTGGGTCTACGATGATCGTGAATTTTATTGTTTTGTTCTAATCTTTAACTAAATCAAGTGCGATGTGAAAAAATAGAGTAAGACTTTTAAGAGGGCGTGTTTCGCAATTCACAAGATTTATAGATTCTTCTTTGAAAGTGATATGTGATAAGAGATGTGCTTTGAGATAAATTTATTTCCTAAGTGTTTTTTTAGAAGTAACCTTTAAAAGGAATTTTTCTAATTATCTCTAAAGGGTCCCTATTTACAAAAATAAATGGGGGTAGTTGTATAGCACAACAATTGGCGATTTACTTGGACGAACCAGATGTCTCTGATAAAATTTTTATGAAATTTCTAAATCTTTTGGTATAAAGAATAAAATAGTTAAAGAAATGAAATTTCAAATAAATAATATGTTTTTCAATTAATGAAATTTTCAATTATTCACTTGTTTCAGGAGAGTTCCTCTATAAAGATATAAGTATAAAAATATCAATGTCAGTCTTTACTTAGTTAAAAATAAGATAGAAAATAGTCTTTACAGAACTTTTTATTATTATAAATTTACCCTTTTATCATAGGTAGAGCCTCTGTTCCAATGGGAAATTTAAGCTTTTGGCAGGGTTACCTTTTAACCAGCTATGATCCATTTTTCCATCCAGTATTTCTCATTATTATCATCAACAAATTATTTTTATTTTATTTTATATTTTCTTAAAAGCCATTGTCTTGGCTTGGGAACCAAATAGTGACAATGCCACTCACAAATAATAATCAAAACTGATAAAGCTGGCTCATGATGAGACCCCTTGTATTTATGATATAATCTCAAGTCATTACACTGTTTTGGTAGACAGTATTTGTAATGTCAGTTTTAACTATTTCTTTATGGACATGGTAATCAAGCTCGTAATGAGACTCATTATATTTTAAGTTTTATTCAAATTTTTTCTTTTTATTTTTAAGATTTCTTTTGAAAATTATCAGATTTACTGGATGGGATGAATCATATTTCTTTTTAAGATGCCATATGATAATGTCGAGTTGTTAGATTGCTTTTCTGAAAAATATTTCTTACTAAAATACAATTTTCTTTTCATGACTTATCAAAAGAGATTTTTATACTAAATAAAAATGAGATTCCTTCAACAAAATAAGTGTTTTATTTAGAATTTCATTTTTCTAAAAGACAAACTAAATTTGTTTTTCATAAATCTTTCGACTTTCCTTTCCTTAACAGTTCTATTTTTAAAACAAGTAGAAGAAGAAAAATAAGAAAGAAAATACCTGGAACTTATTTTGAAAAGTCAATTATTAGTACTAAACAAATTTTATTTCTAAATGAAAGTAAAAAGTTTTATTGTACAAAAATAGAAGAAAATTATCTCCTACGAAAAATATTTTTTTTTTAGAATTTTCCCATTAATAGGTAAAGAATCTTTCTTACCTGATAAATCCTGTAATAGAAATTTTGATGAGCCAATCTTTTCGATTATTTGAAATGGTCCTAACCAAAGTTTTTGAAACTTTGTGTGTTTACCCTTTTCTTCATGAGCCTTATCCCATTTTAATACCAGATCACCAATTTGAAAATCTCTTGAACTAACAGATGTTAAATCAAATGAGGCTTTTACTTCTTGTTGATGGTGGATATGTGTTTGTTTAGATTTTTCTCTTTCTTCTTCTAACTTAAAGATTTGATCTTGTCTAAGTTGGAGAGAAGAAGAAGAATTTTCATCAATGAATTGAATTAGGGAAAACAATGGTATTGTTACATTTGAAGGAATAATTGTTTCTTTTCCATAAACTAACACAAATGGTGAAGTTCATATTGAAGCTTTTTGTGTAATTCTATCTGTCCAAAGAGAAGATAATATTGTTTTATGCCAATTTTTATGATTTTTCTCTACGGTTCTCTTTATGATTCTGGTAAGTTTTTTATTTGTGGATTTAGCTAATATGTTTCCTTGTGGGTAATAGTTAGCTAAATACTTCAACTTAAAACCTCTTTTCAAAGCGAATTCTATCATGGCATTTCCAGAAAAGTAAGATGCATTATCAAATATCAAATCTGATGGAAGGCCAAACCTTGTAATTATGAATTGATCAATGAAATCGGTAATATTTTGTGTATTTACCACCTTTAATGGGATAGCTTCTACCCATTTTGTGAAATAATCGGTTGCAGTTAAAATATACATGTGTTGCTTTGAAGAGTTTGGAGTTATTTTACTTATAATATCTAACCCCCATTGTTCAAATGGTTGTTGGACATTTACTAGCTGTAATGGAAATTCTGATTTCCTCTCTCTTCCTACTATAGTTTGACATGTTTTACATTTCCTTGAATACTCGTGTGCATCTTTGAACAAAGTTGGCCAATAATAGCCTGCATGCAGTATTTTATGTTGGCAATATGATGCAATGTGTTGTCCTTGATGGCAACCTACTTGATGAAGTTGTCCTTGATGGAAACTGACTTGATGACCTTATTAATGATGTAAATCTGATGTATCTACAAGCAGCTCAGAAGTAGCAGAGAAAGAAATTTTAGTAAGTGCTAGAGAGATGATAAATATGATATGTCACAAAGCTTACGCGGGTTTGTAAAGGCGAAGTAGTGTATGTACGCGGAAATGTACGTGACAAGTAGCGTATGCCTATTTGCACTCTAAATTTATAAGACCAGGGGACATAACCATGGTATTGGCCCATAGTATTGAGCGCTATATTATTTATTTGATCCCGTCCAGGAATACCATCGGAGGTTGAGTGGTTTTGACTCATGGTATTGATAAAGGCTAAACCTATATAAGAAGAGAATAATAGTGCAATGTGTGAATATGTCTGGGTTTTAATGAATACTTCACTTTGAAGTATATCTGCATGGTTGAACTCTGTTCTTAATTGATAGATCTGAATCTATGATGCACCTATGGATATGATGAAGGTTCAAGATCTCTAGATCTAGAAATGATGAATCTCTGGGATGATCTGAAAAGAAATGATGAAGACCTGGTGCAAGTCTGATGAAGAAATTGAAGAAATCTGGGTAAGTTTATAGATCTGGACTATTCTGCAAAGTTTATCTTTTATAGATCTATACGCTAGTTTTTCTTGGTAAAAGCGCGTATATACGCGGGTCTGCTTAAAGAAAAGTGCGTATGGAAGTTAGGGTTTCTGAAGAATAAAATGCACTAAAGTATAAGTAGGTTTGTCTTTGTGAAAGCGCGTATATACGCAGGTTCAGTGAAGTAAAAGCGCGTATGGAATCTAGGGTTTTGATGAAGTGTGTGGAATGAAATGTCTGATCTGATTGTTGTTTTACTGTTGTCTGTCAAGGAGGTATTCATACAGATCTGGGTTGTTTGAATGTTGATTGTGCTGCTAATTATGATTAAAGATCAAGTTGTTGGTTGATGATTCAATGAAGGAAGAATGATTGTCTAAACAGTTCTGCATGGTTGATAGATTGTCTAAACAGAAATTTGATTTCAGATCTGAATCTGAGTTTGATCACATTCTGAAAAAAATCAGTGTTCTCAGAAGTATAAGCAGTTTGATACGAAGATAAGCGCGTATACACGCGTCTTCAGTAAATAGAAGTAACGTATGCATTCCATGTTAGGCACAGAGGGATATGCAAGTTGGTAAGCAGGGAAGCGCGTATACATGCGGTTTCAGTAAAGAGAAGTAGCGTATGATATTTGATTCAATGAAGGTTCAGGGTTGAGTTTACATCTGCATATCTATTCTGAAGTCTGGGTTATTTATGATATCTTGGTTACAGTGGTCTCATTTTTCTGTTTTAAGTATTGGGCAAAGTATGTTTGTTGATGTTAAGTGAAGGGTTGTATCCAGTATGAAAATTGATGAAACGTGGTCTACAGTAGTGCTGAGGGTTGACGCCTTCAGTAAGGGGGTAGTAGCTCCCTTCTAGTGGTAGCTGGTAAACGAGAGCAGGGGGTTGTATCTCCCTTCCAGGAGAGGTTGGTAAATGCGAGAAGGTTGTAGCCTTCTACAGGTGGGTGCCTGCGTGCTGGTATGAGTCTGCACCAGTACAATGTTGTAAGAATTTTTCTTTATAATAAATATTGGAGACTGAGACGACGACATCGGTGTTTTTCTCCCAAATTGGGTTTCCACCTTAAATCCTGGTGTTCATGTGTGATGATTTATTCTGTTCTTACTGCACATGTTTACTACTTACTAGACATCTAATGAATGAATGATGCAATGATCTAAGTAAAGAATTATCTGCATAATGAGATCTCTGGTAATACACAAGTTTTGTTAAGGATATCCGCGTGTATACGTGAGTTGGGTTCAGTAAAGTAGCGTATGGGTTTTTGAGAAATAAAAACTAAAAATTTATCAGTCAGATCTAAATACTGATTCACCCCCCCTCTCAGTATTTTTCCCAACAATTAGTATCATAGCAGGTCCTTCTGAAAAGGCTTAGCCGCTAGAAGGAAGATCAAGCAAGATGAGCAATCAAGATGGAACAACATCTATCAGGCCTCCGCTCTTTAACAAAAAACAATTTAATCTTCTGGAAAACAAGGATGAGATCCTATCTTCAGTCTCTAGGAGCAGATGTATGGGCCATTGTTGAAAGAGGATATCAATATCCAGCCGCAGTACCAACAGATCCGACGAAAAAGAATAATTATGAAACAAATGCAAAGGCAGTCAATGCTCTAACGGGAAGTTTAACTGAATCAGAATTTGTCAAATTCATGCAACTGAATACAGCAAACAAAATATGGGACAAAATCATTCTAAGTTATGAAGGTGATGCAAAGGTAAAAAATGCAAAACTCCAAACTCTCAGAATTGAATATGAAAATTTAAAGATGCATAGTGATGAGAGTATTGCCAGTTTCTTTTTATGTCTTGATGATGTTGTAAATCGTATGAGAAATCTGGGAGAAATAATAACCAAATCTACTTTGATTGAGAAAATTTTAAGATCACTAACGGAAAAATTTGAGTCAAAATTTTCTGCTCTTGAAGAAAAACAGGATCTTCAAAATCTTACTGTGGTGCAACTTCATGGCATACTAACTGCATATGAAATGAGAAGAGGAGGACCATATGAAGTCAAAGAAGCCATCTTTAGAGCTTCTACAAAAGGGAAAGAAGTACAAGAAGCAGAAGAATTAGGATATATCTCAGAAGAAGATGAGGTAAATTTTGCAAAGAAACTTCAACTTGGCACAGGACGGTTCAGAGGTAAGCTTCCTTTCAAATGTTTTGATTGTGGAAGAGTTGGTCATTATGTTGCTACGTGTCCTCATAAAGAAACGCCTGCAAAAGGGAAGGAAGTAGCAAGAAGAAATAAGAACCGGTATAGCACTAGAAAAAGTTACTATACTCATGAAGAGAGTGATGGGTTATCTGATAGTGAGGAAGAATGTGAACAAGATCTTAGAATTCTCATGGAATTTGAAAACGATTCTAGAGAGGAAAAAGATACTTTCATGGATGCTCTAGAGGACAATGATTTTCTTGATGAAAAAAATCAACTCAAAATATGCTTAGAAGAAAGAAAAATAATTATAGAGACTCTGAAAAATTAGATTGAAGAAGAGAAGAAGCACAATGAGAAATTAGAATGTGAAGTGGTAAGTCTAAGAAAAGAACTTGAGAAAGTAAAGACTCTGAATCTTAGATTTGCTAAAGGATCTGAAACCTTGATGAGATTATCAAGGTACAACGTTCTCCTCTTATAAAGACAGGTCTTGGTTATATCGAAGAATCTTCTCAGGCTTCAGCACCAAATTATCTAAAAGCAACTACAGTTGGTTTACAACATTCTGCCACTCAGCAAGGGAATAAAGAATCTTTACAAGTAAAGCATGATCATCTCAATTCAAAGAACACTAACAGGAATATCTTTCAAATAAAAACCAATCAACAGGTAAATTCAAGAAGAATATTTCATGATCGCAGAAATTTCTTCTTTAATGGACAATGTTTCTCATGTCACAATTTTGGTCATAAAGCTATTCAATGTGTTGCATATAAAACCATCATGACAAGAGAAGCAAGAAGGAAAAGGATTGATATTGAAACAAAGAAGAATACCTATAACAAATTTTCTCCTCTTTTAAATGAAGTTGAATGTGCTTATTGCAATAACTTTGGCCATGAAGAATCTGAATGCAGGAGAAAAGTTCAGCCAAAAGAGCATTTTCCTTCAAGCTCCAAAGTATGGAAAAAGAAGGAATTACAAGTTGAAAATTGTGGCATAGCGTTATTTGCAGAAGGTGAAGAAAATCAATGGTACATTGATAGTGGATGCTCAAGACACATGACAGGTGACAAAACAAACTTCTTGCATATAGTGCTCTAGAAAAAGAAAATAAGGTTACATTTGGAAATGATACTCCTGCGGTAATTAAGGGAAAAGGGTATGTATTTCTAAAAGAGAAGGTGAAAGCTAATGATGTCATGTATGTGGATGGATTAAGGCATAACCGGTTAAGTGTAAGTCAAATGTGTGATCAAGGAACTGAAGTTGTCTTTAGTTCAAAAGAATGTGTGGTACGTGATCTTGATACAGGTAAAACAATTGTAAAAGGAAAAAGAACTCCAAGCAATCTATCTGTATTGAAGAACTGCAAAGATCAATGATACTTGAGTAAATCTTCAGAAAACTGGCTATGGCATAGAAGGTTGGGGCATCTGAGCTTCTCTCAGATCAACAAATCAAGCAAACTTAAAGCAGTTCGTGATCTTCCCAATATTACTCCACCCGAAAATATCGTATGCAAATCTTGCCAATTTGGTAAGCAAACCAGAGTACAGTTTAATGCCAACGAAGGATCATCAAGAAAGCCTCTTGAACTTATTCATACTGACATATGTGGACTTGTGAGGAAAAAGTCACCACGTGGTGAACAATACTATATCTTATTTATTGATGATTTCTCTAGAATGTGTTGGATTGGGTTGCTTAAACACAAAGATGAAGCATTTGAGAAATTTCAGACCTTCAAAGCACTAGTTGAAAATGAATTAGATCTGAAAATCAAGTTTCTTAGATCTGATCGAGGAGGAGAATATACATCAAATTAATTCCTTGAATTTTGTGAACAACATGGCATAAAATGACAATTTTCTGTAGCTGGCACTCCACAACGAAATGGCGTAGCAGAAAGAATAAATAGAATAGTTCAACAAATGGCTAGAGCTATGCTTGATGATTCTGGAACACCTGACACTTTTTGGGGAGAAGCAGCACATACAGCAGTAAATATTCTTACCAAGGCACTTGTTCGAGTAAATAGTGATAAAATTCCATATGAACACTGGTATGGTAATCCTCCCACTGTGAAGCATTTTAGAGTTTTTGGAAGCAGATGTTTTATAAAAAATAATGATGAAAAACTTGGCAAGTTTAAATCCAGAGCAGATGAAGGAATACTTCTTGGTTACTCCTCTAGAAGTAGAGCATATAAATGTTACAATAAAAGACTTCGGAAGATTGTTGAATGTATTGATGTTGTTATTGATGAGTCTCCTACAGCCCCAAAAGAAGAAAAACAAAAAAAAAATGAAGACGATGGTGACATATGTCCTTCTACATCAAATAGCAATGATATAAATAGTGAACCCAATGAAGAACCTGAAGATGATTTATCTGAAAAAGCTCCATCCAGATATCTTCAAAAGAATCATCCAGAATCTCAAATTTTGGGAGATAAGGGATCAGGTGTACAAACAAGAAGGACTCTTGTGGGATCTTCTAGCTATCTGGCATTTCTATCGACTATTGAACCACACAATGTCAATCAAGCTAGCAAAGATGAATGTTGGATTCAAGCCATGAATGAAGAGCTTGATCAAATTGAAAAGAATCACACTTGGGAATTAGTACCAAGACCTCATGACAAAAATTTCATTGGAACTAAATGGATATTCAAAAACAAGTTAAATGAGAATGGGGAGGTTATAAGAAATAAAGCTAGACTTGTCTGCAAGGGGTATGCTCAACAAGAAGGTATAGACTTTGAAGAAACTTTTGCTCCTGTAGCTAGACTTGAAGCCATAAGAATGTTTCTTGCTTTTTAAAGCTTCCAACAAATCAAAGTTTATCAAATGGATGTTAAATCTATGTTTCTCAATGGTGATCTAGAAGAAGAATTTTATATAGAACAACCAGAAGGATTCATTTTGGGAAATGATGAAAAACTTGTTTGTAGACTTAAAAAGACTCTATATGGTCTCAAACAAGCTCCAAGGGCATGGTATTATCGTCTTGACAAATATCTTCATCAACAAGGATTTTCAAAGGGGTCTGCTGATAGAAATTTATGCACAAAAACTGAAAATGATAAACTATTGATTGTGGTTGTATATGTTGATGATATCGATTTTGGAAGTAATGAAGAATCTATGAGTCAGAAATTTGCTTCTGCTATGCAGCAAGAATTTGAAATGTCTTTACTTGGGGAACTAACATTCTTTCTTGGCTTGCAAGTGCATCAAACTATAGATGGCATATTCTTATCACAAGAAAAATACCTTAAGAAAATTCTGAAGAAGTATGGCATGGAAGAGTGCAAACCTGTAAGTACACCAATGATAACCGGATGTAATCTCAGTTCTCATGATGATTCTCCCACCATGAATCAACCAGAATACAGATCTATGATAGGAATTTTACTTTATCTCACTGGGACTAGACCAGAAATTATGCATGCAGTTGGGATTGTTGGACGATTCCAAGCTAATCCAAAAGAGTCTTACCTTCAGGCTGTCAAAATAATGTTCAAATATCTACAAGGAACTCAAGACTTTGGACTATGGTATCCAAATAACGCTGATCTCACTCTTCATGCTTACACTGATGCAGATTGGGATGGAAATGTTGATGATCGGAAAAGCACTAGTGGTGGTGCATTCTATATGGGGCCCCGGTTAGTATCTTGGTTCAGCAAGAAGCAAAACTCTATTGCCTTATCTACAACAGATGCAGAATATGTGGCTGCCGCATCATGTTGCACTCAACTTCTTTGGATGATGAAAACCTTACAAGACTTTCAAATCAAATGTTCACCTCCTATATCCATTATGTGTGATAATACAAGTGCCATCAGTGTCTCAAAGAATCCTGTTATGCATTCCAAGACCAAGCACATTCCCATAAAGTATCACTTCTTACGTGAACAAGTGCTTGAACAAAAGGTGAAGTTGGAGTATGTTCCCTCCAAAGAACAAGTTGCTGATATATTTACCAAACCTTTACCCAGGGAAGCGTTTGAATATCTCAGACAGAAGCTGGGAGTAGTCTCTGCCATGCAGAAGATCAGATCTGTTTAAATGCAGAAGATTGAATTGGATACGAGGATTTCATAAAAGACAGTCACATATATATGCGAGTTTATACAAAGAAAACCGCGTATGGGTGGTTGCTGACAAATTTTTCTGGGTCAGCATTCTTCAGCACAACTATGGTGCTGTTGTGTATCTCTGGTGATGTTTCAGCTCTCATATTTCTGTTTCATTCTCTGATATTTGATGAAGATGCCTTGATGGTTTGTTG
Source organism: Pinus albicaulis (assembly GCA_034641835.2). Lineage (NCBI taxonomy): Eukaryota > Viridiplantae > Streptophyta > Pinopsida > Pinales > Pinaceae > Pinus > Pinus albicaulis. Next base: position 760,760,495 of record CM076573.1, on the reverse strand, counting down.
TTGAAAGTGTTCAGGATGCACAAGCTAAGGGGGAGATGAAGGAGTGAAATGGCTCAAGAACAGGTGTACAAGTTCAAGGGGAGCATTAGCCTTGCTGAGAATAATGCATTGTTGGCATTATGATGGTTATGAAAAATGATCTCTCTCTTGAGGTCTTTTTGGCATTTGTTACAAAAGGGTCATTGTTTTAATTTGATGAAAAGGTCATGATGAGACCTATGATGTAAAATTGTATTTTTCAGTCATGAAAGGACTTGATCAAATTTGTAAACCCACTTGGTTGGGTATTTGAGTCAAAATGTGTAAACCCACTTGGTTGGGTACTTGAGTCACATATGTAAATCCACTTGGTTGGATCATTGATGTAAGTATGAGTCCCTGGTGATAGGAAAGGTCATAGCGTTATGTACTTCATTGAAAAAATTATGTTTGAAGATTCAGCATGAACTCAGGGGGGGCATGGTAACTTCAGTGCACATCAGATCTACAGAGCTCTTCTTTCTACATGAGAAGAAAAAAAAACCTTGTTTTGGTTTTGATCCGCCCTTTGCCCTTGATGTCAAAGGGGGAGAGTATCATTGTGTTTGAATAAGGGGAGAGTATCATGGTGTTTTGTATCTATATGTTGTGATGATCAAACACCATCATAGTTGCCATCAAGTCCAAAAGGGGAGATTGTTGGAAATATGATGTAATGTGTTGTCCTTGATGGCAACCTACTTGATGAAGTTGTCCTTGATGGAAACTGACTTGATGAGCTTATTAATGATGTAAATCTGATGTATCTACAAGCAGCTCAGAAGTAGCAGAGAAATAAATTTTAGTAAGTGCCAGAGAGATGATAAATATGATATGTCACAAAGCATACGCAGGTTTGTAAAGGCGAAGTAGCGTATGTACGCAGAAATGTACGTGATAAGTAGCGTATGCCTATTTGCACTCTAAATTTATAAAACCAGGGGACATAACCATGGTATTGGCCCATAGTATTGAGCGCTATATTATTTATTTGATCCCGTCCAGGAATACCATCGGAGGTTGAGTGGTTTTGACTCATGGTATTGATAAAGGCTAAACCTATATAAGGAGAAGAGAATAATAGTGCAATGTGTGCATATGTCTGGGTTTTAATGAATACTTCACTCTGAAGTATATCTGCATGGTTGAACTCTGTTCTTAATTGATAGATCTGAATCTATGATGCACCTATGGATATGATGAAGGTTCAAGATCTCTAGATCTAGAAATGATGAATCTCTGGGATGATCTGAAAAGAAATGATGAAGACCTGGTGCAAGTCTGATGAATAAATTGAAGAAATCTGGGTAAGTTTGTAGATCTGGATTGTTCTGCAAAGTTTATATTTTATAGATCTATACGCTAGTTTGTCTTGGTAAAAGCGCATATATACGCGGGTCCGCTTAAAGAAAAGCGCGTATGGAAGTCAGGGTTTCTGAAGAATAAAATGCACTGAAGTATACGTAGGTTTGTCTCTGTGAAAGCGCATATATACGCAGGTTCAGTGAAGTAAAAGCGCGTATGGAATCTAGGGTTTTGATGAAGTGTGTGGAATGAAATGTCTGATCTGATTGCTGTTTTACTGTTGTCTGTCAAGGAGGTATTCATACAGATCTGGGTTGTTTGAATGTTTATTGTGCTACTAATTATGATTAAAGATCAAGTTGTTGGTTGATGATTCAATGAAGGAAGAATGACTGTCTAAACAGTTCTGCATGGTTGATAGATTGTCTAAACAGAAATCCGATTTTAGATCTGAATCTGAGTTTGATCACATTCTGAAAAAAATCAGTGTTCTCAGAAGTATAAACAGTTTGATACGAAGATAAGTGCGTATACACGCGTCTTCAGTAAATAGAAGTAACGTATGCATTCCATGTTAGGCATAGAGGGATACGCAGGTTGGTAAGCAGGGAAGCGCGTATACACGCGGTTTCAGTAAAGAAAAGTAGTGTATGATATTTGATTCAATGAAGGTTCAGGGTTGAGTTTACATCTGCATATCTATTCTGAAGTCTGGGTTATTTCTAATATCTTGGTTACAATGGTCTCATTTTTCTGTTTTAAGTATTGGGAAAAGTATGTTTGTTGATGTTAAGTGAAGGGTTGTGTTGAAGCTGTTTGATCCAGTATGAAAATTGATGAAACGTGGTCTGCAGTAGTGCTGAGGGTCGATGCCTTTAGTAAGGGGGTAGTAGCTCCCTTCTAGTGGTAGCTGGTAAACGAGAGTAGGGGGTTGTAGCTCCCTTCCAGGAGAGGCTGGTAAATGAGAGAAGGTTGTAGCCTTCTGCAGGTGGGTGCCTGCGTGCTGGTATGAGTCTGCACCAGTACAATGTTGTAATAAGTTTTCTTTATAATAAATATTGAATACTGAGATGACGGTGGTGGTGGTTTTCTCCCGAATTGGGTTTCCACCTTAAATCCTGGTGTTCATGTGTGATGATTTATTCTGTTCTTACTACACATGTTTACTACTTACTAAACATCTAATGAATGAATGATGCAATGATCTAAGTAAAGAATTATTTGCATAATGTGATCTCTGGTAATACGCAAGTTTTGTTAAGGATATCCGCGTGTATACGCGATTTGGGTTCAGTAAAGTAGCATATGGGTTTTTGAGAAAGAAAAAATAAAAATTTATCAGTCAGATCTAAATACTAATTCACCCCCCCTCTCAGTATTTTTCCCAACATTTTATGTGTTCTGGTATTTCCTCCGAAATGACCTCCATCTGGTCCATCATGTAATTCCTACAATACTTTTTCAACTTCAGATTTCTCTAAGCATCTCAATAATACAGAATCATAATTTCTCCTAAATAGGACATCATCTACAAGTTCATACTGATTTTCCTTAAGTCTTAAAGCACATTTTGCTGTATAATTGAGACTTAATGGAGCATATCCATTTAAAAAAAAAAAATTAGATCAACATATTGTGATTGAGAATCGTTTAGGCTTACCTCAGATATTTGTATTGCTTCTAATTGATCTTCATCCTTAGGTAAATGAGAAGATCTAGTTAACATTTTTCACAGACCTTGTCCTTTCACAATTTTTGCTGGATGTATTTCTACATCATATTCCTGGAGAGTAGTAACCCAATTTTCTCTTTTCTCTCCCACTTCTCATTGTATTAATAATTTCCTTACCGCTGAATAAGGTACTATTATCTTGGTGTGTGTTTTTAAGAGAATAGGTCTAAAGTGTTTCAAATATTTAAACACAACATATGCTTGTTTTTCTACAGCTGAATAATTTAACTCGACACCCTGAAGATTAGAGCTAAAAAACGCAATTGGTTCTTCAATATTTTGATCATTTAACTGTGTTAAAATAGCTGCATATGATGTATCTGAAGAAAATGTATATAACACAAAAGACTTGAGAAAATCGGGAGTTGTTAAAGAGGGAGCTTCAACAATAGCTCTTTTGATTAACTCAAAGGAATTTCTTTCTACTTTGCCCCATTTAAAAATTGAATTTTTCTTGATCATTGATTGAAGGGGAAGGACAATTTGAGAAAAATCTGGAAACCTGAGCATTAAAAATGTTGGGGCCTCAGAAATCCACGGCAACAATAAAGGGGGATAACCACCCGGTCTGGACCTTAAAGAAGCCCCTTTTCCATTTGGGGTAGTGGCTCCGATTGGAGGTGTTGGGACCATTTTCCCAGTTTTGGTCTTTGTGTGATGATTTGTGAGATTTCTACCAAAACATTTTAAAAATGATGAATTACTACAAACTAAACAAATTTACTTCTAAATGCAAGACTCTAAAATAAACTTAATCTAACCTAGGTAAAGTATCTCAAAGGAGATTTAGGAAGATAACTATCTAATCTATTTTGAAATCATTGCAGATTAAATAGAATTATAACTGTGTAGAATAATTCCTTTTGAAAAGATTAATTAATCAAAAAGAATATGAAAGACATATCGCATTTATATAATGACCATATATAAAATAACTAATTTTTTCCTTTACATTGTACGATTAATGAAACATATATTTCAGACATAAATAATTAATCCTACATATGATTCATGAAAGTTGTGTTCATCATTAATATTCAAAACAATAATAAAATACATGATATTAGTACCAATTGTTTGTCGTCCTGTTTATCAGATCAATGATAAAAGGTCATATTCAATTCTTCAATAAAAAATCCAAGCCAAAGTGAGTCAACATTGATCAACAAGATGATTTATATAATTAAATAAGGCCGTGTTCCATTCTTTCATCAAGACACTTACAAACCTACTTACAACTTAAGCCTTCTTTGCAAATGTTCTCAATAAAATTCAGGACCCTTCTCTAAATGCATGAGAAGGGTTTAAATACTAAAATTAACTACTTAACTAAATTAAATAATTTACAAAAATATAGAGGAGGTTTCAAACAACCTCTCTCTATAAAACCTATCTTGAACTATAATCTAGGAAATTAAACAAACTAACAATCTTGATTTTAAGGATCCTTCTTCTTCTGCTGAATGTCGTCACGTAACTTGAAAATATATAGCATAGTCTTGAGCTAAGGTGGTTGAGATATTAGTGAGTGAATCTGATCCTTTAATATAACATTTGAAATTTTTGATTGTGACCTTTGGGTTGATTCTGTGATTAACTGATGCATTTGTTGTTGATGATATAGTTTGATCAGAAAATTCAAAGAATTTTCTTGATCAAACTTGTCAATTTTCTTGATCATCTCTTCTTGCTGATATTCTTGTTGAATCCATCTTGACTCTACTTCTTTGATCATTGAAAACATATCAGACATGTTTTCTTCCAAAAGTCCTATTTTGAATTATTGAAAACACAAATGCTGTATAATTTCATTTGATTTACTGGATGTTTTAGCTGTTGCTTTTTCTGCTCTAGAAATTTGTGTCTTCCACTCTGTAAACAATATTCAAATTCTTTATTTCCCATTTGATCGTATCTGTGTAAGGCATGAGCTTTGGCCTTGCTGCTATATTATGAATGAATGAACATGCAACGTCAAACAAAGTTGCGTCGAAAGTGGAATAAGTGCCTGTTGCAGAAATCTTCGTTTATCACCTTTGGCCCTTCATCTTCAAATAGTTTATATATAGCTTCCCATGATGTGATGCCACAAAATTTTTGACAAAAAGTATCAGAAAACACCGAATGCATTTCTGTATCTTCTATATATGATGCTCGAGACACTTCTTTGCCTTTCTTAATCATTTCAGACTCTTCCGATTCAATAACTGCTTTCCTAAAAGTGAAACAAAATATATCCTATAACAGAAATTGTGAAGAGATGTTTTACACAAAAACTATCAATTCGATCAGTCATCTCTGCATAATTCCTTAATGATTTCAAAATTAAATGCTAGGCATAGCTTCGCGTGGCTTCGCATGAAATAATTATCCTTTGATTAAATTAGTTAAGATCAGGATTCAATTCGAAATGACATAAGTCACTTTTCACACGCTGGAAACAATAAATGCGCAAATCGCAATCATATCTTATAATTTTTCATGATTATTTCTTATCAATTGCGAAATTCGATCTGCACAAATCACAGATCGCAATTTTTAAGAAATACATTGAATTTTAAATCATAATCGACGCGTGGTGCGATTTGCAAAAGCTAAAAAGTGGATGCGGTGTGAAAGAGATTATATATTCGAGTTCATTCGCCCCGTCGGGTCCACGGTGATCACGACTTTTATTATTTTTTTCTAATATTTAACTAAATCAAGTGCGATGTGAAAAAATAGAGTAAGAATTTTAAGAGGGCACGTTTCGCAATTCGCAAGATTTATAGATTCTTCTTTGAAAGTGATATGTTTTAAGAGATGCGCTTTGAGATAAATTTATTTCCTAAGTGTTTTTTTAGAAGGAACCTTTAAAATGATTTTTTTCTAATTATCTCTAAAGGGTCCTTATTTACAAAAATAAATGGGGGTTAGTTGTATAGCACAACAAAACCATACAAACAAATGTCCCTCAAGCAAGCTAAGAAGGATAATAAATTATCACTAAAGTATTATGGTTTTTACAAGGTTCTGCAAAAGATTGTTACTATGGCATACAAATTGGTGCTTCCTGCTTATTCGTGAGTGCATCTAGTTTTCCATGTTTCGTGCTTAAAGAATGTTATAGGTAACAAACTTCCAATTCAAACAATATTGCCAGAAATTGATGAGGAAGGAAAAATCATATTGGAACCTGAAGCAGTCACGGAGAAAACAACTCGACAGTTACGAAATCGATCAATTTTAGAGTATCTCATCATGTGGAAGAACTTACCCATTGAAGATTCTACATGGGAGGATGAAAATTTTATACAGAAGCATCCAAAGCTACTCAAGCATTGAGGACAACACTTTTTTAAGTAGAGGGGCATGTTAGGTCCCTATATTACTAGTGTAGTCCCTTATTGTTGTTAGTGTAACCCCCTTATTGTTATTGTTGTACCCCTGTAACCCCAATTTTGTAATTATTGTGCCCTTACATTATTATTTTTAGGTCGGCTAGGATTATATTGTGACCCCATAGACTCCTATCTATAGAAGAAGGTTTTTTCATTTGTATTATCCAATAATTTTTCATTTATGTAATGTAAAGGAGGTTTCCCCCTCAAAGTGGCCTATTTCTAAGGCGTTGATCTCTCTTTTCTTCTATTTTTGGAGCTGCTTTCATAACAGATGTTGTATTTATGGGACAACTAAGATCCAAATTTGGCCAGCCATCCCAAGTGAAGCCAATGTTGGATGTCTGCGAACTGAAAAGCTCAATAGAAAGGAAGGACCATTCACCATGATAACACACATCATTATCTTTCTTTTAGTTTTATCTTTTATTTTCAGTATTCCGAGGAAGGTTTTTTGAAAGCTCCTCAGCTTTTTATGTAATATTCTATATTCGATAGATATGTAATATTATTTAAATCTCTCTCATGCATTTAGAGAGGGGTCCATGATTTTATCAAAAATACTTTGCAAAATATTACATTTTCGTACTTTTGTGATTCTTTTGATGAAATACATGGAACAGGATCTTGAATTTCTTGAATATTGAAGCATACTCTACTAAATTTTCATTTATGTACTCTTAGAGTGTATTTGGTTGAAAAGAAGAAAAGATCAATGTTGTTGATTTCATGAATATAACCTCTCATATTTGGTACTATTATCTTTTTTATTGAGTTTTATTATGACTTAGCAATAAAATTCCTTATATTGTATTGTGTATGATATTTGGATTATAGTTTTCCATTAAAGAACTATTGCATGATGTCTCAATTGTAATTCATTATTGAGTATATAATCAATTGATATTTGCAATATAGTTTCACAATTATTTTGCCTAGCTATTTAGTCAAAATAATTATCTTTAAACAATATCGTCTCTTATAGCAATTGAACGATCTTTATTATCTTTTTCTTTAATATATCTTTGTAGACTTCATAAGTTAAGTTATTCCCAGGTATAGATTAAGTTAAATGTTAGATTAAATAGATGCATGCATTTGTTACTTAAATACATTATTTCTATTAGTTTAAAATCATTTTCCATTTCACCTTGTATCAAACCCATCATCATCATATCAAATCTTTGCTGGGAAACTGGTCCCATTATCCCCAATGGGAGCCATTATACCAAACGGAAAATGAGGCACTTTCAAGGTCCAAACCGGGTGGTTATCCCCCATGTTGTTGCAACAAAATTTTGAGGCTTCAACATTTTTGTGCTAGAAGGAGGGAAAACTGAATGGCAAAGAAAACTGATAAAAAATCAAGAAGCCATCCTAAAAGTCGTTCTCCCTCTAGATCTCCTCCAACTTCTGGATCCCCATCTAGAACTACCATTTTAAGATCAGAAGTTGAACAATATTCTCCTAAATCTCCTAGTTGATCCTAGAAATCACTTTCTTCAGATTGTAAATCGGAATCACTAGAAGTTCATACTTTAATAGAGAAGTTAGAACAAATCTATATTTCAGCTGAAAAATTGATAATTTCCCAGCCATATGAAGAAAGTGTTTCATCTGTTTTACAACCTAGACGAATCTTGACTCGTTCTGTAAGTGAGAATATTGGAATTCCTCCTTTGGAATTTTTCATTACTTATTTCCGAAATAATACCAAGAAATATAAATCACAAACATCTATTAGTGAGGTTTTTTCCAATTCTCCATATCAAATCCATTCATTCCCTCCAACTTTTTCAAAAACTCTCATTCTATTTACTGGTGCTAGTTCTTCTAGTTAAGATAGCCAACCTGCTTCTTCTTCAACTCACATCTCGCTCATATCTTCATCCATCCATACTTCTATCATCATTGCAGGACAACAACCACCACCACGAATACAACCATGGAATAATCCAGGCATTGTAGCAATGCTAGTTCGTCTTCACCCTCTTCCTAAACATCCTGAAATATGGTTGCCCATTTCTAATCCTGACGATGGTGTACCAGCAAAAGAACATATCGACAACTATATGTTGGCTATCAATTTAAATGAAGTTACTGAAGAGGACTATGTTGTCAATTTATTTCCATATACTCCTATAGGATTTGCAGGATCTTGGTACTTTTCATTACCCCCTCGCTCCATAACTAGTTGGGATATGTTTGAACAACAATTATTAGCTAAGTTTGGAGATGATAAAACCATTGCATCACTCATCAATGAATTATCCAATATGAAGGCTAAAATGGGAGAAAATATCAAAGATTTCAATTCTAGGTTCAATAAAATTCCTACTGTGTCAACTCCTGACGCTGATGTTCAAATTGAATGGTATATATCTTCTATTCCCTCTAATATAGAAATTTTTGTAGATAGAGTACAGTTAGCCACATTGGCAGAAAGCATGAAGGAAGCCTTATCTATGGAAAAACACATAGTTGCTCTTGAAAATAAAAGTTCTCAAGAATACATAAAATCTAAGAAAGTGTCTTTCAAAGATGAATCTAAAAAGAAAGTCTAGAAAGATCATTTTGATCTTGAAGGCCTCTAGAAAGTGTTAAAGAAATCGGTAAAAAAACCATTTAGTTCTTTTAAGAGAAATCAGTAAAAAAACCATTTAGTTCTTTTAATAGAAATCGGTCTAATAATTCTCAGCCACCAAATACCATATCTAACGTTGAGTTTGACTTAGAAGAAGAGGAAAAAGAAACTGAAGATGAAGAAATAGTCGAACTAAATGGAATATGTGTTGGGTGTTATCACTTCGAAATTTCCCTAGGGTTGTTGAGTTGTGTTTAAAAGAAATAACATAGGTAACTATAAACCACTTTTAAGATTAGGATCTAGCCTTCCTAATGCTCAGAGAGGGCTCTCTCTTTATGATTTAACTTTGTTGTTTTAAATTGATTTTAGGCTAGTTATGTAATATTGATTTGGTTTGATTTAATTTGTTGGTGGAATTACTGATTTACATGGATAATTTTATGTCTATTTTCCATTGGGATATGGAGTCAATGTATCAAGAAAATAGGGAAAAATCAAGTTCTAAAGGAAGTGTTCACAGGGCAAGGTAGCTGAGTAACATCAGATCTTTTAGGCTGGATGATGAAGTGGTTTCAATCGGGATCAAGGAGCAGTTAAAGATTCCTTAAACCGAATGATGAATGAAGGTGAAATGGATCAATCAAGATGGGAGAGAAATTAAGGATTCTTAGATCCAGATATCAGAAGAAAACATGAAAATGAATAACAGTTAAAGACGGAGTGTATTTAAACAATTCTGAAATAAAATTCATGTTATAACATTTAGATTCAGAAAACATACAATTTTATGGAATACTTTAAGAAAATAACAATAACAATTGAAAGTACTTCACTGAAGTGGCTTAACACATGAATCTTGTAATGCAATGCCTTTATTGTTTGTCCTGTCTGTTGACTTCAAAATGGTACAATAAACCCTCGGGTATTTGGATTAATTACAACTATAGAAATGTTAAGAAATCCACCCTAATACTTCCAATTGATGAAGTATTTATACAGAAGATAGTACAAAATATGCTAAAACTGATTTATGAATTATTCAAGGGAAATAAAATATCTTCATGAAAGAAGATAGAGACACATACGTAACTAATGCAAGTTTCCCCTACTTATTTGGTTTTGTTGTTTTCTTTTTGATCTTTTGCTGCTTTATCTCTCTAACTGTTTCTTTCTCATTGATTACATTTTGAGTGTCCTTTACACTGTCTTTTTCATATGATAACTTCCTTTTAACTTTTCTTTGATCTTTAAACTCTATTATTGCTTTATTTTCACCTTTATCTGTGTTCTCTGTTATTATTTAACATGCTTCTTCTTTACCATGACTACTCTGTTTCTACCTGCTTTTACTTCTCACTGTCACAGTAAATCATATAATTTCTCCCAAGCCTCTTCATCTGGTAATTTGATTTTTACCATTTTTATGTAAATATCATCAACCTCGGTATATTTTGCAAAAGTAGGCTTATTCACAAAGAGATGATTTACCTCATGTTGGAGGTAGAAGAGATTTTGAAAGGTTTGATAGATTACTTTTCCAGTAGGAATTCCTTTCATGGAGGAATTTTTGGACTGTTCTTTTTCCACTTCTATGATTTTCTTGTCATAGTCTTCATGCTTCATTAATTTTTCATTGATCACCAAAGGATTAGGCAGGCCTTTCTGCCTCAAAACATTAAATTTGACCATGAATATGGTTATTGCTAATTCCATAGTCTGACACTTATATTCAAGTTGTGTCATTAGGTTCCTTTTGGAAATTACTTTTCTTACTTATATGATTGTTTCATTTATGTCACTTATGCCAATTTCTTCTAATTCTTGTTTATTCTTGGAATTAAGAATTTTTATTGTTTTAGTGGCCTCTTCTGGTTTTTTCCCAAGTTCCTCTTTTAATTTCTAAATAGCTTCACTTGCTTCCTTGATCAAATCCTTCTGCTCAAAGATAACTGGGATAGATGGCCAATTATCATTAACAAAGTTAATTATATTGGCCCACAACTGCTGCTTTTCTTGGGCAAGTGGTTCTTTTAGTGTCAATTATTTCTCTAACTTCTGTACTTTTTTACTCAATCTATTTGACTTTTGTGTTTCATTCTTATGCATGATTTTTATCAACTTCTTTTCATCCTCTATAATTTTTATTTGTTCTTTAAGTATGTTTATTTTAGTAGTTTGTATTGACATGTCCTGCATGGATTTGATTAGTTTACCTGCTTCATCACCAGGATGAGTTACTGTAGTTGAATCTATTGTTGGTGTAGTTGCTGATGTAGTTGGAACTGTTGTTGCCACAGGAACTGTTGTTGCCACTGGAATTGCTGAAGTAGATGGAACTACTGTTGTAACTGTAGGAATAGCAGTGACAAGGATTGCTTCCATGCTAGCTTTCTTTTCCTACATCAATTTTTCCATCTCATTCTCCATCTCTTTCAGTTGAGTTGTGAACTGAATGAAGAGATTCATTATTTTATCTTTTTGGCTTTCATTCTATAAAACTTCTTTTTCTTGTGGATGTTCAGTGGGAGGTAATTTAAACTGCTTCTTCAATGCATTAATTTTTCCATTCTTCTTTTTAATTAGTCCCTAAGCTACTTTGATGTTTTTGCGATCATATCCTACCTCTATGAATAATTCTTAAGTGATTTGATTATGTTGTACTTGTATTGCGAGGAAGCATTCTCTAGTTTTAACTGACCTTTGATATTCTCTAGAGAATTTTGTAATTTCTAGACACTGATACCTTTGTTGGTCATAGTAGAATATAACATTTCCCCAGCTTACTTATGAAATTCAATTTGGTCTATAGGATGAACATATTTAGCCATGACCTCAAATGTTGTTCTCATGTAGTCTGCTGATGACTTTGGATACTACACTGTGGGTTGCAAAAAGGTCATCTGCATCTTCCTGGTTTTGTAATAAAATGCTAAAAGTAACATGTTTTGGTCACTAGTGTAGAAATTTTGAATAACTGATATATTATTCATCGAGATTCTCCTGATCACACACTATTTTAGCTTCATGCACAATACAGAATCTCTTCTACCATTGATCATTACAAACGGAAATAAAATCAATTGCATGCGCACATTAAAACCATAAACAATCACACATATAAACACAGTATTTATGGGAAAGATTAAAGCTGAAAACCCCCAACTATCTGTATATTATAATGATAGATATCATGTAACAATCATTGTACAAACTCCTCACAAGCTCTCAGTACAATCTCCAATTGTTACACACTACACAAGCTCAGATCTAACAAAACACATGCTCCAATCTGCTCCACCTGTTAGCCTGCCTCTATTGCGTAATACAAGATGAATAATGGACCAACCTGAGTTCGAATCCCTCTGGTATGCACTGCGCAATCCTCATTGGAATCTCCATCAATGTGTGTTGCAAACTCATGCACCAGTATGGTCACAACTGATAGTCACACTTGCTCTTTCACCTACCTCTTCACTGGTCTCCACTGAAACTGTCGATGCACTGAAGTTAACTGATGTATTATTTAGTTGATTTATGAGTTAATAATTAGTGAATTAATTAATAATTAATTCACACCACTCTCATTAGTGTATCAATCAGTCAGACTAGATACAACTAGCTCAACTATGTTTAACTGAGTTAAACTGAACACAACTCCGTTAACTCCTCAATCAACTCCACTAAACTCTGTCACCTGAGTTCTAACTGAAGTCTCCATGCAATAGCTCCACTAAACCCTCAGGAATAGTGTAATTCCTTCTTTCAGCTTCATGTTCCACATCTGTGCACTTAACTGAAGTGCTCCAAGAGGATAAGATAATGTTTAGAGTCCAAATATGATTAAGAGCTAATAATATTCGACATATCTATTTTTAGACTGGTAATCTAAAAATAGATTCCGCCCAGTATGTCTAAAAATAGAAGTCCATATATTTTTTCCGACTTGACCAACCATCCACAAATAGCATCCTGAAACTCATAGAACATGATCCATATGTCTAAAAAAAGACATAGTCTAAAAATAGACTTTGCGCCAAAAATAGCCTGTGGGCCCACTTAGTGAAGGCGACTTATTTCCACTGAGCATATCATATTGTTGCATTATCAACACTCCCTCTCAACAAGATATGGATTATCTGCAACCCCTATCCTGCCTCAGTGGTATTCGAATTTTCTCCTGGTGAGCGCCTTCGTTAATATATTAGCATCCTGATCCTCCGTAGGAATGTATGAAAGTAACATGACCTTCCGCTGCACACAATCTCTAATATGATGATACCGGATGTCAATGTGTTTAGATCTATCATGAAATACTGGATTAACCAAGAGTTTGATGCAACTCTGATTATCACAATAAATCATAGTAGGCTCTAAGTGTGAACCGAACAACCCGACCATGATCTTCCTCATCCATATAGCCTCGCATGCAGCCAAACTTGTTGCCATATACTCGGCCTCTGCTGAACTGAGTGCCACGGATCTCTGCTTCCTGATGTACCAAGAAACTACTGTCAACCCGATACTGAAAATCCCTCTAGATGTGCTCTTCCTGTCCGTTGGGCTCCCTGCCCAATCTGCATCTGTGAAGCCACATAGGTTCACCTCATCCGACTATCTGTACCACAATCCATATCTCGATGTGCCTCTGAGATATCTCAATACATGCTTCCCCGCCTTCCAAAAGAGTTTGGTAGGCTTAACCATAGCTTGTGAAAGCTGGTTAACAGCATAGCATATGTCGGGTCGTGTATTGACCAGATACATAAGTGACCCCACCAAATGTCGATAAACAGTGGCATCCACTACCTCCGTTGAAGTAGCATCCTCCTTCCTCCATCCACCAGGAAGAGGAGTATCAACAGGCTTGTAGCCATGCATGTTGAACTTCTCCAGTATCTCCCAGGCATACTTACCCTGAGAAACAAACAGTCCATCACTGTGCTGCCAAATTTCCAATCCCAGGAAATAATGAAGGACGCCCAATTCCTTCATCTCAAACTCCTTTGCAAGATCAACCTTGCATGAGTGTATCAACATTTCATCACCTGTCAAAATAAAATCATCTACATAAAGTACAATTATCAGCAACTTACCCTCCACCACAATCTGGTATAGGTTAGGATCCGCCTCACTCTTGTAGAATCCAAGTCCGGTGAAATAATTGTCTATCCATGTGTACCAAGCATGAGGTGCTTGTTTCAACCCATACAACGCGCTCTTGAGCTTGCACACATGCGACTTGTTGTTGAAGATCTTGAAACCTTCGGGCTGCTCTATGTACACCTCCTCCTTAATCATTCCGTTGAGGAACGCAATCTTCACATCCATCTGATGAATGTGCCACCCCATCTGCGCTGAGAGAGCAAGAATCGTCCATATGGAAAAATACCTTGCGACAGGTGCAAAGGTCTCCTCATAATCGATCCCCTCAATATGTGAAAATCCTCGGGAAACAAATCTTGCCTTGTACTTCTCCACACTCCCGTCAGCTACCTGCTTCACTTTGTAGATCCATCTCGAACCCACCACTAATTTCCCCTACGGCCTTGGGACAATCTCCCATGCACTGTTTCTGACAATCGAATCATACTCTTCCACCGTGGCATCTACCCATGCGGGATCCTCCACAGCTTCCTCGAAAGAGGATGGCTCTGTCACGATACAATTGCTCACAAGAGCCATGTATCCAGTGTACTGATCAGGTGACTATCTCTGTCTGCGTTGTGCTGTAGGTGCTCCTACAACCTTCTCTGCATCTTGAGCCAGTCGCTCAGCTTCTGTAGTGCGCTTCCGCCCTCTGATGGTTGGCGATGCATGAGTGGTCTCTTCCACTCCATGAACCTCATCTTGTGGCTGATCCACATCCTTAGACTAATCCTTAGGAACTAATAGCTCCTCCTCTGCATGCAAGTGTGGCTCCCTCTCAAGCGAACACTTCATGGCTTTCTCCTCCTGAAATTTGATATCCCGTCGCACAACAGTCTTGTGACTGTATGGAAAATACACACGATAGTTGTGGGGCGTATCAGTGTACCCCACAAATATCCCAACCTCAGCGGTCGGCTCCAGCTTCTTCTTGGCATCCTTCGTCACATGAATGTAAACAGGTGAACCAAAAATCCTCAAATGGGAAATATCAGGCCTCTTACCAGAAAATGCCTCCTCAGGTGTACTCATGCCAAGTATCTTGTGAGGACAACGGTTCTACACATATACTACAGTATTGCATGCCTCAGCCCACAAGTGTATGGGAAGGCACTGATCATGCAACATTGCCCGTGCAGCACCCATGATCGTTCTGTTCTTCTGCTCAGCAACCCCATTCTGCTGTGGGTTATGAGGTGCTATGAACTCTCTTCGAATTCCTTCTGCGCTGCAAAAGTCCTTGAATTCGCCAGAGATGAATTCACCACCATTGTCGCTCCTAAGAGCCTTCACCTGCTTCCCTGATTCTTTCTCAACCAGTGCCTTGAACTCAAAAAACTTTGAGTATGTCTCGTTCTTCTTCTGCATGAAGAAGATCCAGCACTTCCGAGAAAAATCATCAACAAATATCACATAGTACCTGTGCTTTGCTGTCGAAGCTACTGAGAAAGGTCCACACATGTCTGTGTGAATTCTCTCAAGGATCGTCGTGGTGCGACTATCCTTCT
This sequence comes from Pinus albicaulis, assembly GCA_034641835.2. Taxonomy (NCBI): domain Eukaryota; kingdom Viridiplantae; phylum Streptophyta; class Pinopsida; order Pinales; family Pinaceae; genus Pinus; species Pinus albicaulis. The sequence goes on along the minus strand of CM076573.1, from coordinate 760,744,820 downwards.
TGTGAAAGGTGGCTTTCAAAAAATTTCCCAAGGTACATCCCTTGCAATGATCTGATTGCGCAAGAGTACCCTTAGGAATCCCAGTAGAAATCTGCTGTAGTATCTTCAAAGCTCCATGGTGAAGGTGGCCCCATCTCCGGTGCCACAAATCGCCATCATCCCGGCTCACCACTCCTTCTGCCTTGCCTACCATTGCTGCACAACCATCTACTTGCAATTGATAAAGGTTCTTAACTCGAACCCCTATCCTTTGGGTCTAACTAGTTGCCTTACTACGCAGGAAAGCCTTTCCTTCGCTAAAGACAACATCATATCCCTTGTCTTCTAACATCGCCATAGAGATAAGATTCTTCTTCAATCCTGGAACATGCATCACTTCCTTCAATACGAAGGGTTTACCAGACTCCCTCTCAAAGAAAATGGTACCGATACCAGTCGCATTGTATCTACCATCATCGCCCATCTCGATGTGCACTCCAAGATCTTTCTCATCCAGATCAGTAAACAAATATCAATCTCCTGTCATGTGAAAAGACGCACCACTATAAAAAAACCACACTGAACCCATCGCACTTGAGACCAAGCATGCGATCAATGAAAAATCCAGCTCAAACTGTGAGGCTAAGGCCTCTCTAGCTACAGTCCCAGTAGCCTGCTTATTTTTCTTCTTTTGTGGACAATTAGTGGTGTAATGTCTGTGTTAGTGACAGTGAAAGCACTTCACCTTGGACATGTCCTGCTTCTTTCCTTTCACACCGGATTGAGAAGCTTTCTTTATCTTCCCCTTCTTTGCTTTGGAAGCCAAAGCGCAATTCTCTTCATCAGAGTTCTTTGATGAAGATCCGTCCCTGGTACTCCACCTTATCTCCTCTTGCACAAGATCCGACCAAAGTCGCTCCCATCCTGGCAATTTCTATTGACCATTGACAGAGTCCTGATAGGAATTCCAACTCTTCAGAAGCCCAAGGAGAGACAAGCTCACCAAGTCCTCATCATCTATAATCACCCCCACACTTCCCAGCTCATCCTTGGATTGGGTGAACTTCGTGAGGTACTTGGGCATACTGTCGCCTTTCTCCATCTTTATGTTTTTGAGTTTATCCTTGAGCGCCGACTTCGTCTGGTCGCTCTTGCTTTGGAATAAATCTGTCAAGGCTTTCCACATAAAGAATGGAGAAGCCTTACCATGAAGGCTGGACACTATGTGATCCTTCACGCCCTCCAAGAGAATCCTTCGACACTTTGCCATGCGTCAAGTACGACAGCATCAATAGAAGTAGGCTTTGGAATTTCTGCATCTATGAAATCCTTCAACCCATTGTCATTTAGCACCACCTCCATCCTGTAGTTCCATGCAATATAATTCGATCTGCCCTCAAGGGCATACTCCAATCGCAATCTGTTGAAATACATCTCAACTTCGACACCAAGAAAACACTACTGCAAATTCGAATTCCACCAACACAAAACTCAACCGCTTCAATGTTTTGCAATTTCTCCAATGATCAATATCGCTCTGATACCATGTAGAAATTTTGAATAACTGATATATTATTCACTGAGATTCTCCTGATCACACACTATTTTAGCTTCATGCACAATAAAGAATCTCTTCTACCATTGATCATTACATGCAGAAATAAAATCAATTGCATGCGCACATTAAAACCATAAACAATCACACATATAAACACAGTATTTATGGGAAATCTTAAAGCTGAAAACCCCCAACTATCTGTATATTATAATGATAGAGATCATGTAACAATAATTTTACAAAATCCTCACAAGCTCTCAGTACAATCTCCAATTGTTACACACTACACAAGCTCAAATATAACAAAACACATGCTCCAATCTTCTCCACTTATTAGCCTGCCTCTATTGCATAATCCAAGATGAATAATGGCCCAACCTGAGTTCGAATCCCTCTGGTATGCACTGCGCAATCCTCATTGGCATCTCCATCAATGTGTGGTGCAAGCTCATGCACCAGTATGGTCACAACTGATAGTCACACTTGCTCTTTCACCTACCTCTTCATTGGTCTCCACTGAAACTGTCCATGCACTGAAGTTAACTGATGTATTCTTTAGTTGATTTATGAGTTAATAATTAGTGAATTAATTAATAATTAATTCACACCACTCTCACTAATTGTATCAATCGGTTAGACTAGATACAACTAGCTCAACTAAGTTAAACTGAACACAACTCCATTAACTGTCTCATCAACTCCACCAAACTCTGTCACATGAGTTCTAACTGAAGTCAACCATGCAATAGCTCCACTAAACCCTCGGAATAGCGTAATTCCTTCTGTCAGCTGCATGTGCCACATCCAGGCATCAAACTGAAGTGCTCCAAGAGGATAAGATAATGTTTAGAGTCCAAATATTATTAAGAGCTAATAATATTCGACATATCTATTTTTAGACTGGCAATCTAAAAATAGATTCCGCCCAGTATGTCTAAAAATAGAAGTCCATCTATTTTTTATGACTTGACCAACCATCCACAAATAGCATCTTGCAACTCATAGAACATGATCCATATGTCTAAAAATAGACATAGTCTAAAAATATACTTTGCGCCAAAAATAGCCTGCGGGCCCACTTAGTGAAGGCGACTTCTTTCCACTAATCTCATCATCTTGTTGCATTCTCAACAACTAGGAGTCTGTTTCCAATATTGGGCATAGGTTACTACTTTCAATGCCTCATTTATGAGTTTTATTTCTTTATACTTCTCCCTGATATCCCGTTCTTTGTCCACTGGTTTACTTGATGAAGAAACCTATACACTGTGTTGTTTCTAAATGATTTGTATATTAGAGGTTGATGGTTTATGAGTTTCCTCTGAAACTGCTGGAGGTGCATTTTCTTTAACCACTGTGTCTATATCAATGATTTCAATAGTATCAACTGTCTCTTCTTGTTCAATTACTGGATTTAGCTTGGGCTTCTTCCTGTACTTTAATTTGAATTTAATCTCAGTAGTTGTTTGAGTTGAATATGAACCTTATTCTCTTTCTCTCTTTGATATCCTACCTTGTAGGGTTGGATTTTGTAGGATAGAGCTAGTCTCAATTGGTTTTTCCACCTCTTGCAAAGTATTCTCCAACCACTATGACTGGTTGGAGTACTTTTCAATCTCTGGTTTAGACTCATGGATAAAAGGATTTAATTTAAATTTTACTCTTAACTTACTAATAACTCCCAAAGGATCATAATGCCATGAAACTCTCATTGAAATTGAATTCTTGTAAGTAATTTTCTGCTTGTTGACCAACATTCATGTTATTGCGAATGAAAGGACCAATCTAGTTTTTAATCTTAAAATGTGTTTTCTTTTTTGCTGACAAAAAATTAACCTCATATGAGTTTAGGATCTGCCTGATATATTCTAGTGCAAATTACCTCATTGGGAGGTATTTGGGAAACTTTTATGGAGTGAGTTGACATCCATACTCCCTAATTTTAGTGTGGTTCTCGTATAAATACCAGTCTCCTGTTCCACTATGTTCAGATAACTGCAATACTTTCTTTATTTCTTCACTGATCCTAGGTTGATTTCTACTGCTTAGCATGTTGAAAACTGGATGAATAAATGAATCAATGAAGTCCTTGTATGTGAACTCTGTGGAATATTTCCTAATTAATGAAGTCCAGAAGACTACTGATTGAGAATTACCCTCAATGTCCAGTTTTTGAACGCTAACTGCAAACCTTTTTGATTGGAAGTACATGAACATATGAAACAAAACAAATGAATACTTAAACACTCCTTCCTCTAGTAATTTAAATAATTTCTCTTGGATGGAATCTAATAGGTATTGAGAAAATTTAAATGTGGAAGCTGGAGGTTGTCCTAGGCAGAAAACAGACAGAAAACCTAAGCCTGAAGCATCTAAATACTCATCTGTGAAATACCCTAGAATACAAGACAACATTGTGACAATATGTTTCTTTATTTCTTAGAAAATTGAGGCTAAATAAGGAGGGTTACTCTTTGGGGTTTCAACTAATGGAGGTAAGAAGGTTTGGAATATTTGAAACCTCTTTGGAAAGTCAAGCTTTGGATATAATTTAGTGAGGATTTCAATAGACAATGGGGCTTCATCAGGCTTGGGTTGGATTTGCAACATCTGGTTTATTGATTTTGTAGTGATTGTGAAGAAAATTTCTTTGCTGGGGGTTACTAGGGCTCTTTCATTGGGCAGATAATTGATTTGACATAGTCTGATTATCTCTGGGAACTAGAAGGTTTGTGGGAAGATGTATTTAGTCAAATTTGATTCCCAAAGGTAGATATCATCAGCCTGGTCAATGGATTTATCATGGCTCCAAAATAGGATGTATGAGAGGTTGAAATCAGTGACTGTATCAATGATTTTGCAGTCTTTGTCTGTAAGGGGGGTATGTTCAATATCAACTACAAGAGGTTTCAGAGGGTTAATAGTCATAATTCCATGGGAAGCCATAAATTTGTTTATTTTAATCAATTAATTACTTTATGTGGGTAAGTAATATCTTTGGGCGCTTTAAGAATACCTTTGAAAAGTCGTTTTATGTTTGCAGAAGGGTTCTAGTTTTGGCAGAGTTTTTTTTGGTCTTATAAGCTTCAAACCTGGTTCGACACCGGCTTTGGTAGCAAATAAGCTTGAATTATGGTCTATTTTGGTCTCAAAATAGGTCGGCACCAGTTGTTTTAGCTTGAAAATAGGTCGGAAATAGTCTTTCGGCTTCTTCGTAATCCTCAACAGAAAAGGTGAATAAAGGTAAAGGGCATGCTTTAATGTTTTTTAACCAACGATATTTAAACAGTGGGTGCAGAGTTGAACTTTCAAACGAGGGTGGTATTCATCGTAAAGGGTAGAAAACAACCTGGCAGTTTTCCCATGACAAAAAGTGGGTAAATGGTTTTAGTGTGAGGGATGCTATACTATCTAGGACTGACACGTGGCAGGGGAGTGGGGGTGCAAAACCAGTTATTTTATAGCCCCCCTGTGGCTTTAAATTTTGGGTACTCAGGAGTGTGATAGCTATCATTGGCCATTGGATCAAATGAATGGAGATTTGACGGATGGACGAATAGGAGGGATGAGTTGGGGATTTGATAGGTGGGAACAGGTTTGTATTATGCAATGGGTTATAATACATATGCAAAGGCTTAATAATATATGTGGATTTGGTTTATAATGAGCAGAGTTATAGTAAGTGGGAACGGGGATATATATAAACCATAGGTTTAAATTAATATAAAGGGGTTTAATATGATATGGGTAGGGAAGTAATATATGTGGGAATTATTATTATATGGGGTAAATGTGTATGTATGTGGGATGTAAAAATACACTAGGCATGAGTTAAAACAATATTCGGGGAAGGATTGTTATAGTGGGGCCCGACACATTATTTTAACCATTTTAAACTATGCGAAGTGGGTTTTTTGCATATTTTTATTTAAAAGGGGAATTAGTAAAGGGGATCTACTTTTCAAATAAAAATGCGTGTTTAAAATAGGGAAAGAGGTATTTAGGAAGGAAAAATGGGTGAAATAAGGGGAGAAAGTTAGTATGAAGGAAAAGGGATATTTTAGCAAGGGAAAATGCCTTTTAAGAGGGGCAATGGGGTTTTAAGCAAGGGGAAGGGGATTTTGGGGGATATTAGTGATACGAAATGACCAATTGGTGTTTTCCATGATTTGTGACATTCTTCTACATATCCTTCATTTACCCTAACATTTTTTCTTCATTTATTGGGTGAATTTGAGATTGTTGACCCTGTTATTTTTCTTTAATAAGAAAAATAATTAATTCTTACCTTATGACTTCCAATGGCTCAGATTAAACTAATGATCTCATTTTTGTTCTCTACCTATCTACCGACCTGCCAAGATTAAATGGTCTGGCCAGATCTTTATTCTCTAACTATTTTGACATGAAATTTAAAACATGAATGAATCAAGATTAAACTGTTTGATCATCATGTATTGTGGCACTTTTGGCAAGATGCATGCAATATTATTTTTCAAAGTAAACTAAAAAGTAGTGGCATTTAAGTGTGCATCACTTTCAGGATCTATTTTTATCTCTTTTTAGTGGGGTTCATACTTTGTATTCTTTTTTGATCTTTTTCTTTTTTAGTCCATTGATTTTTCTTTTAGGACTTACCCTCTTTACATTTTTTAATACGGGAAAACATTTGCAGAAAGAAAAGCATGTAAAATATTACAAGACTAAACATATTCAATTCAAAATTATGATCCCTATTATTATAGGACCCTAACAGTGGCTCCACTTGGGGATGGCATTTCCTCATGAAATGTCAAGAAATTTAAGATTAGTGGCCTTGAATTTTGACTTTGCTTGCCTTGAAACTATTTTTTGAGCTCTCCTTTATTCAATCATATCATGTTATACCTTCCAAAGCTTAGGGCCCTCTCTTCTTGATCTAAAAGGAGTGTAATAGTTCTGTTGTGCTAAGTGTCCTTTCAGTAATAAAAACATGTACAATTTGTCTCCATATGTTTTCTTAAGGAATGAGTATTTTGACCATGAAATATAGATGAATTAGTGAACTTTGAGCATGAAAATAAGCCTTAAAAACAGTGAACAACAATTTATAATAGAGAAAAACAATCACACATAAGTTTTACACAGTAAGCATGATGAAGTAGTTCACCCCTTCCGGGCTACATCTGTTGGTCCAACTCCCAATGGCATGTCCCTCTTTCTCATTATGCTTAAAATTGTAAATTACAGGTGTTTACATGCCTCTAATGGTCATTTTATTTACACCAATGGCTCCAGAATGCTCAAAGTAGTCTAGGTAGACTATTTTTTCACCAAAATTGGTCGAAAATTGACCTCCCAATGCATTTTTCCCAATGAAAGCTAGAAAAGCTCCTCTAAAAGTGGAGACAGGCACTTAACTGCAGTTAAATTTAGTGAACACCCTAAAAATTAGGGGCGCGCTATTGTTCCCCCCATATAATCCGTTAACATTTAAGTCAAGGTTTGGGCAGGTTGGTCACATGTCGACCCCTCGCCATAAACACCGCTTTGAACTGTTGTAAACTCCGCGTTAAGGTGGGCTGAAACTGGAGAGCAACGTTCTACAAATGATGGAATTTCATTGCATAACTCTTGCCCCATATGAAAATTTAATAACTCTGCTAGATTAACCATTTCATACAACCACCCATACAACCATTTCCTGCAACCACATTTATCGCAACATGTGATCACATACTTTACTGCTAGGGTTAAGGTTTAATGTTGCGGTTACATTCCTTGCTGCGATTTATTCCAGGACATGTGAACAAGTCTTGGGGCCGCCAACGGGTTGGGGCCGCTAGCAGTACCCTCCCCTAATACATAAACATTAACGCAATAAATATATGCAGAAACGTATACATGGTAAGAACTAACAGATGGGCGAACCGGTAAGAGCTTTGGCGTGCAGGTCGATGGTCGTGAGGTCGACCCCCCCCCCCCCTAATGCAACTAAAATTTTACCATTGCATCATGATGACACGTGGCAGCCTCCAGGCTTGCCACGTGTTGCTCATCCAACGACCCTTATCAAAACACATCAACGATCAGGAACTCATCTTCGTACCCAAAAAATCAACGGCCCACAACATGCCACATGGTGCAATCTTGTTGGCTGTGAGAAAAGGGAATATTCCCTAGAATATGCCTGCTGACTGGGCATCTAGTCACAAAATTTTTGTTGTTTGGGAAAACGGACAGAACATGATATATCTCTCATACGACCTTGATTTTTCGAACTGTTCGCAGCGTTAGAATCACAACAACGAGACATTTCTGGTTGCTCAAGTTTGGACCTATTTTGAGAACTTTCATTCTTTAGCATAACACGTGATCTCTTGATCACACCTCCCCACTGTGAAGCTTTTGGACCCAAAAATATCTTTGGATTACTAAACATGAAGATGAAGAGACTGTGTCCCCACTCTTCCAATATTTATCCACTAAAATTCCCCTAATTTCATTAATTGGAGCTTTTCATGAAAATACAAGTTTTTCCTTGATTCCGTTGACCACACATTATTATTTTTGAAACTGTCATGCTACACATTTTCTGAACTTGCAGAATGACAACCTAAATTTGTATTAAACGTGTTGTTTCTACATTGGTATATAATCAAAGGAAACTTGGAATTGTTCTCACTTTGCACTCTATCCTTATGGCGATTTTTTGTTGAATTTGCCTTGAACTTGTGTCGATTCTTGACCAAGTTTCTTCGCCATTGTACCAAGCCTTTCAGAAACAAGAAATGAACATTTCTGGATCATGTGCCTTCTTTGCCAAGTTTCTTTGCCATCTCTTTGACCTTTGCAACTTCTTGCATTGACACCTTTTTTTCAACACCGTTCAACACCAATGTCGACTGTTGCAACTTCTTGTCATCTTCTTTCAAAGACAACTTGCTTTCAAACTAAAACAACTTATTACATTCACCAAAATTTGTTTGAAAAGGATTATATAAAACATCTCTTTTTTTAATCATCATCAATGTAAATTTTGGCTTGCATTGAATAGCCTCTTCATTTTCCCTACATTAACTAAAGAAGTGTCTAGTTTTTTACGATGAGATCTCACAATATACTCCTTTCCATATTTGAATAAATGATATTTGTTCTCATGGATATGGAATATTTTTTTCCTGTCATACAAGTAAGGACATCCCAACACCATACCTGTTATATCAAGCGAGACAACATCTAATTCAACTATGTCAATGAAATGTGCAGTTATTGCAAAGCGCAATATGCACTTCTTTGAAACCTGTAAATTTGTATCCTTACAAATCCAACCAAGTGGATATGGTTTTGGATGTGGAATGGTCTTAATATTAACTTTTTTGACCAAGTCTTCAGAGATTAATTTCATTTTTGACCCACTATCAAACAATGTGTCAACCTTGGTATGTTTGGAAATGACCCTTACATGAAAGAGTTCAATTCTCTTTTCTTCATTTGGAGCTTGTATGTGACAGTTAGATATACTAGAACTAGGTTTATTTTCAATATCTTTCCACTTAATGTTCTTTAGTACCATTGCTATGATTTTTGTTTCATCTCCTGAATCTAACCCTAAGTCTTGTTCAACTATTGCAACAATTTTCCTTTCTCCTTGGCTTTCTCTTTGGCCTTAAAAAATTTTGGTTTCAACTCCAGATGAAGTTTTCAACAATGGTCTTCATCATGGCTAGTTTTAGAATAGTGTTTGCAAAAGAATTTTCCCTTCTCTTTTCTGATATTCACATTTCTCTTTTTCTTCCATTTGCATTTAAACTCGTTTTCCTCATTCTCATCTAAGTTTTGTTTTCCTCTTGCCTCTAGATGTGTGGCTTGCACAAAAACTTCATATGGGCTTGTAGGGTTAAACATGAGGATAGTATGTCTTAGGTAGGTATGTAAACCTCCTATATACTAGAGAAAATTGTCTTGTATCTACAAATCCACTCCTAATAAAAGAGCTCTTCTCCTAAATTCTTGAGTATACACTTGTACATTTTGTCCTTTCAATTGTTTAAAAATTTGCTAGTCCATTATGGCTTTATGCATATGAGCTAATGCATAAAACTGTTGTTTTAAGGCAGAAATGAAATCAGCCCATGATAAAATAACCTTTCCATGCTTCTTGATCTCCTCATTTGTCATGGCTTCCCACCAAATAAGTGTTGCACCTTCCATCCTCAATGAAGCTAGTTGGATTTTGGTTTCATCATCATGAAAGTTTTGGATTATCAAATATACCTCCAATTGCCTAATCCAATTATCTAGCTTTTCTTCATTAGCTTCACCATTAAAAATTGGAAATTAAGACTTAAAATCAGGTTTCATAGAAGGACTTTTACTCATGTTCTTTGAATTGTATGGATAATGTATTGAAGATGAAGTAGAGGACGATGAGGATGAAGATGAGGGTGATGATGGTGACTTTCCACTGCCTCCATTTCCTCCATTTCCCTTCTGTGATTTATCTTCATCATTATGGCCTCCTGATGATCCCTGACATTCCTTGTGAATTTTGGATCCTTCTCCTTCTATTCTTTCATTCCTTTCTTGATAAAGGACTCTCACCATTTCAATCATGTCAAGGAATTCTTTGATGAACACTCTTTCTTCTTCTTTGGGATCCATCTCTTCATGGATTTCTTCTTCTCCTAGAGGCATGCTTGATGTTGCTTCTGGTTATTTTTGAGATGAGATAGGTGGTGGAGAATGTGGCAATCCTGCCCTCCTTTTCTATGGCTCACTTTGAGAACCTCTTGCTTCCACCAATTTTCCTTCTCCTCTCTTAAGCTTGAGCTTATTAAGCATGAAAACCCTTGCAAACAGTTAACTAATACTTGCACATAAAAACACCAAAGATTAAACTCTATCTCTGATACCAACTTGATCTAAAAGAAGTGTATTAGTTATGTTGTGCTAAGTGTCCTTTCAGTAATAAAAGCATGTACAATTTGTCTCCATTTGTTTGCTTAAGGAATGAGTATTTTAACCATGAATTATATATGAATTAGTGAGCTTTAAGCATGAAAATAAGCCTTAAAAACATTGAACAACAATGTATAATAGATAAAAACAATCACACATAAGTTTTACATAGTAGGCATGATGAAGCAGTTCACCCCTCCTGGGTTACATCTGCTGGTCCAGCTCCTAGTGGCATGTCCCTCTTTGTCATTATGCTAAAAATTGTAAATTACATGTGTTTACAAGCCTCTAATGGTTTTTTTATCTAGACCAATGGCTCCAGAATGCTCAAATTAGTCTAGGTAGACTCTTGTTTCACCAAAATTGGTCAAAAATTGACCTCCCAATGCATTTTTCCCAATGACAGCTAGAAAAGCTCCACTAAAAGTGGAGACAGGCACTTAATTGCAATTAAATTTAGTGAATACCCTAAAAATTAGGGGTGCACTATTGTTCCCACCATATAAGTCGTTAACATTTAAGTCAAGGTTTGGGCAGGGTGGTCACAACCGAACCCCCCCGCCATAAACACTGCTTTGAACCGTTGTAAACTCTGTGTTAAGGTGGGCGGAACTCGGAGAGCAGCGTTCCGCAAACGGTGGCATTTCATGCCATATCTCTCACCCCATGTGACAGTTTAATAACTCTGCCACATTAGCCATTTCATACAACCGCCCATACAACCGTTACCTGCATCTACATTTACATTGACATGTGATCACATACTTTACCACCATGGTTAAGGTTTAATGTTGTAGTTACATTCGTTGCTACAATTTATTTCATGACATGTAAACAAGTCTTGGGGCCGCCAGCAGGTTGGGACCACTGGCAATCCCCTCCCCCAATACATAAACGTTAACACAATAAATATATGCGCAAACGTATACATGGTAAGAACTAACGTATAGGTGAAATGGTAAGAGATTTTTCGTGCAGGCCAGTGGTTGTGGGGTTGACCCCCCCCGACACCACTAAAATTTTACCACTACATCATGAGGACACATGGCGTCGTCCAGGTTTGCCACATGTTACTCATCCAACGAAGGCTTATCAAAACACATCAATGGTCAGGAACTCATCTCCGTACCCCAAAAATCAATGGCCCACAACATGTCATGTGGTGCACTCCTATTGGCTATGAGAAAAGGGAATATTCCCTAGAATATTCCTGCAGACTATACCTACATGCTGACTGGGCATCGAGTCACAAAATTTTTGTCATTTGGAAAAACGGACAAAATGTGATATCTTCCTCATATGACCTTTTTTTTCGAACTATTTGCGGTGCCAGAATCGCAATGATGAGACCTTTTCGGTCGCTCAGTTTTAGACATGTTTCGAGCACTTTCATTTTTTAGCATAACACATGATCTCTTGATCACACCTCCCCACTGGGAAGATTTTGGACCCCAAAATCTCTCTGGATTACTAAACATGAAGATGAGGAGACTGTGTCCCCACTCTTCCAATATTTATCCACTAAAATTTCCCTAATTTCATCAATTGGAGCTTTTCATGAAAAGACAAGTTTTGCCTTGATTCTATTGACCACACATTGTTGTTTTTGACACTGTCATGCTACACATTTTCTGAACTTGCAGAAAAACAACCTAACTTTGCAGTAAACATCTTGTTTCTAAATTGGTATATAATCAAAGGAAACTTGGAATTGTTCTCACCTTGCACTCTGTCTTTATGGCGATTTTTCGTTGAATTTGCCTTGAACTTGTGTCGACTCCTGACCAAGTTTCTCCACCATTGTACCAAGCCTTTTGGAAACAAGTAATGAACATTTATGAATCCCGTGCCTTCTTTTCCAAGTTGATTTTCCCTCTCTTTGATATTTGCAACGTCTTGCACTGACACCTTGTTTTTAGCACCGTTCAACACCAATGTCGACTGCTGCAACTGGTTGTCATCTTCTTTCAAAGACAACCTGATTTCAAATTGAAACAAATCATTACATTCATCATCATTTGTTTGAAAAGGATTATATAAAACATCTCTTTTCTTAATCATCATCAATGTCAAGTTTTGGCTTGCATTGACTAGCCTCTTCATTTGCCCTGCATTACCTAAAGAAGTGTCTAGTTTTTTACGATGAGATCTCACAATATACTCCTTTCCATATTTGAATAAATGATATTTTTTCTCATGGCGATGGAATATTTCTTTCCTGTCATACAAGTAAGGACTTCCCAACACCATACTTGTTATATCAAGCGGGACAACATCTAATTCAACTTTGTTAATGAAATGTGCAGTTATTGCAAAGCACAATATGCACTTCTTTGAAACCTGTAAATTTGCACCCTTACAAATCCAACCAAGTGGATATGGTTTTAGATGTGGAATGGTCTCAAGATTAAGTTTCTTGACCAAGTATTCAGAGATTAAGCTCTCTTGTGACCAATTTTTAAACAATGTGTCAACCTTGGTATGTTTGGAAATGACCCTCACATGAAACAGTTCAATTCTCTTTTCTTCATTTGGAGCTTGTATGTGACAGTTAGATATACTAGAACTATGTTTATTTCAATATATATCCCCTTAATGTTCTTTAGTCCCATTTCATTTGATTTTTGTTTCATCTCTGTAATCTGACCCTAAGTCTTGTTCAGCTATTGCAACAAATTTTCCTTTCTCCTTGACTTTCTCTTTGGCCTTAAAACTTTCTGGTTTCAACTCTGGATGAAGTTTCCAACAATGGTCTTCATCATGGCTTGTTTTAGAACAGTGTTTGCAAAATAATTTTCCCTTCTCTTTTCTGATATTCACATTTCTCTTTTTCTTCCAATTGCCTTTAAACTCATTTTCCTCATTCTCATCTAAGTTTTGTTTTCCTCTTGCCTCTGGATGTGTGGGTTGCACGCAAACTTCATCTAGACTTGTACGGTTAAACATGAGGATAGTATGTCTTAGGTAGGTATGTAAACCTCCTATATACTTGAGAAAAGTGTCTTGGCTCTGCAAATATACTCCTAAAAAAAGAGCTCTTATCCTAAATTATTTAGTATACACTTGTACATTTTGTCCTTTCAATTGTTTAAAAAATTTCCAGTCCATTATGGTTTTTTGCATATGAGATAATGGATAAAACTATTGTTTTAATGCAGAAATGAAATCAACCCATGATAAAATAACCTTACAATGCTTCTTGAGCTCCTTCTTTGTCTTGGATTCCCACCAAACAAGTGCTGCACCTTCCATCCTCAATGACGCTAGTTGGATTTTGGTTTCATCATAATGAAAGTTTTGGTTTTTCAAATATACCTCCAATTGCCTAATCCAATTGTCTAGCTTTTCTGCATTAACTTCGCCATTAAACATTGGCAATTCAAAATTAACATCAAGTTTTATAAAAGGAATTTTACCCATGTTCTTTGACTTGTATGGCTGATGTACTGAAGATGAAGTAGAGGATGATGAGGATGAAGATGAGGGTGATGATGGTGACTTTCCACTGCCTCCATTTACTCCATTGCCCTTCTGTGATGTATCTTCATCATTATGACCTCCTGATGATCCCTGACCTTCCTTGCGAAGTTTGGATCCTTCTCCTTCTAGTCTTTCATTCCTTTATTGATAAAGGACCCTGACCATTTCAGTCATGTCAAGGAATGCTTTCATGAACACTCTTTCTTCTTCTTTGGGATCCATCTCTTCATGGATTTCTTCTTCTCCTGGAGGCATGCCTGATGTTGATTCTGCTTATTTTGGAGGTCATATAGGTGGTGGAGTATGTGGCAATATTGCCCTCCTTTTTTGTGGCTCACTTTGAGAACCTCTTGCTTCCACCAATTTGCCTTCTCCTCTCTTAAGCTTGAGCCTAGTAAGCATGAAAACCCTTGCAAATAGTTAACAAATATTTCCACATAAGAACACCAAAGATTAAACTCTAGCTCTGATACCAACTTGATTTGAAAGGAGTGTATTAGTTATGTTGTGCTAAGTGTCCTTTCAGTAATAAAAACATGTACAATTTGTCTCCATTTGTTTGCTTAAGGAATGAGTAATTTAACCATAAAATATAGATGAATTAGTGAACTTTAAGCATGAAAATAAGCCTTAAAAACATTGAAAAATAGTGTATAATAGAGAAAAACAATCACACATAATTTTTATACATTAGGCATGATGAAGCAGTTCACCCCTCCTCGGATACATCTGTTGGTCCAGCTCCCAATGGCATGTCCCTCTTTGTCATTATGTTCAAAATTGTAAATTACATGTGTTTATAGGCCTCTAATGGTTTTTTTATTTGCACCAATGGCTCCAGAATTCTCAAATTAGTCTAGGTAGACTCTTGTTTCACCATAATTGGTTGAAAATTGACCTCCCAATGCATTTTTCCCAATGACAGCTAGAAAAACTCCACTAAAAGTGGAGACAGGCAGTTAACTACAGTTATATTTAGTGAGCACTGTAAAAAATAGGGGCACGCTATTGTTCCTGCCATATAAGCCGTTAACATTTAAGTCAAGGTTTGGGCAGGGTGGTCACATGTCGACCCCCTGCCATAAACACTGCTTTGAACCGTTGTAAACTCCATGTTAAGGTGGACGAAACTCGGAGAGCATCATTCTGCAAACGGTGGCATTTCATGCCATAACTTCTGCCCCATGTGACAATTTAATAACTCCACCGGATTAGCCGTTTCATACAACCGCCCATACAACTGTTACCTGCAACTACATTTATAGTAACATGTGATCACATACTTTACCGCTAAGGTTAAGGTTTAATTCTGCAGTTACATTCGTTGCTACGGTTTATTCCATGACACGTGAACAAGTCTTGGGGCCACCAACAGGTTGGGACCGTTGGTGGTCCCCTCCCCCAATACATAAATTTTAACACAATAAATATATGTGGAAACTTATACATGGTAAGAAATATCTGATAGGAGAAATGGTAAGAGCTTTGGTGTGTAGGCCAGTGGTCGCGAGGTCGAACCCCCCCTCCCGATGCCACTAAAATTTTACTACTACATCATGAGGACATGTGGCGGCCTCTGAGCTTGCCCCGTGTCACTCATCCGACGACTCTTATCAAAACACATCAACGGTCAGGAACTCATCTCCATACCCCAAAAATCAATGGCCCACAACATTGCACATGGTGCAATCCTGTTGGCTGTGAGAAAAGGGAATATTCCCTAGAATATGCCTACTAACTGTACCTACATGCTGACTGGGCATCCAGTCCAAAAAGTTTTTCTATTTGGGAAAACACACAGAGCACGATATCTTCCTCATACGACATTTGTTTTTCGAACCGTTCATGGTGCCAGAATCACAACGAAGAGACATTTCCGGTCGCTCAGTTTTGGACCTGTTTCAAGAACTTTCATTTTTTAGCATAAAACATGATCTCCTGATCACTTCAGGCTTCAACTTCAAAAGATAGTCATCCAATCCAATCTAAACTTTGCAATGTTATATAAAATGAGAAAAGTAAACAAATGAACTAATGTTAATCTGGAGAAAAGTAATGCTTCAACATCCTACCATTGACTGGTCCACTTGGTAGGTCTGCTCCATCTAACTCCAAGAAAAATGCATTATTACCTCTGTAACCATAAATGATGTATGGGCCTTTCCAAAGAAAATAAAATTTACCATGTTTCCCTTTGTCTTCTCTTCTGAAATCCCATTTGAGTACTTTATCACCTATGTAAAAATCATCTTCTTTTGTCTTCTTGTCAATTTTTTTTTGGTTTTGTCTTGGATCACTTGTGATTTGACCTAGACTTCTTCTCGGGTTTGCTGCAAATGTATTGTCTGATTTATCCTCCTTTAGATATCATTTGGTTCAACCTACAGCTCTTGAATTATTTGCATCACTAGAACTCCTAAAGAGGATGGAAAAACATCATCCATCCCATATACTAGTTGATAGGGAGAGGTACCAACAGACTTCTTTGTGGTTAGTCTATCTACCCATAAGGCATTAACCAAATTTTTGTTCCAGGTTTTCTTATTATCTTCTAACAGTTTCTTGATGATATTAACCAAGATTTTTTTTAAGGATTGTGCAAGTCCATTACCTTGAGGGTAATAGGCAGTGGAATGGCCAAGGTTGATATGGTATTTGTTACAAAAGTGAATTATTTTTTTAGATTTGAAGGCATCTGCATTATCAGTAATGAGCTTTTGTGGGCATCCAAATCTAGAAAGGATATTATTTTCAAGGAATGAGATAATGACAGAATCAGTGGCTTGTCTAGAAGGGATGGCTTCTATCCACTTGGTGAAGTAATCAGTGGTTGTCAAAATCCATTTATGCTGGGCTAAGGAGGGTGGGTGAATTTCACCAATGAAGTCTAGATCCCATTGTTGAAATGGCATTTATGTGGAGATGGGTTTTATGGGTAAAGGTAATAGTTTTTTCTTCCCTTCAAATATCTGGCATTTGCGACATGAGGTCACATACTTTCAAACATCTGCAAAAAGAGTGGGCCAGTAAAAACCTATCCTCAATATTTTTTCATCAGTTGATTTCTAGTAAAGGTGTCCTCCACAATCACCTACATGAAATTATTACATAAATTTATTAACTTCATCATTCAGTAGATAGTTTAATAGAATGCCACCATGATATTTCCAAAATAAAGCATTATCTATGATACAATATTTCATTGCTTTTAATTTCAAGAATCTACCTTTAGTTCTACACAAACTAGGAGGAGCTTGTAGGTTGAGTAAAACAAATATGATATCTACCTACCAAGGTGAATCTAAAAAATCTCCACTGATAAGTGGAGTCGCCATCTCTTCTTGATCATCTATTACTACAATGAAATTTATATCTAAGGATCAACAGTTCAATTTAGCCATGAGTTTGGCTAAACCTTGGCCTTT
The DNA here is from genome assembly GCA_034641835.2 of Pinus albicaulis. Lineage (NCBI taxonomy): Eukaryota > Viridiplantae > Streptophyta > Pinopsida > Pinales > Pinaceae > Pinus > Pinus albicaulis. The sequence goes on along the minus strand of CM076573.1, from coordinate 760,727,438 downwards.
AATCAATTTGGTAGGCTTTATTTCAATGTCATATTCCAATATAGTGGAAATCCATTTGCCTTTCTTTCCATCAGGCCCATTCTGAGTCAGAATGTCCTTTACTACTGAATTTGGAACATATGCAATTATGTGTGAGAATAAAATGTACACTCGGAAATCTTTAATAGCTTTCACTAAAGCATGTTCTTATTTTTCCATTATATTGTACTTTAGTGTGGCATCTCTTAGGGATTTGTTGAAATCAGGACTTATAAGGATAGGTGTTTTAATATGTGCTTCTTTAATTGATTAAAAGACCGTTTATCCTCTACTGTCCATTTAAGTGTTGAATCTTTATTTAACATGTTATTCAATTCTCTAATTAATTATGATAAATTAGAAATGAACCTTCTTAGAAAAATTATTTTACCTAAGAATTCCTGTAATTATTTGATATTTCTAGGATGAATGATGTTTAAAATTGCCTCTATTCTAGCTGGATCTATTCTAATTCCCCCTTTTGAGATTATGTGTCCTAAGAGTTTACCTTCTTCTATTCCAAAGAGTGTCTTTTTGGGATTCAAAGAAATACCAAAATTTCTGAATTTAATAAAAAATCTTCTCAAATGATCTAGATGTTCATTATCTATTTTGGAAAATACTGTTATATCATCTAGATAAATGACTAGAAATTCATGGATCTATTTGGAAAATGCTATATCCATAGCTATTTGGAATGTGGCTCCTACATTCATCAATCCATAAGGCATTTTCAAATACATGAAAGTTCCCCAAGGAGTGGTAAATGTTGTCTTTGTTTGATCTTCTGGTTGAACTAATATTTGATTGTATCCAAAAAATCCGTCAAGAAATGAGATTTTGGATGACCCTACCGCCTTCTGTAAAATATGATCCGTTTTGGGGAGAGGATAGTTATCTTTTAGTGACACTTTTGTAAAGTTTTATAAATCAACACAAAGTCTGATTTCCCCCGTTTTATTCCTAATGAGAACTAAGTTTGAGATCCAATTAGAATATCTAATAGGTGCTATGATTTGTGCTTCATACATCCTTTTAACTTCTTTATCTATCAAAGGCATAAGAACAAGATTAATTCTCCTAACCTTTTGTGTAAAGGGCTTCTAATTTTCTTTGATGGGTATTTTATGTTTTATAATGCTGGTTTCATAAGACTTGAGATCTTCATAACTCCAGGAAAACACATCTTGAAATTATTTAAACAAACTTATGTATTTCAACTTTTCTTCTGAAGGTAATGCTTTGGATAATTTGATAAGCTTGGTTTTTTGTTTTGTTCCTATGTTACATTCTTCTATGTCTGATCTTAATGGTTCCATTTTTCGTTTTCTAGCTACATCATTGGAATAAAAAATATTTTCTAATGGGGCTAATCCCTTAGGCAAAAATTTATCTTTAAGTTTCAAAATTTCTGATTCATCATTTGCTATTTCCTCTATTTCCACTGTTTCTAATTTATCTATTTCTACTTTATTAAATCTAGTTGGTTTAGTTTTATCTACATCATTTACATCTAACTCACTACTTAATGTATAATATACTGTACAATTGATATCTACATTACAATTTTAAAATTCTCCCTCAACATTCATAAAATTGTAGATTTGAGAATCTTGTGAAAAAATATGCCAATATTTCAAGTTATCTGGTATAGTAGGCCTATGTCTTACCTCTGTAGTGTATTGGTGGTTTAGCTGAAAAGGAAATCTGCATGTACTAGCAAAGGTAGCCAAACTGTGTGCATGCATATTATGTTTCCTTTGAATAAAAGAAAATTCAGTTTCAACCAAATCTTTAATCGGATCTAGAACGGTTTCTTTGTATTGGTTTAGTCTAGGATTGTTGAAAATGGCAACAAGAAATAGTGAAGGAGGCCTCCTGAAACATCTTTCCTGATCCTAGTTGGAAAGTGATCACCTAAACTAGGTGGGGACCACACATGTGATTTTTTGTCGAAAAATCTATTTTTAGACTATGTCTATTTTTAGACATATGGAGCATGGTCCAGGGGTTGCAGTATGTTATTCTTGGAGTATTGGTCATGTTGGTAAAAAATAGATGGACCTCTATTTTTAGACATTTAGGTCGAAGTCTATTTTTAGACTGCCTATCCTAAAAATAGGGAAGTCAAATATTATTTACCCTTAATAATATTTGGACTCTAAACTTCAGTTTACTCTCTTGGAGCACTTCAGTTTGACCCCCGGAGGTGGGGCATTCAGCTGCCAGAAGGATTTACACTTTTCCTATGGGTTAGTTGAGCTAATGCATGGTTGACTTCAGTTAGAGCTCAAGTGGCGGAGTTCGGTGGAGTTGATGCGACAGTTAATGGAGGTGGTGTTCTGGTTAACTAGTTGAACTAGTTGTATTTAGTTTAACTCGCTAATACACTAGAGATGAGTTGTGTGAATTAAATATTATTTAATTCACTAATTATTAACTCATTATTCAACTAAAGAACACATCAGTTTAACTCAGTGCATGGACAGTTCGGTGGCGACAAGTGAAAGAGGTAGATGAAAGGGTTGAGTTAGCTATCAGTTGCGACATCAGTTGTGCATGAGATTTGCACCACACTTGGAGGAAATTACCAATGAAAATTGCGCAGTTGGAGCCAGTGAGATTCGAACCTAGATCTCTATTTAGACCAGCCTTGATTTCGCAATAGAGGCAGAGAAGTAGTGGGTGTGTTTTGAACCTGTGACTTGTTCAAAACCAAGCTAGTTTTTGTGTAGCTTTGGGAGATAGTACTGAGTACTTGTGAGGAGTTTGTACTATGTATTTGCTGCATGTTCTCTCCATATAATATACAAAATAGCTGAGGGGTTTTCAGCTATAAGCTTTCCCCATACATACTGTGTTAATGTGTGTGATGAATTGATGTGGAATCGCTTCTATTCTTTCCGCATGTGACGATTAATTGTAGAAGAGATTATGTGTTATGCATGCAATTCGAAATTGATGTGTGATCAGGTTAATATCCATTGAATAAGTGATTTATTCAGCTAATTTCTACATGGTATCGGAGCAATATTAATTGTCGAGATCTATTACGGTGATTGCAAACTTATTTCCTCGGACAGAGCCTGCATACGGGCCAGATAGCCTCCGGATTCATCTTTCTTTGGAAAGTGAAAGGTATGGTAAAAGCCCATGCAGTCAATCTCTGATTTGGAAATAATTTGTTCTCAAGTGTAGATCGGAAGCGATTGAGTTATCAGCTGGTGGTGAAATTCGAATTTGCAGATTTGTGTTCTTGGTGCCGCGGCAAAATGTCTTTCATCGGGTTGCGACTAGAATATGCCTTGGAAGGAAGTTCGAATTATGTTGCATGGAAGGACCGCATGGAGGCTGTATTAGATGATCATGGGCTGTTGGAATTTGTGGAGAAAAAGATTCCAAAGCCTACTTCTAATGATGTTGATGTTGTGGAAGCCTGGCGAAAGAAACAAGCAAAGTGTCGAAGGATCCTGTTGGAGGGCATCAAGGATCACATTGTATCCAGCCTGTATGGAAAGGCTTCTCCATATTTGATGTGTAAAGATTTGACGGATCTATACCAAAGCAAGAGTGACCAAAGGAAGCTGGCGCTCAAAGATAGACTCAGGAACATCAAGATGGACAAAGGCGACAGCATCGCAAAATACCTCACAAAGTTCACTCAGTGTAGAGATGAGCTGGGAAGTGTGGGGGTGACTATTGAAGATGAGGATATGGTGGACCTGGCTCTCCTTGGTCTTCCGAAGGCTTGGCATTCCTATCAGGATAGTGTCAATGGTTGGGAGAAGTTGCCGGGATGGGAGCGACTGTGGTCGGATCTCATGCAAGAGGAGATCATGAGGACTACCAGGGACGGATCTTCATCAAAGGTATCTGATGAAGAAGACTGCACTTTGGCTGCCAAAGCAAGGAAGGGGAAGGGCAAGGAGAAGGCTTCTCAATCCGGTGCAGATGGTAAAGAGCGTGACATGTCCAAAGTGAAGTGTTTTCATTGTCACGATCATGGACATTACGCCACGAATTGCCCAAAGAAGAAGAAGAACAAGCAGGCTGCTGGAGCTGCAGCTGGTGAGGCTCTTGCCTCGCAATTTGAGCTGGACTTCTCATTGATCGCATGCATGTTGTCTAGTGCATTGGGATCGAGGTGGTATATTGATAGTGGCGCTTCCTTTCACATGACGGGAGATGCAAATCTTTTCAGTGACTTGGTGGAGAAAGGTCTCCAGATGCATGTTGAGTTGGGCGACGGTGGACGATACAATGCGACCGGCATTGGTACCATAACCTTTCAGAGGGAGTCAGGTAAACTCATTCTTTTACAAGATGTATTTCATGTACCAGGTCTAACAAAGAATTTGATCTCAGTCGCAATGTTAGAGGATAAAGGGTATGAAGTTGTCTTCAGAGAAGGAAAAGTTTTCCTTCGGCACAAGGCAACGGGACAAGTCAAGAAGGTTGGGATTCAGGCAAAGAATCTCTACAGACTTGAAGTATATGGGATGTCTACGGAGCTTCCTACTGTTGGGAAGCGGAAGGAAGACATGCAACTGAAGCTTGAGAGGGAGCAAGTGTTGCATGCAGGCGAGAAAGACATGCAATTGAAGCTTGAGAGGGACCAAGTTTTGCATGCAGGTGATAGTGAACCTCGGGATGTGGAGCAGCCACAAGAGGATCATAGAGTGGAAGAGACCACTCATACAGAGAAATTTCGTGCCAGACGGGCAGAGGGAGTGCATGCAGCTATACCACTAGGTATGAGGTGGGGCGACATGCATGATTAATCCCATGAGGAGATTTCCGGGCAGATTCATGAGATGGTGTGGATCTCATGGATTGAACCTGGCTACAAGGTGCCCACCAGTAAGCGGTAGCAAGATCGATTTAGGTGATGCGAGCGAGATCAAAGTGACAGTGTCAGATACTGGAGCGCGGTTCAGAGTTGACGGCAAGTGCAAGAGTCAACATCGCGGTGGTTCCTGATGACGCGGTGGTTCCTAATGACATGTGCAGTTGGCCAAGTAGAAGTCGAAGACTTTGATGATAGATGCTAGATGCATCAAGACTGATTGAGTTGTTTGGAGCCTATTCAGTTTCAGAGGAGTTGCAGAGCAGATGCATGGAGTTGCATGGCGCTTGTGAAGGTTGCAGGGCGAATGCATGGAGTTGCATGTCGCATGAAAAGACATTCCTTTCTTGTTGAGAGGGAGTGTTGAAAATGGCAACAAGAAACAGTGAAGGAGGCCTCCTGAAACATCTTTCCTGATCCTAGTTGGAAAGTGATCACCTAAACTAGGTGGGGACCACACATGTGATTTTTTGTCAAAAAATCTATTTTTAGACTATGTCTATTTTTAGACATATGGAGCATGGTCCAGGAATTGCAGTATGTTATGGTCATGTTGGTAAAAAATAGATGGACATCTATTTTTTAGACCTATAGGTCGAAGTCTATTTTTAGACTGCCTATCCTAAAAATAGGGAAGTCAAATATTATTTACCCTTAATAATATTTGGACTCTAAACTTCAGTGTACTCTCTTGGAGCACTTCAGTTTGACCCTCGGAGGTGGGGCATGCAGCTTCCAGAAGGATTTACGCTTTTCCTATGGGTTAGTTGAGCTAATGCATGGTTGACTTTAGTTAGAGCTCAAGTGGCAGAGTTCGGTGGAGTTGATGCGACAGTTAATGGAGATGGTGTTCTGGTTAACTAGTTGAACTAGTTGTATTTAGTTTAACTGGCTAATACACTAGAGATGAGTTGGGTGAATTAAATATTATTTAATTCAATAATTATTAACTCATTATTCAACTAAAGAACACATCAGTTTAACTCAGTGCATGGACAGTTCAGTGGCGACAAGTGAAAGAGGTAGATGAAAGGGTTGAGTTAGCTATCAGTTGCGACATCAGTTGTGCATGAGATTTGCACCACACTTGGAGGAAATTACCAATGAAAATTTCCCAGTTGGAGCCAGTGAGATTCAAACTTAGATCTCTATTTAGACCAGCCTTGAATACGCAATAGAGGCAGGGAAATTAGTGGGTGTGTTTTGAACCTGTGACTTGTTCAAAACCAAGCTAGTTTTTGTGTAGCTTTGGGAGATAGTACTGAGTACTTGTGAAGAGTTTGTACTATGTATTTGCTGCATGTTCTCTCCATTTATAATATACTATAGCTGGGGGTTTTCAGCTATAAGATTTCCCCATACATACTGTGTTAATGTGTGTGATGATTTGATGTGCGATCGCTTCTATTCTTTCCGCATGTGACAATTAATTATAGAAGAGATTATGTGTTATGCATGCAATTCAAAATTGATGTGTGATCAGGTTAATCTCCATTGAATAAGTGATTTATTCAGAAAATTTCTACATGGTATCAGAGCAATATTAATTGTCGAGATCTATTACGGTGATTGCAAACTTATTTCCTCGGACAGAGCCTGCATACGGGCCAGATAGCCTCTGGATTCATCTTTCTTTGGAAAGTGAAAGGTCTGGTAAAAGCCCATGCAGTCAATCTCTGATTTGGAAATAATTTTTTCTCAAGTGTAGATCGGAAGTGATTGAGTTATCAGCTGGTGGTGAAATTCAAATTTGCAGATTTGTGTTCTTGGTGCCGCGGCGAAAATGTCTTTCAACGGTTTGCGACTCGAATATGCCTTGGAAGGAAGTTCGAATTATGTTGCATGGAAGGACCGCATGGAGGCTGTATTAGATGATAATGGGCTGTTGGAATTCGTGGAGAAAGAGATTCCAAAGCCTACTTCTAATGATGCTGATGTTGTGGAAGCCTGGCGAAAGAAACAAGCAAAGTGTCGAAGGATCCTGTTGGAGGGCGTAAAGGATCACATTGTATCCAGCCTGCATGGAACGACTTCTCCATATTTGATGTGGAAAGCTTTGAAAGATCTATACCAAAGCAAGAGTGACCAAAGGAAGCTGGCGCTCAAAGATAGACTCAGGAACATCAAGATGGAGAAAGGCGACAACATCGCAAAATACCTCACGAAGTTCACTCAGTGCAGAGATGAGCTGGGAAGTGTGGGGGTGACTGTCGAAGATGAGGATATGGTGGACCTGGCTCTCCTTGGTCTTCCGAAGGCTTGGCATTCCTATCAGGATAGTGTTAATGGTCGGGAGAAGTTGCTGGGATGGGAGCGACTGTGGTCGGATCTCATGCAAGAGGAGATCAGGAGGACTACCAGGGATGGATCTTCATCAAAGGCATCTGATGAAGAAGACTGCACTTTGTCTACCAAAGAAAGGAAGGGGAAGGGCAAGGAGAAGGCTTCTCAATCCGGTGCGGATGGTAAAGAGCGTGACATGTCCAAAGTGAAGTGTTTTCACTGTCACGATCATGGACATTACGCCACGAATTGCCCGAAGAAGAAGAAGAACAAGCAGGCTGCTGGAACTACAGCTGGTGAGGCTCTTGCCTCACAATTTGAGATGGACTTCTCATTTATCGCATGCATGTTGTTTAGTGCATTGGGATCGGGGTGGTATATTGATAGTGGCGCTTCCTTTCACATGAAGGGAGATGCAAATCTTTTCAGTGACTTGGTGGAGAAAGGTCTCCAGATGCATGTTGATTTGGGCGACGGTGGACGATACAATGCAACCGAAATTGGTACCATAACCTTTCAGAGGGAGTCAGGTAAACTCATTCTTTTACAAGATGTATTTCATGTACCAAGTCTAACAAAGAATCTGATCTCAGTCACAATGTTAGAGGATAAAAGGTATGAAGTTGTCTTCATAGAAGGAAAAGTTTTCCTTCAGCACAAGGCAACGGGACAAGTCAAGAAGGTTGGGATTCAGGCAAAGAATCTCTACAGACTTGAAGTATATGGGATGTCTACGGAGCTTCCTACTGTTGGGAAGTGGAAGGAAGACATGCAACTGAAGCTTGAGAGGGAGCAAGTGTTGCATGCGGGCGAGAAAGACATGCAATTGAAGCTTGAGAGGGAGCGGGTTTTGCATGCAGGTGATAGTGAACCTCGGAGTGTGGAGCAGCCACAAGAGGATCATGGAGTGGAAGAGACCACTCATACAGAGAAATTTCGTGCCAGATGGGCAGAGGGAGTGCATGCAGCTATACCACTAGGTATGAGGTGGGGCGACATGCATGATTAATCCCATGAGGAGATTTCCGGGCAGATTCATGAGATGGTGTGGATCTCATGGATTGAACCTGGCTACAAGGTGCCCACAGCGTAGCAGTAGCAAGATCAGTTGGAGTGATGCAGGCAGATCAAAATGACAGTGTCGGATACTGGAGCACGGATCAGAGTTGACAGCAAGTGCAAGAGTCAACATCGCAGTGGTTCCTAATGACATGTGCAGTTGGCCAAGCAGAAGTCGAAGACTTTTATGATAGATGCTAGATGCATCAAGACTGATTGAGTTTTTTGGAGCCTATTCAGTTTCAGAGGAGTTGCAGAGCAGATGCATGGAGTTGCATGGCGCTTGTGAAGGTTGCAGGGCGAATGCATGGAGTTGCATGTCGCATGAAAATACATTCCTTTCTTGTTGAGAGGGAGTGTTGAAAATGGCAACAAGAAACAGTGAAGGAGGCCTCCTGAAACATCTTTCCTGATCCTAGTTGTAAAGTGATCACCTAAACTAGGTGGGGACCACACATGTGATTTTTTGTCGAAAAATCTATTTTTAGACTATGTCTATTTTTAGACATATGGAGCATGGTCTAGGGATTGCAGTATGTTATGGTCATGTTGGTAAAAAATAGATGGACATCTATTTTTTGGACCTATAGGTCGAAGTCTATTTTTAGACTGCCTATCCTAAAAATAGGGAAGTCAAATTATATTTACCCTTAATAATATTTGGACTCTAAACTTCAGTGTACTCTCTTGGAGCACTTCAGTTTGACCCTCGGAGGTGGGGCATGCAGCTTCCAGAAGGATTTACGCTTTTCCTATGGGTTAGTTGAGCTAATGCATGGTTGACTTTAGTTAGAGCTCAAGTGGCAGAGTTCGGTGGAGTTGATGCGACAGTTAATGGAGATAGTATTTCAGTTAACTAGTTAGACTAGTTGTATTTGGATTTCGCCCGGCTATTACACTAGAGATGAGTTGGGTGAATTAAATATTATTTAATTCAATAATTAATAACTCATTATTCAACTAAGAACACATCGGTTTAACTCGGTGCATGGACGTTCGGTGGCGACAAGTGAAAGAGAGGTAGATGAAAGGAGTTGAGTTAGCTATCGAGTTGCGACATCGGTTGTGCATGAGATTTGCACCTCACTTGGAGAAATTACCAATGAAAATTGTGCGGTTAGACGTTGAGATTAGAACACGGATCTGTTTGAACCAGCCTTGATTGCGCAATAGGCGAGAGAAGTAGTTGGAGGAGTTTTGAACCTGTGACTTGTTCAAAACCAAGCTAGTTTTTGTGTAGCTTTGGGAGATAGTACTGAGTACTTGTGAGGAGTTTGTACTATGTATTTGCTGCATGTTCTCTCCATTTATAATATACAGAATAGCTGAGGGGTTTTCAGCTATAATCTTTCCCCATACATACTGTGTTAATGTGTGTGATGATTTGATGTGCGATTGCTTCTATTCTTTCCGCATGTGACAGTTAATTGTAGAAGAGATTATGTGTTATGCATACAATTCGAAATTGATGTGTGATCAGGTTAATCTCCATTGAATAAGTGATTTATTCAGCAAATTTCTACAAGGATTTCACAGAATACTCTCCTTTGATTTTTTTTATGATTAATTCTTAGTCTCCCATGATAGAAACTCTCTTGGCTCCTAATTTTCTAACAATCTACAGTCCTAGGATTAAAGCTTCATACTCTGCCATGTTATTAGTGCATTTAAAGTTTAACCTAAAGGCATGATCTTCATAATGATTATTTTCCATGTTATGAATCCAAAATCCGGCTCCTACTCCTAATCTGTTCACAAAACCATCAAAATCTAAGTGCCACATTGATTCATGAAATATATTTTCACTGTTAATTTCTTTATGTTTCTATTGTAATGCTGTGTTTTTAGCTCTGCCAGTATCTGAGTTACATAAAATGAAAGAATCCATATCAGATTGTACAAAATAAATAGGATAATTCTATGGTTCTTTTGCACTACTGACCATGTGTTTCATTAAAGTTTCTCTGTAAATTTTTTTGGGCTGACCAAATACATAAATTGTTGCATATGACATGTCTAACTGTAGTGATCCCTGCAATTTTTCTCCCCATGAGCGAGATAATAACATTCCATACTTTGGAGGGATATCAATAACTACAATATCCATGAAAATAATCTTAGCTGGGTATTGGACTAGAGTGACACACAAGTCTCTTATCAAGCCAAGACATTTCACATTACTAGAATCAAAAGAGAAAATATCTTTGTATGATCTGGTGATATCTAGATTCAATGTTCCCATGATATCTTTTGGCATTAAGTTGTGGGATGCTCCCGAATCTAACATAGCATTGTGTAAAATATTATCGTGAATACTCAAGCTAATGTAAAATGGAGGAACACCACCTTCTTGATGTTTTCCATTTACCTCAGGCCAAATACTAATTCTGGTTGGTCATCATTCAGATTAACAAAATCTTCTCCTTCACTTATGTTCAGTGTTTCAGTGATTTGGGTTTTGTATAAATCATTTTTCACCAGATGAGTTAAAGGAACCAGTATTTTCAATTTGGCTATTTCAGTTTGGATGTTAAATGGTACTTAAGTTTTCCCTAACTGAATTATTTCCTCTTTACCAATTGTAGTTTGAGTGTTCTTATATTTTTTATCAGCAATTGGTATTGCAGTTTGTGTTTCCATTGTTTTACTATAAATTTTCTTATCTGGGAAAGTTTTAGTGGCGGTTGTAGTTTTGGCAGTAGCTGAAGTTTCAGCATCAACTGAAGTTTTAGCAGCAGTATCTGTAATGTCTACAGTTTTTGGACTGGGTGCAATATTTGGACAGGAAATTTTCTAAGTTGGACTGGAATTATTCTGAGTTTCTCTAAAATTTTGCTGAGTTTCTCTAGGGAGAATTTGTAGCACCTTGGATATAGGAGCTTCTACTATTTTCTTGGTCTGAGTTTGGAATTTTTTCTTAGTAGTGGCTTATGTATTCTTCTTACTTCTAAGGTTATATTGTTTGTCAACTTCGTTAATAGAAAATTCATAACCTTGTTTATAGTCCAAGGACTACCCAGATTCTAACTGTAATTGTTGTAACATGTATAATTCATGTTCCTCTCGAGTAAGAAAAATAGTATTATCATCATTTATTCGCATTAAGTTAATCTGGGTGTCCTGATCATCATCATTTTGTTGGGAACTCTCTACATAGTTTTCTTGGAAAGGCGGTCTAATCAATTCATCGGGTGATGTTTCTCTTGATTTACCAGTATTGGTATTCTTCCTAAAATTGGGATATCTGATTTGAGGACCTTGTTGTTGATTATCCCACTGTGGTTTTCTTTCCATATTTTCTAATCTATCCATTATTATTTCCATACTTTTTGCTAAACTATCTATCTTACTCTCTGATGTGGATGGTTCATCCTTGATGGTAACTCTTCTTTAATTTCTCATCCTCACTCTTTTAGCTAAAAAGTTAGCTTCTACACTAACTGAATTTCTTTGAATCTTTTCTAATGTTTCAGGGTTTCTTTCTCTCAATTAGCATGACATATCAGTATCAAAACCATCCAGAAATTTGATTAAAGCTAGATGTGGTGGTGGTTTGATGTTTGTTGGAATAGCATTGTAAATACAATTAAACCTGTACAATAGTCCTGAAATGATTCATTAGTAGCTCTTCTAATGTTTTCATATTCAGACAGTATTTGTAAATGGTTTTTCTTTCTCTCCCATCTATCGATAAATAATTGATGAAAAACAACTAAATCAACTATATGATTGGAAAGTAAAGCTTTAAACCATTTCTTTACATCTCTTGCTAAAGTTTGGGTAAACAATCTCATTTGAACATCAGCTTCATGAATTTCATGTAATTCAAAGTAATCAGACATTTTTTTTACTTTTTGTTGAGCACTATATTGACCAGTACCATCAAAGTGAAAGATTTTACTTTGTAATCCTAGGGCATGGCATGTAGTTGAGCTGGTAAGACCAAAGGGGCATATCTGGCTACCATGGCTAAGATTATAGCTTGACTGGGAGGTACAAACGTAGTGCTTGGAGTTGTACCTAAACTCAAATATGGGCATGAACTTGAAGATGGGCCTGAAAATTGACTTGAGGTGATTGAAAATGGACTTGAAGTAATTACAGGTGAACTTGGAATGCTAGAAGATGGGAATAAAATTCTAGGTTGAAGTGGAAGCTTAGGGATGAATGTTTCTGTGGAATACACTATAGTGGATATTATGGATGAGGTGGTGCTAAATAAAGATGTTTTTAAAGTTTCAACAGAAACGGTAGAAGGCTTAGGGGTAGCAGCAGAAAGGGAAGCTAATTCAAAAATTTGTTGAAAGTAGGCTCCATCTATATCTTTAATCAAAGTTGAGGCTAAAATATCAAGTTTATCAAATGTTTCTACAACTTTTTGATCTAAGTCTAGTTGTATAGTTTCCTTCTTCTTTTTTAATGAATTGAACGAAAATAAGGTCTATTACATTAACATATATTGAACTTTCAGATTTGGTTCTAAACAAAGGGTGTTCAAATGAAAAATAAAATTGAATATCTTTTAATCTTGATAAGTTTTTGGGAAGTGAATTTTCTTTGACTAATTGACTCCTACTTCCTAGACTTTCTACCTTTTTGGTTTTTTCTTAAAATTCTTTTAGGATCATTAACAATTATAGCAGGCTGTGGATCAGGATGAGCCCTGGTATAGTATCTTCTTTTAGAAGCCATAATTTTAATTTTTAATGAAAATTTTTAACAACCCTAAATAAAACTTAAGGTGAAAAGATGAGGAAAAGTGTTTCCTTTAAGATTTATTTAAAATGAGGACTGATTTCCCCAATATGGTCGCCACTTTGGTATCACTCCAAAATTTCCCTAGGGTCGTTGATTTCTGTTTAAAACAAATAACAGAGGTAACTATCAACCACTTTTAAGATTAGGATCTAGCATTCCTAATGCTCAGAGAGGGCTATCTCTTTATTATTTAACTTTGTTGTTTTAAATTGATTTTAGGCTAGTTATGTAAGATTGATTTGGTTTGATTTAATTTGTTGGTGGAATTACTGATATAGATGGATAATTGTATGTCTATTTTCCATTGGGTTATGGATTCAATGTATCAAGAAAATAGGGCATAATCAAGTTCTAAAGGAAGTGTTCACAGGGAAAGGTAGCTGAGTAACATCAGATCTTTTAGGCTAGATGGTGAAGTGGTTTCAATCGAGATCAAGGTGAACTTAAGGATTCCTTAAACCGAATGTTGAATGAAGGTGAAAGGGGTCAATCGGGATGGTAGAAAAATTAAGGATTCTCATATTTGGATATCAGAAGAAAATATGAAAATGAATAATAGTTCAATACAGAGTGTATTTAAACAAGTTCTGAAATAAAATTCTTGTTATAACATTTAGATTAAGAAAACATACAAGTTTATGGATTAATTTAAGAAAATAAAAATAACAATTGAAAGTACTTCACTGAAGTGGCTCAACACATGAATTCTATAATGCAATGCCTTTATTGCTTGACATGTTTGTTGACTTGAAAATGGTGCAATAAACCCTCAGGTATTTGGATCAATTACAACTATAGAAATGTTAAGAAATCCACCCTAATACTTCCAATTGATGAAGTGTTTATACAAAAACTAATAAAAAATATCCTAAAACTGATTTAGGAATTATTCAAGGGAAATAAAATATCTTCATGCAAGAAGATAGAGACACATATGTAATTAATGCAAGTTGTCCCTGCTTATTTGGTTTTGTTGTTTTCTTTTTCATCTTTTGCTGCTTTATCTCTCTAACTGTTTCTTTCACGTTGGTTACCTTTTGAGTGTCCTTTACGCTGTCTTTTTCATCTGATAACTGCATTTTAACTCTGCTTTGATATTTAAACTTTGTTACTGATTTATTTTCACCTTTATTTGCATGCTCTGTTATTATTTAACCTATTTCTCCTTTACCATGACTGCTCTGTTTTTACCTGCTATTGCTTCTCACTGTCACAATAAATCATATAATTTCTCCCAAGCCTCTTCATCTGGTAATTTTATTTTTCCCATTCTTCTATAAATCTCATTAGCCTTTGTGTATTTTACAAAAGTAGGCTTATTCACAAAGAGATGATTTACCTCATGCTAGAAGTATAAGAGATTTTCAAAGGTTTGATAGAGTAATTTTCCAGTAATAATTACTTTCATGGAGGAATTTTTGGACTGTTCTTTTGCCACTTCTCTGATTTTCTTGTCCTAGTCTTCACACTTCATTAATCTGTCATTGATCACCAAAGGATGAGGCGGACCTTTCTACCTCAAAACATCAAATTTTACCATGAATATGGTTATTTCTAATTCCATAGTCTAGCACTTATCTTCAAGTTGTATCATCAGGTTCCTTTTGGATATTAATTTTCTTACTTCTAGGATTGTTTCAGATCTGTCACTTATGCCAATTTTTCTAATTCCTGTTTATTATTGGAATTAATAAACTTTATTATTTTAGTGGCCTCTTCTGGTTTTTTCCCAAGTTCCTCTTTGAATTTTTGAATAGCTTCAATTGCTTCCTTGATCAAATCATTCTGCTCAAAGATAGCTTGGATAGATGGCCAAATATCATTAACAAAGTTAATGATATTGGCCCACAACTGTTGCTTTGCTTGGGCAAGTGATTCTTTTAGTGTCAATTCTTTCTCTAACTTTTGTACTCTATCAGTCAATCTGTTTGACTTATGCTTTTCATTCTTATGCATGATTTATATCAACTTATTTTCATCCTCTAGACTTTTTATTTGTTCTTGAAGTCTATTTATTTGATTAGTCTATATTGACATGTCCTGCATGACTTTGATTAGTTTACCTGCTTCATCACTAGGATGAGTTATTGTTGTTGAATCTATTGCTGGTCTAGTTGTTGATGTAGTTGGAACTTCTGTAGCCACTAGAACTGTTGTTGCCACTGGAACTGCTGAAGTAGATGGAATTGTTGCTGTAACTGTAGGAATAACAGTGATAGGGATTGCTTTCATGCTGGCTTTCTTTTATTGCATCAATTTATCTATCTCATTCTCCATCTCTTTCAGTTGAGCTGTCAACTCAATGATGAGATTCATCATTTCATCTTTTTGTCTTTCATTCTCTAAAACTTCTTTTGCTTTTGGATGTTCAGTGGGAGGTAATTTCAGCTACTTCTTCAATGCAAAAATGTCTACATTATTCTTTTTAATTAGTTCCTTAGCTACTTTGATGTTTTTTGGATCATATCCTACCTTTATGACCAATTCTTCAAGTTATTTGATTCTGTTGTCCTTGGCTTGTGAGGAAGCCTTCTCTAGTTTTAACTGAGCTTTGATATTCTCTAGAGAATTTTGTAATTTCTAGACACTAATAGCTTTGTTGGTCATAGTAGAATATATCATTTCTCCAGCTTGCTTATTAAATTCAATTTGGTCTATAGGATGAACATATTTAGCCATGACTTCAAATGATGTTTTCTTGTAGTCTGCTGATGACTTTGGATACTACATTGTGGGATGAAAACAAGTCATATGCATCTTCCTAGTTTTGTAATAAAATGCTGAAAGTAACTAGTTTTGGTCATTAGGAGTTTGTTTCCAATATTGGGCATAGGTTACTTCTTTCAATGCCTCATTTCTAAGTTTTATTTCTTTATATTTCTCTCTGATATCCTGCTCTTTGTCCACTATTTTACTTGATGAGGACGCCTCTAACCTGTGTTTTTTATGAATGATTTGGGTATTATGGGTTGATGGCTGATGAGTTTCCTCTGAAACTGCTGGAGGTGCATTTTCTTTAATCATTGTGTCTGTATCAATGATTTCAATAGTCTCAACTGTCTCTTCTTTTTCAATTACTAGATTCATCTTGGGCTTCTTCCTGTACATTAATTTGAATTTAATCTCAGTAGTGGTTTGAGCTAAATATGAACCTTATTCTCTTGCCCTCTTGGATTTCCTATCTTGTAGGGCTGGAGTTTGTAGGACAAAGCTAGTCTCAATTGATTTTCCACCTCTTACAAAGTATTCTCCAACCACTTTGACTGGTTGGAGTACTTTTCAATCTCTGGTTTAGACTCATAGATAAAAGGATTTAATTTAAATTTTACTCTTAACTTACTGATAACTCCCAAAGGATCATAATGCCATTTGAAACTCTCATTGAACTTGAATTCTTGTAAGTACTTTTCTGCTTGTTGACTAACATTCATGTTATTGCAAAAGAAAGTACCAATCTGGTTTTTAATCTTAAACTTTGTTTTCTTTTGTGCTAACAGAAAATTAACCTCATCTGAGTTTAGGATCTTCCTGATATATTCTAGTGAAATTAACCTCATTGGGAGGTATTTGGGCAGATTGTATGGAGTGAGTTGACATCCATACACCCTAATTTTAGTGTGGTTCTGGTATAAATATCAGTCTCCTGTTCTATCATGTTCAGATAGCTACAATACTTTCTTTATTTCTTCACTGATCCTAGGTTGATTTCTACTTCTTAGCATGTTGACAACTGGATGAATAAATGAATCAATGAAGTCCTTGTATGTGAACTCTATGGAATATTTCCTGATTAATGAAGTCTAGAAGACTACTGATTGGGGATTTCCCTCAGTGTCCAATTTTTTATAGCTAACTTCAAACCTTCCTGATTGGACGCACAAGAACATATGAAACAAAACAAATGAATACTTAAACACTCCTTCCTCTGGTAATTTAACTAATTTCTCATGGATGGAATCTGATAGGTATTGAGCAAAGTTAAATGTGGAGGTTGGAGGTTGTCTTGGGCAGAAAATGGATAGAAAACCTAAGACTGAAGCATATACATACTCATCTGTGAAATATCCTAGAATACAAGACGACATTGTGACAATTTTTCTGGTTCTTTCTGAGAAACTTGAGGTTGAATAAGGAGGGTTACTCTTTGGGGTTTCAACTGATGGAGGTAAGAAGGTTTGGAATATTTGAAACCTCTTTGGAAAGTCGGGATTTATATATAATTATGTGAGGATTTCAATAGAAAATGGGGCTTTATCAGGCTTGGATTGGATTTTCAACATCTGGTTTATTGATTCTGTAGTGATGAACAAAATTTCTTTGCTCGGGGTAACTACGGCTCTTTCATTTGGCAGATAATTGATTTTAAATAATCTTATTATCTCTAGAAACTGGAAGGTCTATGGGAATATTTATTTAGGCAAGTTTGATTCCCAAAGGTAGATATCATCAGCCTGGTCAATGGATTTATCATGGCTCTAACAGTGGATGTCCAAGAGGTTGAAATCAATGACTGTATAACTGATTTTGCAGTCTTTGTCTGCAAAGGGGGTATTTTCAATATCAAATATAGGAGGTTGAATAGGGCTAATAGTCACAATGCCCTAGGAAGCCATATATTTGTTTATTTTAATCAATTAATTTCTTTTTGTGGATAAGTAATAGCTTTGGGCGCTTTAAGAATACCTGTGAAATAGCGTTTTCTGTTTGCAGAAGGGTTCTGGTTGCAGCAGAAGCTTTTTTGGTCTTATAAGCTTCAAAATTGGTTATGCACTAGCTTTGGTAGCAAATAAGCTTGCATTATGGTCTAATTTGGTCTCAAAATAGGACAACACCGGTTGTTTTAGCTTGAAAATAGGCCGTCAATAGTCTTTCAGCTTCTTCTCCACAATCCTCAACAGAAATGGTGAATAAAGGTAAAGGGCATGCTTTAATGTTTTTTAACCAATGATATTTAAAAATTGGGCACATATTTGAACTTTAAAATGAGGGCAGTATTCATCGTAAAGGGAAGAAAATAGCTTGGCAGTTTTCGCATGACAAAAAGCAGGTAAATGGTTTTAGTGTGAGGGATGCGATACAATCTGGGACTGACGTGTGGCAAGGGAGCGGGGGTGAAAAACCACTTATTTCACAACCCCCCCATGGCTTTAAAGTTTAGGTAGTCAGGGGTGCGATAGCTATCATTGGCCATTGGATCAAATGAATGGAGATCTAACGGATGGACGAATAGGAGGGATGAGTCAGGGATTTGATAGGTGGGACTGGGTTTGTACTATGTGATGGGTTATAATACATATGAAAAGGCTTAATAATATATGTGGATTGGGTTTATAATGAGCGGAGTTACAGAAAGTGGGACCGGGGATATATATAAACCATAGGTTTAAATTAATATAAAGGGGTTTAATATGATATGGGTAGGGAAGTAATATATGTGGGAATTATTATTATATGGGGTAAATGTGTATGTATGCGGGATGTAAAAATACACTAGGGATGAGTTAAAATAATATTCGGGGAAGGATTGTTACAGTGGGGCCCAACACATTGTTTTAACCATTTTAAACTATGCAAAGTAGTTTTTTTGCATATTTTAATTTAAAAGGGGAATTAGTAAAGAGGATCTACTTTTCAAATGAAAATGTGTGTTTAAACTAGGGAAAGGGGTATTTAGGAAGGAAAAATGGGTGAAATAAGGGGAGAGCGTTAGTATGAAGGAAAATGGATATTTAAAAAAGGGAAAATTCCTTTTAAGAGTGGAAATGGGGTTTTAAGCAAGGGGAAGGGGATTTTGGGGGATTTTAGTGATATGGAATGACCAGTTGATGTTTCCATGATTTGTAACATTCTTCTACCTATCCTTCATTTACCCTAAAAATTTTTCCTCATTTATTGGGTGCATTTGAGCTTGCTACTCTTTTATTTTTCTTTAATAAGAAAACTAATTAATTATAACTTTATGACTTCCAATGGCTCAGATTAAACTAATGAGCTCATTTTTATTCTCTACCTAACTACTGATCTTCCAAGATTAAATGGTTTCGCCAGAACTTTATTCTCTAACTATTTTGACATCAAATTTAAATCATGAATGAATCAAGATTAAAATGTTTGATCATCATGGATTTTGGCATAAGTTTGTAGTGTTCTCAACTAGATTTGTGGGAAAATCTCGCTATTTCAATAGGTAGAAATAAAAATACCTTGAATTTTGATGACATTGTCTCAGCCTTGCTTTCGGAGGAAATGAGACAGAGAAATATGGAAGGCCATAATGGAGATTCTTTATTTGTACGAGGAAGGTCCCAAAAAAGAAACAAGAATAAGGTTTTGAATGGGAGATCTAAATCTAGAGGGAGATCTAAATCTCCAGGAAAGTTTGCAAAACTGTGCTAGAAATTTGGAAAGGAAGGGCACTACAAAAAGGACTGCATATCTAAAGTTCCCAAGAAAGGAAAGGGATCTGATGATGCTCCTTCTATAGAGGCAAAAACCACCTCAGATGAAGGTGGGTATGTGTATTTGGCTTCTTCTTCAAATACACATGTAGATCATGAGGCATGGTTGATTGACTCAGGTGCATCCTTTCACTTCACTCCCCATAGGGAGTGGTTCTGCGAGTATGAGAAGTATGATGGTGGTGATGTCTTCTTAGGGGATGATAGGAAGGCAAAAACCATCAGACGTGGAAAATTCAAGTTGAAGTTGCAAGGTGCAAGGATTATAACACTTCCTAGTGCTATGCATGTTCCTGCATTAGACATAAATATGATTTCTGTAAGCAAGATGGATGATGTAGGTGTAAAAACAACGTTCGAGAAAGATACCTACAAGATGGTTCGGGGAGCACTGGTATTAATGTGTGGATTTTGGATTGGAACTCTGTAGAAGATTCAGGGTAGCATTTTTATTGATGGGTGCAACAGTTCTGTGGTTCCTGAAAGTGGAGCGGAAAGCCTAGTGGTCTTTGGAGAAAAGACCATGCTACAGAATCAAAGGCTTGGACATATTGGAGAGAAGGGCCTTTAGATATTTCATGAAAATGGTATGGTAGAAGGTATGTCTAATTGATCTTTGGATTTCGATTCCTGTGAGCATTGTGTATATGGGAAGCAAAATCGCGTGAGTTTTCCTTCTGGTGCTAAGAGGGCGAACAAGATATTAGAGCTTGTGCACAGTGATGTGTTTGGACCTGTATCGGTTCCGTCACTGGGAAAATATGTGTACTATGTCTCATTCGTAGATGACTTCTCAAGGAATACATGGATATATTTCGTGAGGAAGAAATATGAAGTCTTTGACATATTTAAATAATTTAAGGCTCTAGTGGAAAACTAGACATAGAATAAGATAAAGGTGCCAAGGACATATAATGGTGGAGAGTTTTTCAAGAAGGAATTTGAAGAATTTTGTAAGAAGTCTAGTATAGCCCGACAGAAGAATAATTCATACACACCTCAGAAAAGTGGATTTGCGGAAATAATGAACAGAACACTGATGGAAAAGGAAAGAAGAATGTGGTACTAGGTTAGGACAGGAATTCTGGGTAGAAGCAATGGAGACTTCATGTTACTTGGTTAACATATCACCTTCATCAAAATTGGAGGATAAAACTCCACATGAGGTATGGAATGGTAAGAAACCCTCTCTTTCACATTTCAGGGTATTTGGATGTGATGCATATGTACATGTTCCAAAGGAGGAAAGGACCAATTTGGATAATAAATCTAAAAGGTGCATCTTTATTGGGTATAAGGATGGTTTAAACGGTTACAAGCTTTGGAACCCAGAAACAAGGAAGGTTGTGTATAGCTGAGATGTGGTGTTTATGGAGGTGAAATATGTTGTTAAACATGAAGTCCTACCAAAGGAACCTGAGAAGATAGAGTTTGAGCTAAAGGATGGTGAATCAGACTCTGCAAAAAAAGAAGATTCAGAAGAGGAAGAGCCACAAACTTCAGCTATGAGAAGATGAGTTTGGGAAATAAGACAACCATAGAAGTATATTCCATCTTTTTTCTGTTCAAATTTTGCTTTAATTATCACTGATTATGATCCTAGTACTGTTGGGGAGGCAGTGGATTCAGAGGATGGAAAAATATAGAAGGAGGCCATGGTTGATAAAATGGCATCCTTGCACAAAAATGAGGCATGGGATCTGGTGGAGTTTCCGGCTGGAAGGAAGCCCATCGAGAGAAAGAGGGTATTTAAGAAGAACATGAATGTAGAAGGCAAGGTGGAGAGATACAAAGCTCGATTAGTAGCAAAGGGTTATTCCCAGGTGAATGGAATTGTTTTTGGTGATTTTTTTTCTCTTGTTGCCAAGGTTAGTTATATTAGATTACTTTTATCTGTTGTTGTTGCATTTTATTTTGAGGTAGAACAAATGGATGTGAAGACAACATTTCTTCACGAGGATTTGGAAGAGGAGATCTAGATGAAGCATCCTGAAGGATTATTGGTGAAGGGTAAAACAAAATTGGTATGCAGGTAAAAAAAGTCTCTGTATGGGTTAAAACATTCACCAAGGAGGTGGTATCAGAAATTTTATACCTATATACTGGGACTTGGCTTCACTAGAAGAAAAGAGGATCACTGTGTGTATTTTAAATTAATTAGTGACTATGTTATTTATTTGGTCTTGTATGTGGATGATATGTTGTTGATTGGAAATGGTAAAGAAATTATCTAGGATTTGAAGACCCAATTGTGTTCCAAATTTGACATGAAGGATCTTGGTGCTGCAAACTATATTTTGGGCATGGAAATTAAGAGAGATCGGGAAAAGAGGAAGCTCTCATTAAACCAGAGGAAGTATGTCGAGACAATATTGTAGAGTTTCAATATGCAGGATAGTAAACTGGTGAAGGTTCATATTACTGTAGGTGTAAATCTATTTATTGAACAGTGTCCCAAGACACAAGAAGAAGAGGAGGATATGTCATGTCTTCCATATGCAAGTGCATTGGGTAGCGTGATGTATGTAATGGTTTTTACTAGACCAGACATTGCACATGCAGTGGGATTATTGAGCAGGTTTATGTCAAAACCAAGGAAGGAGCATTGGACAACAATGAAGCGAGTTTTCAGATATTTGTGTCGCACTAGTTATTATGTTTTGTGCCACCAGGGAAGACCAGGATTAGACAGAGTTTTGGACATCCATGGTTTTGTTGATGAAAATTGGGCTAGAGATCTAGACCAAAAAAGATCTAAAAGTGGGTATGTGTGTATCCTATTTGGAGATGTGGTCAGTTGGATGAGTAAAAGACAATCTCTAGTGTCTCTTTCAACTACAGAGGCAGAATACATGGAAACCACTCATGCAAGCAAGGAAGAAATTTGGTTGCAGAGATTGTGTTCAAGTATGGGGTTGGTAGAGCCATCTATAAGGATAGACTGTGACAGCTAAAGTTCAATTTTCTTTGCTAATAACCCTGCTTATCATTCAAATACAAAGCACATTGATGTTCAATATCACTTTGTGAGAGATATGGTTGAGGATAAAAGGGTGTTGCTGGTAAAGGTGGACACTTTGAATAATGTTGCATATGCATTGACGAAGTTCTCTTGGCGTAGAGAAACAATGGGTGTTGCATAGTTGGGCTAATGACTAAGCTCTCCTGTGGCCCCTATGGAAAGAAAACAACAAGTGGGAGAATGTTGGGTAGTGTTATATTATTTTCACAATTAGTCGTATGTGTGTTGGGGGGGGGCGCACAACACCCCTTGTACGTTGCGTCAGGTGCATCAAGGGGGTCACATGGGGGGGCAATAGCCCCCCCTCTGCGGGGTCTGAGGCAGCGCCTTGGTAAAAAAAAAATTGGACCCTATTTTTCGATGGGTGGACCTGCCCATGGTTTTTTACATGGGTTTGCACATGGTTTTGGGGCATGATGGTTTTCGACCCCTAGTATTTTGTAGATCTGGTCAAGGGAACTTCGATTATATTCTAATCCAGGGTTAATGGATTGGGGTTTATGAATGCTTCAACATGTATATATATGTGTTGTAACACTAAAAGGAATATGATGAAAAATCAAGCTGGTAGTCCTAACTTGGGATCTAGGGGAAAATCTTTGTGTATATTTGTTTTATGTTTTATGCTCTCGCTATTGTTTATTTTCTATTTTTAAGATTCGTTAGAATATAATTTCTTTACATTGTTAAAACCTACAATATGGGACTTTGTTCTTCCAAGTGAAGAATAAAAAGAAGCTTTTCCTGTTAGCACCAGAAGAAAAGGACCTGTTGATACAACTCACTTGAATCAAAAGAAGAAAACTAAAACTCCTCATGCTAAGGAAAAAAGAAGAAGTAAAAAGTCCTCTCCCAAAACTTCATATCCAAATTAAACTTCATCAAATATTCCATCTACATCAAAGACCCTGGTAGTCATTGATACTATGGAGTATAATATTGTAAAAGATATGAAAAAATCCAGGGAAAACATTTCATTACATGAACTTAGCAAATTGAAACAACAACATAAATGTTACTTAGAGAATTGAATGTAGTTCACATATCATCTTCACCTGTTGTTTTTGTATCTTAGGATGTTAAAGGCATGGGAAAACCCCCAACTACTTCAAATAAAGTCGATCCTACTAATGTCATCCTGATCGGTGATATATATAATTCTCATACACCTCCCTTCCTCTTAAATTACGAAATTTTCAATAAAAACCTTCATAATTTTTTGATTGACTCAGGAGCCTCTTCCAATATAATGCCAACAATAGTTTGTGCTAAGCTAAATATCACTCCCCAAAAGTATATCGTCCACATAGTATAGCTTGACAGAACTAAAGTAGAGGTCTTAGGGGAAATTAATTCTGTCAGCATTAGACTTTCATCAAAGCCCAAAGTCTTTCAAATAACAGATATTTTGGTCGCTAAAATTCCTGAATTTTATGGTCTAATTCTAAGTAGAGATTGGTCTGAAAAACTCTATGGATATTTTGCTATAGATTGGTCTCACATGTGGCTTCCTTCAAATGGGAAGCCAAATCAAATTGGAGTTAACTGAGAGAAACACCTAAAACATATAGTGATTGAATTTGAAGTTCATAATGAGCCAATAGCATTCAATAAGAATATTATCGAGAATTATTCATCTGAATCATTTTTAGGGAATTTTAATGCACAAATTTCTCCTTTTCTGGGTAGTGTTGTCTCTCAAATATTTAAAACTTTTCACAAATAGATACTTCCAAGTGAAAAACTTTTATAAATAAACCAATAGTTAAAAATTTGTTTTGGACTTTGTACTTTGATGGTTCCAAATCTAATGATGGTGCAGGAGCTGGTCATGTTTTAATCAGTGCAGAAGGAGAAAATACCATGTTATCTTGTAGGTTAGAATTTGAATGGACAAATAATACTGTAGATTATGAAGCATTAGCACAAGGATTATACAAATCAATTGGCCTCAATATCAAATATTTGCAGGTTTTTGGAGACTCAGAAATCATCATTAGACAGGTAAGAAATACTATCCATTTCCTTTATGGACATATTAGACATTATCAATCATTAGTCCAAGATATTGCATCTCATTTTTTTGCATTTAATATTTCTCTTGTACTTAGAATACAAACTGCTAGTGCTAATCTGTTAGCAAATGTTGCATCAAAACTCATACCATTTGAGGAATTTAATCCTGATATATTTTCTATTGAATTAGTTTTTAGACCATCCATTCCTAATAATGTCAGTAATTGGCGAGTCTTCAACTATGATTATGATATTTTAAATTTCCTAACATCAAAAAGGTCATACGATGACCAAATCATAGATGAAAATGAGCATGAAATACAGTTAGAACAACACGTTTATGATGAAAATAAAATACCCAAAGTTGTAGTAAAATTGGAAGATATATATGATCTCAAAGACAAATTTAAAAAGGTAACTAATGCAAAAATTCAAAGTTAAACTCTGAAATTTGAATTAGTGAAACTTGGAAATGATGACAAGCCTCAGAATATCAATCTAGATCTAGATCTGTCCTATGATGAAAGATTATCATTTATTTGACTGTTGAAGAAATATAAAAGTATATTTGCTTGGGATTATTTTGATCTCAAAACTTATGATACCTCTATTATACAACACACCATACCCATGATCTGTAATGATAAAATAATGAAACTGAAACTAAGGAAAATTCATCCAAACCTTGAGAATCAAATCAAATCAGAGTTGAAAAAATTTCTTAAGGCCAAAATCATATTTCTTGTTAGGCATTCGAAATGGGTATCAAATTTAGTGCATGTTAGGAAAAGAAATGGTTATATTTGTATATGCATACATTTTAGAAATTTGAATAAATAATGTCAGAAAGACAAATTTCCAGTACTACAATCCATAGTTGGTCCTCAACACATGTCTTTTCTTGATGGATTTTCAAGATATAACCAAGTCCTAGTTCATCCAGATGATGGATTGAAAAATACGTTCAGAACTAAACAGAGAACATATGCTTATCAAAAAATTCCTTTTGGTTTGATTAATGCAGGTGCCAAATTTTCAAAGAGCTATGGATATAACCTTTAAAGGACTCATTAAGATATCATTTTTTATTTACGTGGATGATATCAATGTTTATTCCAAGAAGAGAAGTAGCCATTTGAATGACATTAAACATATCTTTGAATGATGTATGAAATATGGGATCTTGCTAAATCCAAAAAAGTCTTATGTTTCCTTAAGTGAAGGTAAGCTTTTAGGATTCATTATATCAAAAAAGGGTATCCAGAAAGAGTTAAGGAAATTGAAAAAATACCTTTACCTCATAATAAGAAATCAATGCAGTCTTTCCTTGGATAAATTTTTTTTGTAAAGAGGTATGTCCCTAAATTTTCACAAATAGTTTTACCTTTACAGAATATGATTAATAAAAATTCGGTTTTCAAATGGTGTCATAACGAAAAAAGAAGCCTTTGAATTGATCAAACAAGCTATTATTAATGATCCATCCCTGACATATACCAATTTTTCTAATCATTTTGTTTTACACACATTTGCATCATAAACATCATATGATTCCATTTTAACAAAACTAAATGATCAACAAATAGAATTACCCATCTCATTCTTTTTTTCGAATTTGCAAGGTGTCGAACTAAATTACTCTTCTGTGGAAAATAGGTATTTTTTGTCTTCAAGTGAATAAATCATTTCAAACCATTTCTCCTCAATAATCATACTAAAATCATAGTTCCATTTTCAAGAGTAAGGAAATTATTGATGGAAAGAGAAGTAGGAGAAAAAAGAGCAAACTGGGATACTGCATTGCAAGAATATGATGTTGAAATTAGACCAGCGAAAATTGTTAGAGGTTAAGGTTTTGCAGAATGTTAATAGGATCATCTAACTAACTAGAAGAAGAAGATCCAGGCGATGACATTCAAATATCTTAGGTTAGCCTCAACGATACTGAATCTCAATATGTTGATCTCATTTTTTATTTAAAAAATGGATATTCCCCTATGCAACTTAGTTACAAAAAGAAAAGAGCTTTGAGATTGAAAGCAAAGAAATATCAAATTGTCGATTATGTTTTATTCAGAAAAAATTATGACTTAGTTTTGCTAAGGTGCCTTGAAAAATATGAGGCAAAAAAGGTTTTGCAGGAACTTCATGATGGACTATCTGGTGGACATTTTGGAGGAGAAACAATAGCACACAAAATATTGCATGTTGGCTATTACTGGCCAGCCTTGCTCAAATATGAACACAAGTATGTAAGGAAATGCACAACTTGTCAAATTGCTGCTGGAAGACAAAGGAAACCTACATTTCCATTACAACCAGTCAATATTGAACAAACATTTGAGAAATGGGGATTGGACATAATAGGTGAGATCGTTCCTCACTCTTCAAAGCAACATTGATACATCCTTATAGCAACTGATTACTTTACTAAATTGGTGGAAGAAATTCCACTAAAGGTAACCACTTCTGAGAACATTATCTAATTTATTGATCAATTTATCATTACCATATTTGGATTACCAACTTCCTTGATGTTTGACAATGCATCTAATTTCTCAGGCAATGCTCTGATCGAATTTTCTCTAAAAGGAGGTTTCAAACTTAAGTATTCTGCTAACTATTATCCCCAAGGAAATGGTTTAGAAGGATCAACTAATAAAACCTCATTAGGATCATTAAAAGAAATATTGATCGAAGTCAAATAAATTGGCATAAATATTTAATATTTTCTCTATGGGTAGATTAGATAACACATAAAGCCTCTGTAGGTACTTCTCCATTTAATATAGTCTATGGGAAAGAGGTAGTTCTTCCTACAAATGTACTTCACCCCTTTTTATCCTTGGTTCAATTTATTGAATAAACTCCCTCTTCTTCTTTGCATTTAAGAAAATCATAAATTCTGAAACATGAATAAGAGAGAGAGAGAGAAAGCCAAGATCACCCATGCTCATCATCAACAGTTAATTAAATCTTCCTTTGATTCAAATTCTATTAGTACAGAATCATTTCAACTTGGAGACCTTGTATTGAAATTGGATAAAGCACATGAGGAAAAAGGTAAGCATATCAAATTCCAAAGAATGTGGCTTGGACCATTTCAAATTGTAGAAAAAATCAACCTATCAACGTTTCTATTGCAAGATCTATCAGGGAAGAAATATTCTATGCCTGTGAATGGGCATATTTTCAAAAATATTTATCATAGGAGATAACCTCTTCTATCCCCTCTACATTATTGTCTTTAATTTTCCTAAGAAAATAAAAGTTAAATAATATAATTGTTGGCCTTGCAATAAAATATCTTGAAATATTTTGACTTTTCGCTTTTATAAATAGAGATTGTTAAGGAAATAGTTAAGAGGTTTGAAAATTAATTAAGTTCTGTTTATCTGAAGTTTTATTTTTTCTACCAGAATTATTCAGTCTTTGAGAAACTCTAACTTTATAAAATGATTTTGTTCTATTCTCAGTCAAGAAAAATATCTTTAACCAAGTAAAATACTAAGCATCCTTAATTCTATAAATTGTCATGCAAAACTCTTAAAGAGGAAAGCATTCTCCCTGTCTAGTAAACTTTTCTCTTTTTAGAGTGTAATCCTAAATAATGTACTAAAGCTTAAAATATAAGAGGTCTCATCAAGAGACTACTTACCATATTCATAGGGAAATAATAAGACTGACATTGCCACTACTGTAGACTAGAACAAGGTAATGTCTTGAGATTATCTTAATCAAAATACAAGGGGTCTCATCATGAGCCAAGTTTTTCATTTGAATTACAACCAATGAATGGCATTGTCCCCATTTGGCCACCACACCAAGGCAATGGATTTTAAAAAGTAAAAAGGAAATTTTTTTAAAAGAGATATTTTAGAAAAAACAAGGAAAATTATATAATCATGGATTTATCTCTAAAAACTACATTCTTACATGGATGGGACACATAATCATTGTTAGTTAAAAGGTAACCTTGTCAAGGCTATAGACGCCTGCTGGCAGCAGAGGCTCTACCTATGACAAATGAGTTCATTTAAAAGCTAATCTACAAAATCCTGCTACATTATCTTTAATTTGAGTAATGACTGATATAGGCATAGGGATTTTCATCTTTAAGAGGATATCAAATAAATTATAATTAGGTGAGTTTGTTTTATTATTCAGAGAAATATTACTTATCTAATATTTCATCCAAGTTTTGTTTTCTAAACTATTTGTATGTTGAAATTTTTAGGAATTTCAAAGTTATCAGAGATAATTGGTTCTTCCAGTGAATCACCAATTGTTGTACTATTCAACAACCCCCCCAATTAATTTTTATAATAATAAATATTGTAATAATAAATGGGGAGTCGGGACCCTTTTAAAAATTTCCAAAAAAACTAGCAAGAGTTTTTCCCTTTAGAAAGTGTTAAAGCATTGAGCTAAGTCACTTAGGACCAAAAATTTTCACTTTATCACAGATCGCAGAAGCCAAAGGTAGCGCAATTAACCTTTAGTCAGAATCCAAGATATGCGATCAATAAAACAATTTTTAAGATCAAATGTTATGTTGACCTCTTTATAACTTAAAATGCCTTGAAATATTTCTAAATGTACAAAAAGTGTTTGAAACATTCTTCATATAAGGAAAAGCCACTCAAAGAATACAACGCGCATCGTAAATTTCAAGACAAAAATAAATTTTGAAATAGCATAACTCCAACCTTGCGATGTTGCGATACTACGACATGGCGAACCTTGCGAACTTGCGATACTGCGACATGGCGATATATCAGTCTTGCAATATTGTGATTCCACGATATTGCGATCTTGCGAAATATTACCATTACTAATTTATGATATTGCGATATTGCAATTTATCGCAATCACAAAATTGGAATCACACTTAAATCATATCATTTCGAAATAACTCTCGGGTTTTGCGATGCGATGTTTTCACAAGACTTGAAAAGAATCACACGAAAGCCATAATGCATAATTAATAGAAATCAACTTCATTTACTCTTTTAAATTATTGAGGAGATTTGTATTTTTTTACTCGTGCTTGCAATAAAAGTCCCATCCTTATCAAATTTATTGTTTTAATTTAATTTCCGCTCTTATCTATGCGATACGTTCATTTTGATTTCTCTGTTGTTCAATCTCAGGAAATAACGATCAGAGATGACTAAGAAAGGAAAAAAGATAGTTGAGCCTTGTGCATCTTGTTAGCCATCAGTAAATTTTGTTGCAGAAAATGATGGCTAAAACAAGTCTTTAGTCTTCAAGAAATAGATTTCATGCAAAATTTGTGACTTCTTGAAGCCTCTTTATGATCCTTGGCTCAAAATTTCCATGTCCTTGGCATTTTCACTTAAAAACCTTCAAAATCCTGCTGTCCCCTTCAAAAATCCATCGAGAAATCTACTTTTCCGTTCAAAACTATTTTCTAAAGCAGCCCCATTTTTCATCATTTCATAGCCCTCTTTTCCCCTAATTTATCCACATTTTCCTCTAAAAACCCCACTTTTTCCTTCACTAAAAGTCTTCATTTTCCCTAAAAACCTCTCTTTAAATCATTAAAAAACCCTTTGTAATGGGTTAAGAGCCTCTTTTGCCTATCGGAAGCTTTAAAAAGCTAAAAAACCCTCTTTTTAAAGCCTATATCCTCCCTTTCATAAAATTTGGGCTTTAAGCCCCTTTGGGGTTTGAGCCCCAACCCCTTCCACCATATAACTTACGCCCGCGACCAGGCGCAAGCCTCATCGCATCAACATTTCCACTAAAAGCCCAAATTTTATTTATAACCTTCCCCCGCTGGTGCGATTATCCCCCTATCTCTCCGCCCTTGGTCAATTGTCCCCTCCACATGACCATGGCCCGACGCCCTGCTCTAAGCCCCTTTCCCTTCTCCTTTACATTCTCCCTGCCCTATTTCGCAACTCTCGCGTCCATCGTGGTGGTTGATCTATATGATCCAACGGCCTCAATCAAACTCGACACACAAACCTCGCCGGGCCTACCATCCACTATGAAAAAGGCCCATCCTATCATGACCCGACACCTGTCCCCCACTACAGTGTCCGCTGTGCAACTTTCCATCGCGCCATATCTGCACTGTCATATGTCATCCCCCTCATCTGACGGTTGTCATTGCATATTGCGCGATTTTGCTGTCTAGAGTTTAACACTCAAAAATCACGCGATACCAGCGGTATTGAAAAGGCCACGCGGTGTGATACAATTGGATTGCATTTCCTATGAGCGAAACCAATTACTGGCCGAGAGTCGCGCGAAAACCACCTGTAGTATTTAGAAAATCACTTTTGCTCGAATTCGTGCCAAAATTCATTTAAAATTGGATTTTCGCCTATTTTCGTCATGAGACCTCTTCCGCCTGCATATTCCCCCCCACCCCCTTGCACTGCTCCTCCCGCTCTCTATCAACCTCTGTAAGCAGTTTTCCAACCTGCAGGATTTTATGTAATTATTTTTGTGGTTTTTGCAGGTTTTTGATAGCATTTTTTGAGGCCGAAAGCCCCCTACGGTTCATAAAGAGACAGGGCCTAAGATTATGACCCCTGAAACTCCAAAAATGCAGAGTAAAAGCTTCCGGGGTTTATTCCACGGTTTATTCGGTGATGTGTAAATGCTGATCATAACATTAAACCCTCCACCGCACCAAAAAATCACCTGCACATAGAAAAGAAAAAGAATGGTGAAGACAAAGCTTGAAGATTAGAGGCTAAAGACTAAATACAGTGGATTAAAAGGTTTAATCATGCAGTTTGAGGGCTTATACACAGTATCAAAGATTAAAATTCCAAAGCCGAGGATTAAAGGTTTAGACCTACAGTTAAGGGAGGCAGGAAAAGGTAAAAGGCAGACGACAAAGCCCAAAACAGTAAACACAGTCAGCATATAAGGTTTAAAGACTTCGGAAGTGATTATAAGGCACAAAAGAAATATAAAAGGCCTTATTGAAGTTCAAAGTGCCAGATCAACACAAATCAGGAAAGGAGCCTCCAAATGTCACATCATAAGAGGCTATAACTCCTCAAAATTCCACCTATGAGCTTTTTTCATCAAAAGAGTGCATATTAATTGCACAATCAGAGATATTTTTAAAGACAGCTCAAAATTAACTACCAACCTACCAAAATCCCTCAAAGTCAACAAAAATGACTAAAGGTGATAAAATTTAATGAATAATTGATTAAAACAGAGATGAACATTTTAAATCTACTCCCTTAGGCCTCCCAAAGGTCGAGAAACCATTACTCTGTATTAATTGAACAAAGGAACCCTTCTTACACTCCACCTCCTCATTCTTCTATAAATACTTTTGTAGAAGAAAATATAGAGTGGGTATTTGAATACTCTTTAATTGTAAATATATTTTGAGGCTACTGAAGCTCTGTATTGTAATAGAGGAAAGATAGGCTGAGATGAGAAGTTTTGAAGCTGTAAATACCCACTGGACTGGAAGATTTTAACTGGTTTGAACATCAAATACAATAGCTGATTTATGGAATCCTGGTCTATGTCAATGGTGATGTGTTTCTCACTGTAATTGTTATTTTCTTTATGTTTTCATTCTGTCCACTTTTCCCTGATAAAGAACAACAAATATAGATTAGGATTTACTTCTGAAAGTACCCTAAATCTCACTGATAAATCTTTATCCTTTATGTTTTCTTCTAAATGTGTTTTGAAGGTAATTCAATAGAGTATAACCAGTGAAGTGTTGGTAAGCCCATGTTTCCCGAGTACAACTTGAGATATTGTCTTTGAATGTTCTTGAAAAGTCTGCTTATTAGAGTTGAGCTAGAGAAGTTTTTGGTTAGCCTTGTCCTCTAGTTTATCTCCAACAGTTGCTTTGAAAAGTTTCCTTAAGAGTATGTTGAAAGCAGGCTAGTTTAAAAGTGCTTACCTGATCTTAGACTACTTTTTATGTTTATCGTGAATGTTTTTCTTTGAGAATATGCTGAAAGCAGGCTAAGTTAAAAGTCTTTACTTGATCTTAAGCTATTCTTTGTTTTTTAATGTTTTCTCTTGAAAGTATATCAAAAGCAGGCTAGTTTAAAAGCACTTACCTCATCTTAGGTTACTTTTGTGTCTTGCCATTAAGTGCATGCGGAAAGCAGGCTAGTTTAGAAGGACTTACTTGATCTTATGCTGCCTTTTGTTTTTCTTATGTGTTTGTTTCTTTCACAACACTCTTACTGTTTCATTCCATAAAATCAACTTAAAGAGATCCTTTGACATAGATGACTTGCCCCATGGACCACTCTTGAAACTTGCTGTGAAATTAAATCCTTAATGACTCCATAACCCAATGGATTGAAGCTGTTTCTTGCTTATCTTATCAGCTGAACCATTTTCAGCCTACTTACACCTTTACCCCTCATAAGACTTCCTTTATTTTGATGAGGTTCATCCCAAACAAAACAAACAAAACCCTTGTACTTTATAACTAGCCTAATATCATATTATAAGCCTTAAAGATCATATCTTTGAAAACACATATATAGAGATATACCTCTATGAATCTAGGATGGCTAGATCCTCAAACTCTGAAGTGGTTTTGATGTAGGCTTTGCAGCATTTGTACTTGCCAATCTTGCAAACTACGGAGACCCTAACACATCTGAGGACTCATACATGCATCTGATCTTTAGTGATACTAAATGCAACAAAGATGTTGGAACTACATTGTGGGAAGCTATGTATAATATATTGGAGGATGAAGATCCAAAGGTACTGGGAATCAGAGCAACGACTGACACTAAAATATCGCCTGAAGCTTCCTATTTTGAAGCAGCATGTTCTTTCCTACACATAATAGCTGTGAGGCCTAAAATCCTACCATATATAGATATGGTGAATTGGATTATTGATAATGTAGATATCTCAGACAGGACATTCAGTAATTCAAGAAAAGAAGTCACGGGGTCATTTTCTGCAGACAATTTGCACAGAAAGTATCATATGCTAGAACTTCAAAAGTCATATGATAAAGATTTCATTGAGAAGTTCGCAAAAGATAAAGAAGACCCGATAGATGCTATGCAGAGTTGGAGGTCCGACTCCAATAAATTATAATTGGAGAAAACTTATATGTACCCAATTGCACCTATGTCAGCCCCACATAGTTGTGTAGCTGCTATGATGTGTTGCCTTTTTGGGAAATCTTATAGTACCAAGTTTTATATGGAATGGATTCCATTAATTGATGCATCTATCAACTCCATAGTTATGAATTGGAGTAATATTTTATCTGACAATTTGATTATGGCCATCAGATAGTATAGACAGTATAGAGTTGTCTCTACTCGAGTCATCCCTCCCCTTTTTATGAGTGCTTACGTGATTGAAGCTATTTGTTTATGTATAAAATTTCCTAATATGGGTTGGAATTGGACTCTCAAATACCCTACTCCTATCCATGTGTATCATAAGGTTTTTTGGGAATCTTAATTTCATCCCCATTTTTATAATATTTTTCAAAGTATTATGCTACTAATATATCAAACTATTTTTGATGTAAAAGCCCCCAAGCTTTCAGAAGAATAAAAGATAGATATCTTGCTGGTGGCAGGATGATTTGGTGAAGAAACATATACTTATATAAGAGTTTTTTGGAGTATTGGTGCTCCCCATGTTCTAGATAAGTTATTGGCAAGAGAGATTGCATACCAAACAATAGGGGAAGGTCTTACCAAAACACTAAAAGACATGAAGAAATATATCTGGCCAAATTTTCCCATACAATGTTATTATTTTTCATTGTTTAATTTTGGACACGTAGTTAAAGAGGTGCAGAATATTACATGCTTTAATATGGCTACTATGCCAAGTAGAAAATATGATCCCAACCATGTTGCCCAAGACTTTACTGCTTTAGTTAAAATTAGACGGTTCATTCATGAAAAAGATGAATTCGATGACCTATTTGAAAAGGTTGAGACTTTCTCACAAGTCTTGCATTTTGCGTCAATAAAATTAACCCCATCTGACCTCAATCATTTTCATATTTACAGAAACAAGATATTACAAGGGTTTCATTCGACCTATTGCAAATTGAGAAAACATGAGAGCCTACTCCCAGTGTAAGTTTAGAAAAAAATTCTGATCACAATTCTTATCAAGGATCAACAGAGAAATCAAGTCAAGGTTTAGAAATTTATGAACATCAATCTAAAAATCATGAAGAAACCCTAAGGAAATTTTTGAGAAGGATACAGAGAAAAATAATGCATAAAAAATCAAAGAAACCTTGGTTAGAGAACAATTGGATATTTATTCTACACAGGATCAGACACAGACAATCATAGTAAATGATATGGATAAATAATGGGATAAATTCAAACAAAAGCTCCAAGTACCAGAGATAGACACAGGAATTGAAGGAAATTATGATTTTCAAACTCCTAAACAGGCCTTACAAGTTGAAAATCCAAAAGCAGATGTTGAAATCATCCCAGCCTACCCAACGTCACAATTTGTTTTGAGAATTGAAGAGATACCCCCTTTAGATATATTTGATATTCCAACACACAAAGAAGTGGTAAGGAGACAAATAAAGAAAATAAATATTGATTCATCAGCAGAAACTCCAGAGAATGAAGGAATGGAGGTTGTCTGCAAAGACACCCCCATTGATCCATCAAAAAACTTGACAAGGTTGTCAAATTTGCAGATGCTTATGAAACAACTACAATGGATAAGGAAACATAGGTTAGTCTTCTACTTAAATATAAAGACGAAATAATTTAGTTCTTAGAGCAACAAATTGAATAGGAAATACATAATGTCAATAAGAAAACGGAGTTGCAGATGATACAATTTCAGAATTATTTTGAGCAAATGAAGTTATAGCACCAGACAAGCATCACAGAAAAAGATACACAGATTCATCTAATGCAAAATGAAGTAGATGAACTCATAAATCAACATCAGACAGAAGAATTCATCAAAGAAAAACTTGAGCTAATTACTCAATTGTCAAAAAATCAAGAAATATTTTGTCAAAGAATCTCAATGATCAAACCATATTGTGAAACAAGTGATACATTAGTCCATGAAATGGTTGATTAGAGATTGGAATATGAAGAAGTTGATAAGAATATCTCATATTTTATCTCTTGGAAAGAGTCCAAGCAAGGAAGGAAAGATGATTTGCCGAAGATTGAAGAATCCCACAGAGATATTCTCTTTACAGATTGGGATATGCAATTAAAGCAAGAAGAAAGGGCAACATCTAGAGTAGATGATACAACAACCAATATAATTAAAGCTGTGAATGAAAACCTTCATAGTATTAATTTGAATAAAGAATTCTAGCCTGGAGATTTCCTAGATATCAAACAATTAGAGGGATAGTGGAAAGAGACCCCCAAAAATCAAATTGAGGCAGTAAAAAATCTATCTAAGCTTGATCGTGAATCTTATTGGCAGTTTCTAGTAAAACCATACAGTCAGTGGATGGATTTATGATGTCTAATGAATTCTACTCAAAAGATGGTGCCGCCTCTCTCTGATGTTGTATTTAGGGGAAAACTAATATCCAAAGTCGGCCAACCATCCCAAGTGAAGCCAACGTTGGATATTTGCGAACTGAAAAGCTCAATGGAAAGGAAGGAACATTCAACATGATAAAGCACACCAATATATTTATTTTAGTTTTCATCTTTTATTTTCAGTATTCCAAGGAAGGTTGTTTGAAACCTCCTCAGATTTTTATGTAATATTCTAGTTTTGATACATATGTAATATTATTTAAACCTCTCTCATGCATTTAGATAGGGGCCCAAGATTTTATCAAAAACACTTTGCAAAAGCTTACATTTATGTACCTTTGTGATTCTTTTGATAAAATATATGGAAAAATATCTTTATTTTCTTTAATATCAAAGTATACTCTAATGAATTTGCATTTTTGTGCTCTTAGAGTGTATTTGGTTGAAAAGAAGAAAAGATCAACATTGCTGATTTCATGAATATAACC
Source organism: Pinus albicaulis (assembly GCA_034641835.2). Classification (NCBI taxonomy): domain Eukaryota; kingdom Viridiplantae; phylum Streptophyta; class Pinopsida; order Pinales; family Pinaceae; genus Pinus; species Pinus albicaulis. Next base: position 760,690,983 of record CM076573.1, on the reverse strand, counting down.
TCTTATATCTTGTACTATTATCTTTATGATTGAGTTTTATTTATGACTTAGCAATAAACTTCTTTATATTGTATTGTGTATGAGATTTGGATTATGGTTTTCCATTAAAGAACTATTGCATGATGTCACAATCGTAATTCCTTATTGAGTATATAATCAATTCATATTTGCGATATAGTTTCACAATTATTTTACCTAACTATTTAGTCAAAATAATCATATAATTTAAACAGTATCATCTCTTATATTAGTTGAATGAACTTTATTATATTTTTCTTTAATAAGTTAATTTATTCTCGGGTATAGATTAAGTTAAATATAAGATTAAATAGATGCATGTGTTTGTTACTTAAATAGATTATTTCCGTTAGCTTAAAATCATTTTCCATTTCACCTTTTATCAAACCCATCATCATCATATCAAATCTATGTTGGGAAACTGGTCCCATTATCCCTATTCAGAGCCACTATACCAAACAGAAAAGGAGCTTCTTTCAAGGTATGGACCGGGTGGTTATCCCCCATGTTGTTGCAATAGAATTCCAAGGCTTCAAGATTAGGTTTGGTCTTCATAAATTTCGTTGTGTCAATAAGTATTTTATGTAAAAATAAATAGAAGAAAAAATATTGTTATTATTATTATTATTATTATCAAAGCATGTTCTTCATGCTTTATATTGGTTAAAATAAAATTTAGAAGGGTATTTTCTTCAAGACCCTTGCAAAAGTAATTAAATTCAAAAAATTTCAAATTCATTTGTCTTACCAAGTTTCCAAGTCACCTCTCCTAGTGTTCATGTCGGACTACTGATGGAAACACTCATTCACTTATGGAAGAATATTATGTGTTATATTCTTTCCACAATTAGTACGTTGCAGCAGGTGTAGCAGGGGGGTCACAGGGGGGCAGCCCCGCCCATGGTTTTGTGCATGGGTTTGCACATGGTTTCGGGGCATGATGGTTTTCGGCCCCTGGTGTTTTGTAGATCCGGTCAAGGGAACTACGGTTATGTTTTAATCTAGGGTTAATGGATTGGGGTCTATGTATTCTTTGGCATGTATATATATGTGTTGTAACACTAAAAGAAAAATAATGAAAAATCAAGCTGGTCATCCCGATTTGGGATACAGGGGAAAATCTTTGTGTATATTTGTTTTATGTTTTATGCTCTCGCTATTGTTTATTTTCTATTTTTAAGATTCATTTGCAGATAATTTCTATACAGGGTTAAAAATTACATTTGGTATCAGAGCTGTTTCGGCTTCAAGGGGATGCCTTTGCTACTGAGGGGTTTTTTCTTGGGCCTGTGGTAGACCCTGTTCAGTGGGATATCTGCAGGATCGATTCTTGTGGTGAAAGAAGATGGCAAGCAGTGGAAAGATAGAGATTGAGAAATTTAATGGTCAAAGTTTTGAGTTATGGAAGCTCAAGATGGAGGATGTGCTGGTGGATAAAAACCAGTGGATCATGATAGATACAGGTACTAAACCAACGACAATGTCAGATGAATAATGGAAAAAGTGGGGAAGCTACGACAAAGAATTTGTGGGACAAACTTGGGACTTTGTACCAATCTAAGTCTTTGGTGAATAAATTGTTCCTGTAGAAAAAGTTGTAAAACCTGAGGATGAAGGATGGAGACTTGGTGATAGAGCATCTAAATGCCTTCAATACTGTGGTAAGTTAGCTGTCATATGTTGATATTAAAATCTTAAATTAAGATAAGTGCATCAGTTTGTTGTGTTCTCTACTAGACTCGCGGGACAGTCTAGTTATTGCAATAGGTAGCAATACAACTACCTTGAATTTTGATGACATTGTCTCAGCCTTGCTGTCAGAGGAAATGAGACGAAGAGATATGGAGGGTCATAATGGAGATGCCTTATTTGTACAAGGAAGGTCCCAGAACAAAAGCAAGAACAAATTTTCAAGTGGGAGATCAAAATCTAGAGGGAGATCTAAATCTCCTGGAAAGTTTGTAAAGGTGTGCTGGAAATGCGGAATGGAATGACACTACAAAAGGGACTGCAGATCTAAAGCTCCTGAGAAAGGAAAGGGATTTGATGATGTTCCTTCTGCAGAGGAAAAAACCACCTCGGATGAAGGTGGGGATGTGTATTTGGCTTCTTCTTCAAATGCACATGTAGATCATGAGTCATGGTTGATTGACTCGGGTGCATCCTTTCACTTCACTCCCCATAGGGAGTGGTTCTGCGAGTATGAGAAATATGATAGCGGTGATGTATTCTTAGGTGATTATAGGAAGGCCAAAATCGTCGAACGTGGAAAATTCAAGCTGAAGCTGCAAGGTGGAAGGATTAGAACACTTCTTAGTGTTCTGCACATTCCTGCATTGGCCATAAATATAATTTCTGAAAGCAAGATGGATGATGTAGGTGTAAAAATAGTGTTCGAGAAATATACTTGTAAGATGGTTCGAGGAGCACTGGTATTAATGTGGGGAGTTCGGATTGGAACTCTGTACAAGCTTCAGGGCAACACTGTTATTGATGGGTGCAACAATTACGTGGTTTCCGAAAGTGGAGTGGAAATCCTAGCGGCCTCTGGAGAAAATACCATGCTATGGCATCAAAGGCTTGGACATATTGGAGAGAAGGGCCTTAGGACACTGCATGGAAATGGTATGGTAGAAGGTATGTATAATAGCTCTCTGGATTTCAATTTCTGTGAACATTATGTATATGGGAAGAAAAATCAGGTGAGTTTTACTTCTGGTGCTAAGAGGTCGAACAAGATATTAGAGCTTGTGCACAGTGATGTGTTTGGACCTGTGTCGGTTCCATCACTTGGTAATTCTGTGTACTATGTTTCATTCATAGATGACTTCTCAAGGAATACATGGATATATTTCTTGAGGAATAAATCTAAAGTATTTGACATATTTAAAGAATTTAAGGCTCTTGTAGAAAACCAAACAAAGAAGAAGATAAAGGTGTTGAGGACAGATAATGGTGGGGAGTTCTGTAAGAAGGAATTTGAAGAGTTCTGTAAGAAGTGTGGTATAGCATGGTAGAAGACTACTCCATACACACCTCAGAAAAATGGAGTTGCAGAAAGAATGAACAGGACACTAATGGAAAAGGCAAGAAGCATGCTTAGTGGTATTGGGTTAGGACAAGAATTCTGGGCAGAGGCAGTGGAGACTGCATGTTACTTGGTTAACAGATCACCTTCATCAGCGTTGGAGGATAAGACTCCACATGAGGTATGGACTGGTAAGAAACCCTCTCTTTCACATCTTAGGGTATTTGGATGTGATGCATATGTACATGTTCCAAAGGAGAAAGGGACCAACTTGGATAGCAAATCCTAAAGGTGCATCTTTATTGGGTATAAGGATGGTTTAAATGGTTACAAGCTTTGGAACCCGGAAACAAGGAAGGTTGTGTACATCCGAGATGTGGTGTTTAGAGAGGTGAAAGATGTTGTTAAATATGAAGTCCTACCAAAGGAAAATGAGAAGATAGAGTTTGAGATAAAGGAGGATGAATCATACTCTACAATATAAGAAGACTCAAAAGAGGAAGAGCCACAAACTCTAGCTGTGAGAAGATCAGTTCCGGAAAGAAGACAACCATAAAGGTATAGTCCATCTACTTTCTGTTAAAAATTTTCTTTAACTATAAATGATGATGATCCCATAACCGCCAGGGAGGCAGTAGATTCAAAGGATGGAAAACTATGGAAGGAGGCCATGGTTGATAAAATGGCATCCTTGCATAAAAATGAGGCATGGGATCTGGTGGAGTTGTCGGCTGGAAGGAAGCCCATCAGGAGAAAATGGGTGTTCAAGAAGAAGATGAATGTAGAAGGAAAGGTGGAGAAACAAAAAGCTTAGTTGGTAGCAAAAGGTTATTCCCAAGTGTCGGGAATTTATTTTGGTGATGTTTTTTCTCCTGTTGCCAAAGTTACTTCTATTAGATTACTTTTATCTGTTACTGCTGCATTTGATTTTGAGGTAGAACAGATGGATGTGAAGACAACATTTCTTCATGGGGATATGGAAGAGGAGATATACATGAAACAACCTGAAGGATTTATGGTGAAGGGGAAGAAAGAACTGGTATGCAAGTTAAATAAGTCTCTGTATAGGTTAAAAAAGTCACCAAGGATGTGGTATCAGAAATTTGATACCTATATACAAGGACTTGGCTTCACCAGAAGCAAGGAGGATCACTGTGTTTATTTTAAATTAATTGGTGACCGTGTTATTTATTTTGTCTTGTATGTGGATGATATGTTGTTGATTGGAAATGACAAAGAAATTATCCAGGATTTGAAGACCGAGATGTTCTCCAAATTCGACATGAAGGATCTTGGTGCTGCAAACTATATTTTGGGCATGGAAATTAAGAGATATTGGGAAAAGAGGAAGCTCTGGTTAAACCAGAGGAAGTATGTCGAGACTATATTGAAGAGGTTAAATATGCAGGATAGTGTGATCAATGAATGTTCCTATTCCTATAGGTGTAAAGCTGTCTGCTGAAAAATGTCCCAAGACACAAGAAGAAGAGGAGGATATGTCCCATGTTCCATATGCAAATGCAGTGTGTAGCCTGATGTATGCAATGGCATGTGCTAGACCAGACATTGCACATGTAATGGGAGTATTGAGCAGTTTTATGTCAAACCCAGGGAAGGAGAATTGGACATCAGTGAAGTGGGTTTTCAAATATTTGCGTGGCACTAGTGACTATGGCTTGTGCTACCAGGGAAGACCAGGATTGGAAAGAGTGTTGGACATTTGTGGTTTGTTGATGCAGACTGGGTTGGAGATCTGAACCAAAGAAGATCTACAAGTGGGTATGTGTTTAGCCTATTTGGAGGTGCAATCAGTTGGATGAGTAAAAGAAATTTTGTAGTGGCTCTTTCAACTACAGAGGTAGAATACATGGAAGCCACTCATGCAATAAAGGAAGCAGTTTGGTTGCAGATATTTTGTTCAAGTATGGGGTTGGTGCAGCAAGCTATAAGGATAGATTGTGATAGCAAAAGTGAAATTTTATTGGCTAAGAACCCTGCTTATCATTCAAAGACAAAGCACATTAATGTTCAATATCACTTTGTTAGAGATATGGTTGAGGCTAAAAGGGTGTTGCTGGTAAAGGTGGACACTTTTAAGAATGTTGCAGATGCATTGATGAAGTTCGTGAGCACTCAGAATTTCTCTTGGTGTAGAGAAAAAATGGGTGTTGCAGAGTTGGGCTAATGACTAAGCTCTCCTATGGCCCCCAACGGAAAGAAAAAAAAGTGGGAGAATGTTGGGTATGTTTTATATTGTTTAAACGACTAGTCACGTAGACCCTATTTTTCGGTGGGCGTACCCGCCCATGGTTCTGTGCATGGGTTTGCACATGGTTTTGGGGCATGATAGTTTTTGGCCCCTGGTATTTTGTAGATATGTTCAAGGGAACTACAGTTATGTTCTAATCCAAGGTTAATGGATTGGGGTTTATGTATGCTTTGGCATGTATATATATGTGATGTAACACTAAAAGGAAAATACTGAAAAATCAAGTTGGTCGTCCCGATTTGGGATCCAGGGGAAAATCTCTGTATATATCTATTTTATGTTTTATGCTCTTGCTATTGTTTATTTTCTATTTTTAAGATTTGTTTGCAGATAATTTATGTACAGGGTTAAAAAATACATATACAAACACTGTTCACTTTCCTAATTTGTGGAATTTACACATCTGGTCCAAGAAGAAGAAACCACTCACAAAAATGTAATAATACATGCCTAAGAAGAAGCTACTTAATCTTGGAGGTCAAGAATAGAAGATGAAGCTATTTTCTATAAGAAATGGTAACTCTGAGGTATCTCTTAGTTATTAAATAGTGCAAAATTCATCCATGAAGCATAAAACAATGTGAAGGTTTTCCCTGGGGTTTGAAATAGAGCAAGGAATATTCCTAAAGCTTGTAGAAATGTGAAGTACGTTCTTGAAGCATGGAGAATAATATGAAATATCTCTAAAGGATAGGAACAATGTAAAGTATCTCATATACTCTTTTGTGGATAATTTTGAGAAGCATTTTGTTGTCACATGTTGGATGACTAACTTGGAATAATTTTTCTACTCGATGTGACTTAGATTTCTCTTTCTTATTACAAATATATATGGAAAGGATTTTTGGCTTTTCCCCTTCTAGGTTTTCCTTGACCTCTGTCCTAATCTATGGTGTCTCTTCTCTTTTGTGAATTTTATTTGTATAATTTCTTGATGACCTAATGAATTAAGTAATGGATAAATGGAAGAACATATAAATAAACATCCAAAAGTAATAATGTGTTAGGTCCCTATATTACTAGTATAGTCCCTTATTGTTGTTAGTGTAACCCCCTTATTGTTATTATTGTACCCTTGTAACCCCCAAATTGTTATTATTGTGCCCTTAAATATTATTTTTAGGTCAACTAGGATTACATTGTGGCCCCACTAGGATTACATTGTGGTCCTATGGACTCCTATATATAGAAAGGAGGTTTTGTAATTTGAATCATCAAGGAATTGTTCATTCATGTAATGTATCGGAGGTTGTCCCCTCGAAGTGGCTTATTTCTAAGGCGTTGATATCTCTTTTCTTCTCTTTTTGGAGCTGGTTTCACAACATTTGGTATGAGAGCTTTGAGATTCTAGGGTTTCGCTGCTCCAAACAGGTCATCGTGGCATTTTCGCTATATTTTTTTTTCTACGAGGGTTTAGAATATGAAATTTTTAGAGTGTGAAGCCAAAATCCTGAGGAACATCGTTGCAAAATTTTAGAGCTTTGTTTTCAATATTTTCAGAGATATGATCTGTGTAAGATAGGTCATTTTGTATGCTCCTAAATTTAACCTAAACCGGTCATCGTAGTATTTTCATAATAATTTTTATTCTATGAAGGTTCAAAAGTTGAAATGTTTAGAGTGCAAAGCTACGATCTGGAGGAACCTCTTCGTACAATTTCAGATATTGGTTCGCAATATTTTTGGAGATATGATCTGTGGAAGTTAGGGATTTTTGAGGCTTCTGAATTTCATCTCAAAGAGGTGATCGTGGGAAAATATTCATAGCTCTCTCTATGAGCATCGAATTGGAATTATGTAAAAAGTGGCCGCAAGTACACAGACTTTAGTTTTCATTCTATCAATTTTAGAGCCAAAGGAGGAAACAGTGGCACGTGGAAAGTCGTACAAGTTCGCTCTATTGAACTTGTCCAAAATTGGGTCATTGTGGGAGATTGGACATAAATTTGCCTTGAAGAATCCAAATTAGATCAGACCTGTGGAATTTGAAAGAAGCTTCAGAGGGGTACTACAAGGCTGAATTTCAGATATTGAGGATATTCAATTATATATATAATTGAATTTCAATATCGAGCTCCTCAAAAGAAAGTAAAAGGTGTGTATTTGTTTTTCCAAATTTCATAAGTCTCGTTTGAAGAATCAAGTTGAATTGATTCCAAGGGAATATTGTAAGACATATATTAGTATTGGATTCTAAAATGGACCCTAAAAAGAATTGAACACCCATTAAGCCTTTATAAATCTCTACTATGACTCATGAAGACGAAGAATGGCAACATGACATATCAAAATTACAAGAGCAAGTGCAACAAATTTCGCTCTCACAAAGAGCAACAAAAAATGACATGGAAGTTTTGAAGAAAGGCGTGGAAACTAAGATGGATGGTTTGAAGAAAGGTGTGGAATCTAAGATGGATGGTTTGAAGAATGGCATGGAATCTAAGATAGATGGCATGGAAGCTGGCATGGAATCTAAGATGGATGGCATGGAATCTAAGATGGATGACATGGAAGCTAAGATCGATGAGAAAATGGAAAATATGAAGAATGATCTAAAAGCAGACATGGAAGGTTTGAAAAAGTTGATACAAGAAATGTTTCCTAATGGTGAAAAGATAGTAGAGGAAACTCATGATGAGAACAAAATAAATGTTAATCGTGATTTCATAAAATCTAATGTTGGCAGGAAGAACCGCCATATTACAAAAATGGATATGAAGAAGTTTGATGGAAAGGATCCTATACCATGGATACTACATATGGAGCAATATTTTGATCTCCATAATGTTCAAAACACACAAAAGGTATGCATTGCAACTTTACATTTAGAACAAAATACATTTGTATGGTATCGATGGCTTTGATCCAGTAAAAAAAATTTCACTTGGTCAATTTTTATGGAGGAAATGATAGCACATTATGAGGATACAAAGAGCAACACCTTCTTTAGCCAATTGATAAATCTCAAACAAAAGGGTTTAATGGGTGAGCACATTGAGGACTTCCCAAAATTGAATATAAGGGTAACTAATATTCTAGAGGAACACAGTATTGATCTCTTCATAGGTACTTTAAAGGATAACATCCAACATGAAGTTTTAATTTTGGAACCTGATTCATTGGAGAAGGAATTCAGGTTGGCAAGAAAAATTGAATGTAAAATTATGGTGACAAGGAAGCCTACCGCTCACTTCTATAAAGAGGGAAGTGTTGCTACTCCTAGATTCCACAACCTACAAGGTTGACACCACAAAAATTGGAAGAAAAAAGAGAAAAAGGGATTTTCTACAATTGTGATAGCAAATACACTAAAGGTCATAAGTGTGCTGAGAAGAAATTATTTTACATAGATTGTGAAGAGGAAGAAGAAAATGAACAAGAAGAGGATATACACCAGGAACCAACCCAAGAAAAGGAAGAAATGAGTCCGACCATATCGTGTAATGCATTGGCAGGAATTACCACTCCTCAAACTCTCAAGATAGAAGGACATATCAAGAAGAAAAAGGTAATAGTATTGATTGATTTAGGTAGCACCCATAATTTTATTCATTGTAAGGTAGCCAAGGAATTGAATTGTTTCCTATACCCAGCACCAGAATGTCAAGTGATGGTTGCAAATGGAGGAAATATAAATTGCTCTGGAAAATGCCATAATATCAAGCTAACCATGGGGGAATATGTATTGATTAGTCCAATGCTTTCCATTCCTATGGGAGGTGCTGATGTTGTACTAGGAGTACAATGGTTACAATCTTTGGGGACGGTAGCTTTTAATTTTCAAGAAATTTTCTTGAAATTTTTTTCAGAAGGAAAGGAAGTCGAATTATGGGGTATCGAAGGGAAGCCAGGAAGGATAATAAGCTCTAATGTCATGACAAAGCTTCTAAAGAAAGAACAACGAGGTGTAATTGCACAATTATGATCACTAGAAGTTCCAACATCAAAATCATCTATTTTTGCAGATCTCCAACAAGTCTTGGACAATCATTCGAAGGTGTTTGAAACTCCCAAAGGATTCCCACCTATTCGTGATCATGATCATGCTATTCATTTGATTCCAGGAAGTGTTCCTCCAAACATCAGGCCTTATAGATATCCTTACTTCCAAAAGGGCGAAATTGAACGTATGATTGCAGAAATGTTAGAGGCGGGTATAATTCAACCTAGTCAAAGTTCTTTCTCTGCTCCTGTAGTATTGGTACACAAGAAGGATGGATCATGGCGAATGTGTCCGGATTATAGGGAGCTCGATAAGCTCACCATTAAAGATAAATTTCCCATTCCTGTGATTGATGAATTATTGGATGAATTACATGGAGCAATTTATTTTACCAAGTTGGATCTTCGTTCAGGATATCATCAAATTAGAATGAAGACTTAAGATATTTTGAAAACAACATTTCGAACTCATGAGGGTCATTATGAATTTTTGGTCATGCCTTTTGGCCTTACCAATGCACCTTCTACATTTCAAGGGTTGATGAATTCCATTTTCAAACCCTCCCTTAGAAAATTTGTGCTAGTATTTTTTTATGATATACTAATCTACAGCAGGTCTTGGAAGGATCATGTTCAACATGTTGACAGGGTGCTCAAACTATTGCAGGAGAAACAATTATATGCAAAAAAATTCAAATGTTTCTTTGGAGTACAAGAGGTAGAATATATGGGTCATATTGCATCTCACGAGGGTGTTAAGGTAGACCCTAAAAAAATTAAAGCCATTAAGGAATGGAAAGTCCCCACAACCATAAAGCAGTTGTGAGGATTTCTTGGGTTAACAGGGTATTATCAAAATTTTGTTAAGAATTATGGGAGAATAGTAGCACCGCTAACAACATTATTGAAGAAAGGTGCATTTTAATGGACTCGTGAAGCAACCAAGGCCTTTGAACATCTTAAAGAGGAAATGTGCCTAGCACCAGTCTTAGCTACACCAGACTTCACAAAAACCTTTATTCTGGAATGTGATGCCTCAGGAAATGGAATTGGTGTTGTTTTAATGCAATAAGGAAGACCCATTTCTTTTGAAATTAATCCAATGAAAGGAAATTATTTACAGAAACCTATTTATGAGAAAGAAATGTCAGCAATACTACATGCACTAAAGAAATGGAGAACTTACCTAATGGGAAGATAGTTCAGGGTAAAAACTAATCATGATAGTCTTAAACACTTTTTGGAACAAAGACTATCTTCAGAAGAGTAGCAAAAATGGGTCACAAAGATGTTGGGTTATGACTTTGAAATAATATACAAAAAAGGGAAGCTAAATGTTGTTGCGGATGCACTCTCAAGAAAGAATGAAGAGGTGGAAGCATTTCTTTGTGCCATTTCTATTTTCCAACCAGATTGGATAACCGAAGCAAGAGATGAATGGAATAAGGACAAAGATGTGTGGACACTCGTTCAAAAGTTGCAGCAAGATCCTAGTACATTTGATACATTTAGTTGGAAGAATGATTCCTTATGGTACAAAGATAACTTATATCTTTGTAAGAATTCCCAACTAAAACAAAATATTCTTTTGGAATTGCACACTTCTCCTTTAGGAGGACACTTAGGATTTTTAAAAAATTACCACAGGGTGAATAAAGAATTTTTTTGGGATGGCCTTAAATCCGATATTCAAAAGTTTGTGGCGGAATGTTTGGTTTTCCAGCAGAATAAAGTTGAGACAATTAAGACCTCGGGTCTTCTACAACATTTATCCATTCCAAGTCAACGTTGGGAGGAGATTTCAATGGATTTTATCACAGGTTTACCTAAGTCCGAAGGAAAGAGTGTCATCATGGTGGTAGTTGATAGACTTACCAAGTATGCACACTTTTTTGCATTATCTCATCGATTTAAAGCAAGTACATTTGCTACTACATTTATGGACACAATTCAAAAGCTACATGGAAAACCAAGGGTTATTATGAGTAACAGAAATCCCACTTTTACTGGAAATTTTTGGACAAAGTTATTTTATTGTTTGGGTACTCAATTAGCTCATAGCTCATCTGATCATCCTCAATCCGATGGTTAAACTGAGATAGTAAATATATGTTTGGAAGGATATCTTCATTTTTTTGTATCTGATAAACAAAAATAATGGGTCAAGTGGTTACCTCTAGTTAAATGGTGGTATAACACTTCAAAAATGACCCCATTTATGGAACTTTATGGATATCATCCACCATCCATCACATCATCGTTAAGAGAAAATTTGAAGGTTCAAGCAGTGGAAGATCACATCGAGAATCAACAAGAAGTTCTCCAACTCTTAAGGACAACCTGAATTTGGCACAAAATCGAATGAAACAATAGGAAAATCAACATCATAGTGTGGAAGTTTTTATGTAGGAGACTGGGTATTTTTACAGCTACAACCATACAAAGAAATGCCCCTCAATCAAGTTAAGAAGGATAATAAATTATCTCCAAAGTACTATGGTCCTTACAAGGTGTTGCAAAATACTGGTACTATGGCGTACAAATTGGAGCTTCCTACTTCTTCATGAGTGTATCCAATTTTCCATGTTTCATGCTTAAAGAAGGTTATAGGTGAAAATATTCCAGTTTAAACAATATTTCCAGAACTTGATGAGGAAGGAAAAATAACACTAGAAAATTTGGCCCAATTTCCGATGGCCACTTCGTCACTATTCTGACACATAGTCGTCGCAAGAGTGACAGTTGGAGGTTGGAAAAAACGTGACTAGACATTACGTCACAATTTTGACACTTTGCCAAAGTGTCACAATACCGACACCTTTTCCGACATTTCCAAACAACTGTTGGTCTTCCAACGTTTTCCGAAGTGTCACAATATCGACGCTTTCAAAGCATCGCAATACCTACGCTTATGGAAAATGTCGGAATACCGACGCTTCCAAAGCGTCACAATACTCTATTGGCTAACCACGCTTTACTCTAATACTCCAAGGCGTCGGAAGACCGACGTTTACAAGGTGTCGGTATAGCGACGACAGGTTACGTTTACAAGGCATCAATATAGCGATGCTTACAGGGCGTCGGTATAGCGACGGCAGGTTGCGTTTACAAGGCGGTGATATAGCGACGCTTGCAGGGCATCGGTATAGCTACGGTAGGTTAAGTTTTTGTAAAAAAAAAATGAAATAGCTTACAGTCCGAACGATGTAATGGTGAATTATTAATGAAAGCGTGTTTTTTCTTCTTGAAAAAATCCAGACAGATTAAAACCATGTTGATACAATTTTCTATTTTTAAACCATGTTGATAAATAATTTTTTTCGTGTCTCTATGGCCTGGCCAACTGTTAACATGATATAGAAATCGTATCAGTTCAATCCTAAAAAAATTCGTTTCAATTCACCCCACCATATGTTCAATTTTTTTTCATTGCTTAGGTTTGCTGCCCGTTCGATGTGGCGAGGTTCAATGGCTTGACAAGCATGTTTTGTGCCTTGCCAAGGTTTAGAATTTTGGAGCTCACTGAACAGGGTTGTTTTGTATCTCACCGAAATAGGGGTATATGCATTTCTTTACGGTAAATGCAACTAAGGTATCATGCAAAAAATATAAATATTTGTAGATCAGTGATCAGAGATAGGAGATGAGTGAGGAATGGCCATCACTAGCTTGCCCGAGTAGTAACAGTATGACCTTCTGGGAACACTAGTGCGTGAAGCAGGGTACTTGCTCTGAGTTTGTTCTCGCGTTCCACCCATTCCTTACCGCGGCTAAAGCTTATTCCTTACCGTTGATCAATTACAATGAGGATGAGAAATGCGGCCCTTAATTGGCCAAAAACTCCTTCCTTCCTGTTACTTATTTCCTATTAAATATTCTTACTCTGCGTAGCTATGATAACTTCATTGTGTTGAAATATTAAAGGTATACAGAGTAACTGGAGAAAAGTTTGTCTGGGTATTAGAATTTCAATGAATAATCCACTAAAAAACATGATTATCTAGGACTGAATTCAACGAATATATGTGGTGGGATCAAGTGCAAAATTTACTGATTTGTCAAGAAATCACATGCATAATTAAGAAGTAGTGCACTACAAAGTTGCCAAGTCCAATAAGATTTGTCTAAATCATACGCAATTGTCATGACACAAAGAACATTTATTCATAGTTGTAGACAAAATTATAAATAGCGCAATAAAATAATTGAAACATCATTCAGATTGGTATCTTGTCATGACATGGATAAGAAGTCTCTATCTCAGGACATGTCAAGCAAATTATGAAATTTAACAACCAGTTCCTTTGATGCTGAATAAGATGAGGATAAATTGGCAATGTCATATAAATCTGGAAAACTCCATGATACTTCAAGATTCTGTTGATGTTTTCACTATAAAGTTTTGCCTGGAAATCGGATTCATGACAACTAGAGGACCAGCTTCTCGAGGCCAGGCCTGAAATTTCTTGTCAGTTTCTTCCCACCATACTTTATCTGCAACAGTTCTAGGCAAAAAACCTACAAACACCAAAAATATGTGTTTTCTTAAATTGAAATCACTAAAAAAAGCTTATTTTCCAACAAAAGAGACCATCAAATTGTCAAACACAAAATTTCAGAACTCCTCACAACATAGTTGATAATAAATGGAATGTGTACATATATTGCAACAACGGAAACATTGTAAAGAATAGGAATTGTCAAAAAGAATATATGATAAAACACCATCCCATGCCTTGTGGCTAAATAAAATAAATCTCCTAAAATAGAAATATGTCTGCGCATATCACCTAACACCTATAATGCACCAGAAGCAGCCCCTCTGTAATTATAGGGGAAATTTCTAATAGAAAATGGTAACATAATCAATATCAGTTGTTCTTGAGTTCCATATCTCAGTTTCTGGTCTCTGACCCTCTATATGATGTGACTGAAGCTCAATAAAAATAATGGATGTCAATAAGCCAGCTAAGAAAACTTTTGAGGTCCCACTGCTATCCAGTAAATCACCACAGTTTGCCCCAGGTAAAATATTCTTACTCTACGTAGCTATGATAACTTCACTGTGTTTGAAGCTTAAAGGTATACAGAGTAACTGGAGAAAATTTTGTCTAGGTATTAGAATTTCAATGATTTCACCTATTCTTCCCTCATAGAGAATACACAAGCTTGCTCCTATATGCAAGATTACTAAGCTCATCTCCCATGCCATCCACTACTGATTTTCCATTATAATTAGTTGGCTTCCGGACTATATTGTGTTTTCCACCTTTGCGAGGAAATATACTTATAAAAATTTGTTTGATTTTCAAATTCAAGAATGCCAATTTCTTTTTTGCATTAGGCTAGCTTTATGGTCAATGACGCTGTTAGCTCAACCTGTTAACCGACCATTCACCCTATCCTAACACATTTAATCTCCTTCCTATCCACGCCTGACAATTTATTTTTGCATTTTTCTCACTTTATGGTCATAGATGCTATCAACTCAACCTGGTAACCAACCATTTGTCCTTTTCTATCACATTAGATCAAAAAAATTATGGGATTTACTGTACTCTTAAATTTATGACGGGAAGTATCTCGTAGGGATTGCAATATAAACCCTTCAAAGTCCTAAACCAACAACTATTAGCTTTTTTGGTGCACTCAAAACAATTTGCATGAGCTATGACAAATAACTTGCTATGGAAAATTACAACTGTTAATTCATAATAGGTATCAATGACTGCAGTGTACTATCCATATATGCAAGCTTACTCATGGTAAGTGTCACTGCATTCTATTATGCCTGTATTCAGTAGGAGCACTGTAAGTCACATATGTGTAGGAGGAAGACATACCATTTGAGGTAGGATAACCTATAAGAATCAAAGACTCTGGCTCTATTTTAGCCTCAGGAAACTGCAAAAAAACAGTAGCTTTATCCATAGAATCAAGGGACAAACTGTGCAGTTTCTGTGTGGTTTCCATGTTTTCATTAGACTCAACTGGTAGGATGATTTACTGCTTCTGGTCATCTCCATTCCATAGAACTCTATCCTCATATGGAGCTCTGTCATGGATAGGAGACTTTATGAAATTGCCACTTTCTCCAAAATTGAAATCTAGAACTGTTATCCCTTCAAACAAATCCTCTTGCACATAGAAACAAAACTAAAATTATATATCCTTTAGAGCCATATAGGAGTGAGGATGTCCATCAACACTTCGTGTTATTCATGTGTGTGCGCAAATGAATATGGGCACTATCACAAAGCCATCTTAACTCTGGTCTTGTATCCACTCGAGGTTGCAAAGCTTCAGGATTCATTCCAAAGAACGCATTGAAACATGGTGTATGTGGGCTAGAATTCGAGATATGCGACCTCTATCTTCGCAACCTAAAGATGCATCTCAGTATGTGCTACTCTTCAATCCAATACACAGTACAACAATTTGATATGCACCTCTTTTTTCCAAAGCTCCAGGAGGCATATCTCGAGTTAACACAGACCGATGGTCCATTGTATCAAAGTTGGGGTGGATTGGAATTCCACATATACAACCTCAAACTTATGTCAAATGCAAGTTTAGATGGGTTTGTGCTGGGCTTCAATCAAAACACAATATAGCAATAAATCAACCAGGACAACACACAAAACCTGTTAAAACTGCTGATAATCTAAATCTGTTTGTTATGGAAACTTTCATTTTCAAAAGCATTTTTGGTGCAGATTCTACACAAATGATTCAATTAGTCATAAGTTAAAAAGTTCAATAATGAAATTGTCTGAGGGTGATGATTATTGATTACTGCAATTAACATATCTCTGACAGGTAGAATGAAGTTAATATTACTGCTAAGCTACCTGGTATCGTTTGTCATATCAAATCATATATGTTACTTTCCCTTGGTCAGAATCCTACATGCTCAATCTATATAGAAACTTTGTTTCCTGCGATCACGTGGAATAAATTCATTTCCAATCATTTTCTAGTATTTCATATTTATGTTTATGGAACAACACTAATTTAACTCATTTTTTTCAACAATTGGGTTCAAGCAACATCTGCAACTAAACGTTATCTAAGTAAAGATACAGTCAAAGGCAAGTCTACAAGCACATTATTCGAAGCTCTGCATGAGAATGGACCACTCATATCTAGAAATAGAAGTTTACAACTGTGCTCCAGTGGGTGAGAAAGTACAAAAGTAGACACTTCCCAGGAGAAAAAAGGAAACAAGATAGTGGCATCTGAAATTAAGTCTCGGGAAGATAATAAGAAGGATCAAACTTTGGAGAAGAGCAAGGCAGATCCTGGGAAGAATGAAGAATTTGGGAATCCAGGATCTCTTCAAGAGGCCATGATACCAAAGGTTTTTCCTGTTTGTAGATATTTCTCATCTACATCCAATATAGCCTTAAATTCCCACACAGATCACTGTCTTTCAGGTGAGTCAAATTCTAAAAAATATGGAACAAAGTTTTCCAAGCCTAAAGTGAAGGTGAGAAAAAAACGATCAATCCTAGATATAATTGTTGCAGCACCTGTTTGCATGCTAGAGGATTTGGATTACAGTACTAGCAAAGAGTAATCGACCGCTGATGCACATCCATTGCCTTTGGATCAACTCAATATCAGAGACACCACAAAGCAGAGGCAACATCAATGCAAAGATCTCAACATTTCAAAATTAATGCAAAGATCTCGCGTAGTGGTAATGCATGTATTTCAAAAGAAACAAATAGAAATGCACATTCTAACCCATTCGAATAACCACTGTAGAAAGGTTTTACATCTAATTAGATCCAATCCGTTTATCGATGGAAAAAAATTAATATAATTACATTTTTCGTAGCAGAGGAAACTTTGCGAAAACAGAAAAGGAGTTTAACCTTACCTGAGCCATGCCAGAGTAACTGTGCTGCCCACGAACCGATCATCTAATCTTCTAGTTCTAGTAGTAGTGGAGTTCAATAATGAAAACAGTATCTGCAATCCAAGTTATCTCATCCCTGAGCCCCTTCATTTGAAGAGCTCTGCCTGAGACTTTTTTTTAACATTTGCAGGCAGAGTCGCTGGCCCTGCAGCGAAATTGAACACACGACCTTCATCCTGCATTGGATCTGAGAATCCTGTTCGTGGGGTTGCAGAAGATGGTGCCACAACTGTGAATGCGATAGACAGGGTTTTTGCTCTACATCCTCCCTCCTTCCCTGGACAAACTATGCAATTGGAGGGAAATGAATTAAAACTTTTGATATTTGAAATTTTTTGACATTTTGAAATGATATACGTGTTTTTTTTAAGGCCACTCAAATTCCATTGAATAAAATGTGTGAGAGTTTTCTTGGGGTTAATAAGGGATTAAGTTAAATAAGTGGTATTATTGATTATAAATAATTATTAATTAGGTTAGATCTAAGACATTTATTTAAATTATTAATTATATAAAATTGTTCAATTTTTATTGCATAAATTAGGGATTTTTGTTGATTTTTTAATCTAATTATGTGATATTAAAGATGAATTATGGTAACTTAAAAATAAGTTTTATGTGGTTAAAATGGAAGTAGTAATGTTACGGGTGCCCTCGAGCAAAACGACCCGACCCTCGAGAAAAACGGCCCAACCCGAACACGCCCAGTTGGGCGACCTCACACGGCGCGCCCAACCGAATGATGCCACAAGGGAGAAAATGACAAACAGGCCGCCCAAATATGCACAAGGCACCCAGGCAGTCATAACTTAGCAAAACTGATATGGGCACCCTTGAACAAAACGACCTGAACCGAACGCGCCCAGTTGGGCGACCTCGCACGACATGACACGGCGTGCCCGACTGAACGATGCCACAAGGGAGAAAATGGCAAATGGGCCGCCCGAACGTGCACAAGGGAGAAAACGGAAAATGGGCCGCCTGAACGTGCACAAGGCACCCTGGCTGTCAAAACCTAGAAAAATTGATACGGGTGCCCTCGAACGAAATGGCCCGAACCGAACGTGCCTGGTCGAGTGACCTCACATAGCACGACACTGTGCGCCTGACCGAAAAATTCCACATGGGAGAAAATGGGTCGCCCATACGTGCAAAAGGCACCCGGGCGGTCACAACTTAGCAAAACTGATACGGGCACCCTCAAACGAAACGGCTAGACTCGAATGCGCCCGGCGGGGTGACCTCACACAACGCGACACAACACGCTCGAATGAATGTCGATGCCACAAGGGAGAAAACTTGAAAACGGGCTGCTCAAACATGCACAAGGCACCCGGGCGATCACAACTTAGCAAAACTGATACAAGCACCCTTGAATGAAATAACCTGACCTGAACGCGCTCGGTCAGGCGACCACACACAGTGCTGTGTAGTCAATTTAGCATCCTAAATTGCTAACATAAATTATCAACCAGGGTTAGTAAACTGATGAAGTGTGGTGCACTATATGTGCTTAAGTGACCTCTTCCTTACTTCGTTGTATGTGTTTTTCTTATTGTTTTTGGGAATAGAACATTCTAATCCATGGATATCCTAGCTTGCAAATGAACATGAAATGTAACTCAAGACATTACAACGTAATCTGATTCATTTAGTTCGATATTTGTTGGAAGAGTTTGTGAAAAAGATTAATTTTAATGCAATGAGGATCTTCTATCAAACTTAAAAATGAAATGAAATGACAGAACTTAACTAAATGTAATCTACCTCTGGAGTGCTCTAACTAAATTAACATGCAATTAGTCTATGGAATTCTACAACCCATCTTGTTCATGATGAATGATATTTTGGAAGAGTTTGTAAAATAGTCCTGGCTGTATTATCCAATGCAATTGAACATAAACGTAAAACTGAAAGCAAATACAATTAAAATCTAAGACACCACAGCGATTTCTTACTCATTGTTATGATATTTTGGAAGAGCTTTGTAAGAGTAAGAATGGCTATGCCACTTAGTGTAAACAAGCAACTAAAACCTACAATACCACAGTTATGCCTTATTCATCATAATGATATTTTGGAAGAGTTTGTTAGAGTAAGTCTAACTGTGATAATTAATGAAAGAAATACAATTAAAATCTAAGACACCACAGCTATTTCTCACTCATTGTTATGATATTTTTGAAGAGCTTTGTAAGAGTAAGAATGGCTATGCCACTTAGTGTAAACAAGCAACTAAAACCTACAATACCACAGTTATGCCTTATTCATCATAATGATATTTTGGAAGAATTTATTAGAGTAAGTCTAACCGTGATAATTAACGAAAGGAATTGCAACTAAAAATGCTAATTAACTCAACATAATACAACCAAATCTTTTTCATCTAATAATGATATGCTGGAAGAAATTTTTAAGAAAAAGAATGGTTGTAAGATAATGAGGATCTTTTAGTTAAACAAATAATGCAAGACATGATTTAAAAGCTAACAACACATAATTAAAAGCTACTTATCTAGAAAGCATGTAGAAGCCTCCTTGGATAGCAGGGGCCCTCTTCTACCAATTTGGTGAAGTCCTTCAACTCCTTAAAGTTGTAATCAAAACAACATCAAAGAACTAAATTTCTCTATTAAAAAAACTCACAAATCTACATCCCATTTCATCTTGAACTTTGTTACAAAAGACTCTCTATTCCTTTCTCTCCTTCTCCTAATTTTTCATTACCATGATAGGAGAAAGCTTCTCCTATTTATACAAAATATGAGGAGTTATCTCATTAATGAGAGTCCATGAATCTCTCCCTCCAACTCTAGAGTTACAATCAAAATAGGAAATGATAAGACACTTGTCTTTCTAGAGTTTCAACACAACTAAGAAATGAAACACATATCCTCTTAGAGTTTCAATACAACAAAGAAATGAGACACATGTTCTCATGATCCCATGATCTTCTCCAACCAAATTCGAATTTGGCCTTAGAGTGCCACATAAGGGTCTTCTAGAAGTCTCTTTTTTGACCTACACATGTCACAAAACTCACAACACATATATAGATATATGAAACTATGTTAATTTTCTAGTTTCTAAGCATAAATTCACTTTAAATACATAAAAGAAATAACTTTGGAAAACAAGGATCCTAATCCATATATTTATGAAAATGGTTACTTGATGTAGGGTTTTAGGTCAGATGGATATGAAATAAGAGCTAAATGGTTATGACATAATGGAAATATCTATGAATATGGAAAACACTTTTGAGACTTAACATACCCCCCAACTGAAGTTGTTGCATGTCCTCATGCAACTATTGCAATGATTCATTTGTCCATGAGTTGATCTTTGACTCATATAGATTCGTTCCAAACATTGCTTCTTGATATTTTATTTTTGGCAAAGTATAATACATTTGATTGCAACAATTTTTTGAATGGTTGGTTCTTGTGTGACAACCAATTTTTTTGAGCAATGGTTCTTGTGTAACAATGCTTTATTTTCTTTATTGCATCAAAGTTCATGAAAACATTTAGAATCAATTACTTCATCAATGAATTGATCATTTGCAAGGCATATAATATTTTGGATCATGTTGCAACAATAGTTGGTTGGGAAGTATATGTGGGTGGAAATGAAATGAAAATGTGTGATAGTGTATGACATGTGGATATAAAATGATGTCCCTCCCCCCCCAACTAAAGATATGACAATGTGAAAAAGGGAGTGAGGAATTTTTCCAAAGTTACAATTTTAGCATTCTAATGAATTACATGACTAAAAATTAGAAAGCAAAATACCTTCACTTACCTTAAATGTGGATGAGTTGTGCATGTGTGGTGGTTGCAAAATTCTGATCATATTCTTCTTCAAGTGGCTGAACAAGATGAGTCATGGATAAAGAGATAAGATGACTTTTATTGCTTCTATTAAAACTTGCTGAATCTGCTCCAAAATGCTGAAAATAATAGTCTTCATGTCTTCAAAACTGATTGGCACAATTCCTACTATGTGAAAAGATGTTCTAATGTTGAACATAGTAGGAAATTGTTAACTTAGTGGCCATTAATGGATGCCACTAGTCAACACGAGAACTCTCACCATTGATGACAATGAGAGTCAAAATGCCCAAACACATCTTACTAGGTACGAATGATTTTGTTGATGTCGAGTCACCTAGAAGATCTGACGAACAAGGGACATTAGTGTATTCCCATTGTTTGTCAGCATGAGAACTTGCCATTAAGGCATTCAAGCCTCAAGGCGTTTTTACAAAGAACTTAGACTCAAAGAGCTATGGACTCAATAATTTGCATTGAAGCAGGGCTTATTTGCGGAATGAAAATGACAAGAAATGGAAGATGAAAATGGAAGATGGCAATGGAGAGTAGAAATGACAATGGGCAATAAGCATGTGAATGAGCCTCTTGCTTTTATTTGTGGGTTATGAATGGACAAAAGGAAATGGAAAGTGGATGCGAATGTAAATGGAAAATATGAAGTGAAATGAGGTGAATAATTTATTATGAGGTATGGATGTGATGGAGACAATAGTATCTGAAAGTTTTTTTTTTTAAGTGTTTGGATCTGATTTTGCATCAGCATATTTCCTCTTTGTTGCTGAGCATCTTCTTATGAAACAAATTGGTCTCTTAGAGAGACACCATTCTCTTGTAATCATTTGTCCTTCCTCCTGGAACCTGCAAAAAAACTAATACTTCTTCTGCAATGGAATGTAAGATTATCAAAGGAGAGAGGTGATCAATCTCTCTAGTTATGATATTTACATACAAAACTAAGAATTTGTATTAATGAAACAAGTTCTCAAAGGAAAAATCAAAAGAATTTATACCTGTTTTGGAATTAGTGCCTCAAGTTGAATGTTGCTTCTTTTCAGCAATTTATTTCATTATTTATCGTTTCAAACTCTAATGATGGATTTCTCACTGTGTATATCTTGTTAAGACCTTTCCAACAATACTTGAATCATCAAAATCTGATTTTGTATGAGAAAGTTAGGCTGATTTGAACAATGAGGTTTTTTAGCTGCGAAATTGGAGAATAGCTGCGGAATTGGATTTTAGCTGCAGAATGTTGACGATTTCTATAGCTAAAAATCTTAAATAAAAAGTTAGCCATTCATCTTTCATCATCAGTCCAAAATTAATCAATACCTTCAGAAAAGTGAGCAAATAACTTATTCATTTCATTGATTCAAAATTATTGATTTTTTTTATTTTTATTTTTTTAATCAAAACAAAATTGAAAAAGAGAAATTTTTTTTATTTTTTATTTTTTTATTTATTTTAATAACAAAATTGAAAAAGAAAAATGCAATTTTTTTTTTTTTAAATATATATTATATATGTTACATTTAAAATATATATATATACATATATAATTTTATTAAACAAACAATTTATCAAATAAGAAAATTAAAAAAAAAACTAAAAACATGAATGCCATTCTCCTATTGTATACAAGCAAACTCTAATGTGAACCATCACCTGCTCACCACGATTTCTTCCTTCTGAGATTATCCTATCTGAAGATTGGGTATGAAAAATATTCAACGAAGAGGGTTCTTTAGATGGAATGGCGCCAATTGGAAAATTTTCAGTGGATGTTTGTTGTTGTTTGGCTTCAATAGAATTTGTGTTCAACTTAGATTCTTCTTCCTGGAGATCAAGAAACTGGATTATCAATGCAGAGTGTTGTTTCCAAACTCTCCACTGTGCAAAAACTGTTTTCCCTCACGCGGCAGGAAAAAATGGGCTTCAAAGAACCGAGAAATTCTCCCAGACCGCCACGAATTTCGTAAAACGATTTCTGGGTTATCTAATTGACCCTATTGGAGAAACAACCCATGTCATGGATTTTTTAAATTCATCCTCAATCGATCATAAATTTTTTTTCAAATTGACGTGTCAATTAAAATTGCGTTTCTGGAGATGCTCTGGCAAAAATCGTTTTTTTTTTTTTTGGTTAGTTCCGTGAGATTTCTGAGAATTAATCTGTTCAATTGTTCCATATCATGTTTAATTGTTCCATATCATGCTTATTCCAACATATTTCGGCTTGCATCTATACAAATAACATTTGAAATTTCATGTTTTTGTTTAAACTGCCCGGCGCTACCCTGTGTTTTGTAGCAATCGCCTGTCCCACCATCGAGCTCAATAGGGGTATCCACAGGTCTGGTCTTAACAACATCATCGACCTGCGGCTTAATGTCCACAAAGACAGACTCATTTGCGTCATCACATACAGAAGAAACTTCTGGGGTCCTTGTTTCTTGAGCCCATGGGAAATGGGCCCTTTCAAATGACATGCTGCTATGATCAGAATCAAACTATACACCTAGATTACAAGTTTTCGCTGGTTCAAAATTTACAGCATTGCCATAAGCAGCAGGCATCAAATTGCTCATCTCTAAATAATTGTGACTACAGAACTCACAAGAGCACGATTTCTGCGAAGTTTGGTTTAAATTGTTATTCTCAGAAAACTAGACTATGCATACATTTGAATTGTTTTGAAATGGGGCACTGGGTTTTGAGAACTCAGAGTCACCATACTCCATATCATCGTATTCACATATTGTCATATCTGATTTGCCGAAACCATTCAAAGAGGCTTTTACTTTCCTGTTTATATTGTAACTTTCTAATAAATCAGGATTTGCTGAATATGAGGACTTTACCTTACAGTTTGTATTGAAACCCTCTAACAACAAAGCAGGGTTTTTTTGTGCACAACTTTTCTTTCTTTCCTGACACTTTCAATAGTGCCACATAAGGGTCTTCTAGAAGTCTCATTTTTGACCTACACATGTCACAAAACTCACAACACATATATAGATATATGAAACTATGTTAATTTTCTAGTTTCTAATTATAAATTCACTTTAAATACATAAAATAAATAAATTTGGAAGACAAGGATCCTAACCCATATATTTATGAAAATGGTTACTTGATGTAGGGTTTTAGGTCAAATGGATATGAAATAAGAGCTAAATGGTTATGACATAATGGAAATATGTATGAATATGAAAAACACTTTTGAGACTTAACAAGTGCGACACAACGCACCTGACCGAACGAATATCCCACAAGGAAGAAAACAGAAAACGGGCCGCCTGAACGTGCACAAGGCACCCGGGTAGTCACAACTTAGCAAAACTGATACGGGCGCCCTCGAACGAAACAACCCGACTCGAACGTGCCTGGTCGGGCGAGCTCGCACGACGCGCCCGACCGAACAATGCCACAAGGGAAAAAACAACAAACGGGTTGCCCGAAGGTGCACAAGGCACCCGGGTGGTCACAACTTAGCATGAAAACTGAAACGGGCACCCTCGAATGAAACGACCTGACCCGAACACGGCGCGCTCGACCGAATGATGCCATAAGGGAGAAAATGGAAAATGGGCCACCTGAAGGTGCACAAGGCACTTGGGTGGTCACAAATTAGCATGAAAACTGATACGTGTGCCCTCGAACCAAACAGCCCGACCCGAACATGCCTGGTCGGGCAACCTCGCACAGCGCGACACGACGCGCCTGACCGAATGATGCCACCAGGGAGAAAATGGAAAATAGGCCACCTGAAGGTGCACAAGGAAACTGGGCGATCACAACTTAGCATGAGAACTGATACGAGCGCTCTCAAACGAAACGGCGCAACCTGAACGCGCCCGGTTGGGTGACCTCGCACGGCATGACACGGCGCGCCCGACCGAACGATGCTGCAATGGATTAAACAGCAAATGGGCTGCCCAAAGGTGAAAAAGGCACCCAGGCGGTCACAACTTAGCAAAATTGATACGGGTGCCCTCGAACGAAATGGCTCGACCCGAATGTGCCCGGTCGGGCAACCGCGCATGGCGCGACATGGCACGCCCGACTGAATGATGCCATAAGGGAGCATTAAATGATAAATGGACCACCTGAACGTGCACAAGGCACCCAACGATCACAACTTAGCAAAACTGATATGGGCGCCCTTGAACGAAACGACCCGACGTGAATGCGCCCGGTCGGGGGACCTCACACGGCGCGACACGACACACCTGACCGAACAAATATCCCACAAGGGATCAAATAGAAAATGGGTCGACCGAACATGCAAAAGGCACCTAGGTGGTCACAACCTAGCAAAACTGATACCGGCGGCCTCGAGCAAAACGGCCTGAACCGAACGCGCCTATTCGGGCGACCTCGCACGGTGCACCCGACCGAACGATGCCACAAGGGAGAAAATGACAAACGGGTCACCTGAACGTGCACAAGGTACCCAGGTGGTCACAACTTAGCAAAACTGATACAGGCGCCCTCGAACGAAACGACCTGACCTGAATGCGCCCGGTCAGGTGACCTCACATGACGCGACACAATGCACCTAACCGAACGAATATCCCGCAAGGGAGCAAACAGAAAACGGGCCGCCCAAACGTGCACAAGGCACCCGGGCAGTCACAACTTAGCAAAACTGATACGGGCGCCCTTGAGAAAAACGGCCCGAACCGAACACACCCGGTCGGGCGACCTCAGATGGCATGACACGACGTGCTTGACTGAATGAATATGCCACAAGGGAGCAAACAGAAAACGGGCTGCCCGAACATGCACAAGGCACCCAGGCAGTCACAACTTAGCAAAACTGATACGGGCGCCCTCGAGAAAAATTACCCGAACTGAACACGCCCGGTCGAGCGACCTCGCACGGTGCGACACTACGCGCCCGACCGAACGATGCCACAAGGGTGAAAACGAAAAATGGGTCGCCCGAACGTGCACAAGGCACCCGGGCGGTTACAACTTCACAAAACTGATACGAGCGCCCTCGAACGAAACGACCTGACCTGAATGCGCCCGGTAGGGCAACCTCACACGACCCGACATGGTGCACCTGACCGAAGGATGCCATAAGGGAGAAAATGACAAACAGGATGCCCAAACATGCACAAGCTGGTACCCGGGCAGTCACAACTTAGAAAAACTGATACGGGTGCCCTTGAATGAAACAGCTCGACCCAAACGTGCCCGGACGGGCAACCTCACACGGCGTGAAATGACATGCCTGACCGAACGATGCCACATGGGAGAAAATAGAAAACATGATGCCCAAACGTTCACAAGCTGGCACTCGGGCAGTCACAACTTAGAAAAACTGATACAGGCACCCTCAAACGAAACGTTGGCCCAACTCGAACGCACCTAGTCGGGCGACCTCACATGGCGCGACACGGTGTGTCCGACTAAATGATGCCACAAGGGAGAAAATGACAAATGGGCCACCTGAACGTACATAAGGCACGCTGGCAGTCACAACTTAGCAAAACTGATACGGGTACCCTCAAATGAAACGGGCCAACCCGAACATGCCTGGTCAGGCGACCTCACATGGCGCGACACGACGTGCCTGACTGAACGATGCCACAAGGAAGTAAATGGAAAACGAGCCGCCTGAATGTGCACAAGGCACTCTGGCGGTCACAACTTAGCAAAACTGATACGGGTGCCCTCAAACGAAATGACCTTGACCCGAACGCACCTGGTCAAGTGATCACCTCACATGGTGAGACACGGCGCGCCTGACCGAATGATGCCACAAGGGAGAAAACAGAAAACGGGCCGCCCGAACATGCACAAGGCACCCAGGTGGTCACAACTTAGCAAAACTGATACGGGCTCCCTCAAACGAAACGACTCGACCCGAACGTGCCCAGTCGGGCAATCACCTCACATGGCGCGACACGACACGCCTGACCGAACGATGCCACAAGGGAGCAAATGAAAAACGGGCTGCCCAAACATGCACAAGGCACCCAGGCGGTCATAACTTAGCAAAATTGATACGGGTGCCCTCAAACAAAACGACTCGAACTGAACGCGCCCAGTCAGGCGACCTCGCACGGTGCGCCCGACCGAATGATGCCACAAGGGAGAAAATGGAAAATGGGCCGCCCGAACGTGCACAACGCACCCTGATGGTCACAACCTGGAAAGAATGATACATGCTCCCTCAAACAAAATGGCTTGAATTGAATGCGCTCGGTCGGGCGACCTCACACAGCACGACACCACACGCTCGACCGAACGATGCCACAAGGGAGCAAACAGAAAACGGGCCGCTCGAATGTGTAAAAGGGAGCAAATGGAAAATGGGTCGCCCGAACATGCACTGGGCACTCGGGCGGTCACAACTTAGCAAACCTAATACGGGCGCCCTTGAACGAAACGACCCAACCGGAATGCGCCCGGTCGGGCGACCTCACACGGTGCGACATGACGCGCTCGAACGAACATCGATGCCACAAGGGATAAAACTTGAAAATGGGCTACTCGAACATGCACAAGGCACCCGGGTGATCACAACTTAGCAAAAATGATACGGGCGCCCTCGAATGAAATGGCTCGACCCGAACACGCCCGATCAGGTGACCTCACATGGCGCGACATGATGTACCTGACCGAACGAATATCCCACAAGGGAGAAAACAGAAAACGGGCTGCCCGAACGTACACAAGGCACCCGGGTGGTCACAACTTAGCAAAACTGATACCGACACCCTCGAGCAAAATGACCTGAACCGAATGTGCCCAGTCGGGCGACCTCGCACGATGCGACATGGCACGCCCGACCGAACGATGCCACAAGGGAGAAAACGACAAACAGGCTGCTCGAACGTGCACAAGGCAGTGGTTGTCACAACTTAGCAAAACTGATACGGGCGCCCTCGAATGAAATGACCCGACCTAAACGCGCTCGGTCAGGCGCCCCTCACATGCATTAAGAAAGAACCTCCTTGGTTGTACAAAATAATATATCCACAACCCATTAGAGAAGTAGAATAGATATATTTTAATTCATTTCATTTATGTTGTTTCTTTATTTGTGTTAAGATTTATTTCTTATGGGTGGTGTGCACCTTTCACTTATATTTCATAACATATAGTTAACATTTAACCATTGAATTACATAGTGAACCAATTAACCATTAAGCGTCATTATTCCGACACCCCCAAAGCGTTGCTATTGCGATGGCTGCTTCCAAACGTCGCAATTGCGACACTTAGACAAAGTGTTGCAATTGCGACGTTTGGAGGCAGCCGTTGCAATAGCGACGGTTTGGGGCATAGTGTTGCAATTGCGACGTTTTCCTCCAAATGTCGCAATTGCGACACTTTTTCTAAGTGTCAGTATTGCGACACTTTTCTCTAAACGTCGGTATAGCGACGGTTTTGGGCGGGATTTGAAAAAGTTGAAAAAAATTGGGGAAATTTCTGACATTTGGTTAAAAGTGTCGGAACCAAGTGTTGGAATTTCCACCAAATGTACTAGTGTCATATTAGAACCTGAAGCGGTCACGGAAACAAGAACTCGAAAACTACGGAATCGACCAATTTCAGAGTATCTCATCAAGTGGAATAAATTACCCATTGAAGATTATACATGGGAGGATGAGAATTTTATACAGAAGCACCCAGAGCTACTCAAGCGTTGAGGACAACACTTTTTTGAAGGAGAGGGGCATGTTAGGTCCCTATATTACTAGTATAGTCCCTTATTGTTGTTAGTGTAACCCCCTTATTGTTATTATTGTACCCTTGTACCCCCATATTGTTATTATTGTGCCCTTAGATTATTGTTGTTAGGTCAGCTAGGATTACATTGTGGCCCCACTAGGATTACATTGTGGCCCCATGGACTCCTATATATAGAAAGGAGGTTTTGTAATTTGAATCATCCAATAATTTTTCATTCATGTAATGTATTGGAGGTTGCCCCCTCGAAGTGGCTTATTTCTAAGGCGTTGATATCTCTTTTCTTCTCTTTTTGGAGCTGGTTTCACAACATCATGTAATAGATTCTATCATCTATTCGAATTTAAACATGGTATTAGAGCTAGAAAATAATTTCAAAGTAGTGTCATCTGAAGTTTCCTATGTGTAAGATCCAAGTTATCTCATATAAATCCATCATTGTGACTCAAATGTCCTCCTTGTGGATATCTATGATGAGCCCTATGAAGCTAGATATTTGTTTTCTCTCATGAGAACTTACATACAACACATAGAAGTCATTTATCTCTGCAATCTATGAAGTGTATAGGAAGAAAAGAAGACCGAAATGCATAAGGATAAAGGAGAAATTTCATGCCCTTGCTGAAGCAAGAAAAGAATAATAAGGAACAAAAAAAATATCTATAATGATTTCTTTCGGTATCTAAGTTTCTTGAGTCACACGTTTCTATAGTCAAGAAAATTCAAGTTGTTTATGACTACAAAATCCGAGTTACCTGCTACATATCCAAGAGGTAAAAGGTTAAGACCTTGTATTTGATGTTTGTGGCATAGCATATTTGGTGGAAAATTAAGGAAATGGGATATATATCCTTAAAATAAGAACTATGATTTGAATTTATACAAGTTGTAGAAATACAAATTCTATAGAAACATATTTAACCTTATCTCTATGATATAATATCTAGGTGACATCCAAATTCATTGAATAATAATTAGTTTAAGCTTGAAATGTAAAACATCTAAGACATATCCAAGGTATCTTTGATGACACCAAGAAACAATAATCAAGGACAAACCTATTTAAAGCATCCAAATTTTGTGAGTAAACATGTTTGGAACAAGTTTGAGAAGAAGTCAAGTATCAAAGACTAAACATTGGATAACATCCAAATTATCTTGTCCTCTATGTGGCATGCATCAAAGTCTGGTTAAAAATCCTAAGGCACTATATTCCTATTGAAAAAGAAACAAGTTTGATGGAGCATTTTATATCTATATTTCTACGTAGAACATATGCCAAGAATTCTTGGGACAATGAAGTATAACAATAACAAAAAAATTTTGGAGATTTATAACAAGACCTCATTAAAACAATATGAACTAATTAATATCATATAATATATATGAAAATACTAAATCTTTGACAGATTTGAACCCTCTATTGCATTTAAACATTCTGTGGCATTGTGGTGTATAAAATTCTTGAATAACAAGACTATACAAAACACTAGACCAAATAAGGACTAAGTATTCTCAAAGAACAACAAAAGTATTGACAAGTTGAATGCTTTGCTCTATGATTGTATGGACACAAGTCTTAAGGTGTCTGCAAGAATTATTAGGGTTGAAGGTAATGAAGGGAAGGGACGAGCATCATTAAGACTCAAACCTTGAATGCTATGATGGAGGATAGGTAGGGTTGAGACAATGCTTCTCATAAGTTATGTAAAATATTTTATCATATCTCAAATGTTAGAAATAAATTTATTTCAAAGTTCTCCCACATCAATAAGATTTACCTCAAAAATATGTAATTTTATATGTATATTTCAATCTTATGCTTGGATTTCTAGATATTATTTATCATGGTGAAATCACATGAATAATAATATAATGATC
Organism: Pinus albicaulis; assembly: GCA_034641835.2. NCBI lineage: Eukaryota > Viridiplantae > Streptophyta > Pinopsida > Pinales > Pinaceae > Pinus > Pinus albicaulis. The sequence goes on along the minus strand of CM076573.1, from coordinate 760,660,372 downwards.
TTATGCCCTCTTAAAAGATAGCTTAGTATTATGAAAGGATATGTATAAGATATATTAAATATCATTATTATTTGAATCTTTTCCTTGCATATGAAGGCTAGGTTTTTTTATCTAGAAATGAAATAAATTCCATCTTACATATAGAAGTATTGTCAATAACATTTCTATGGTTTGAAGCTAACACATTTGTATATTTGGAGAATATGCAAATTTATAATATGGATGGCTTTGAATTCTTTGAATATTGAAGCACCTAGGGTTTGTAAACCCTAGAAATAGGTATGAACTAAAGAAACCCTAGTACTAATAATTTCCATTGTAAGAATAATCCATAGCTCTTGAGAATAATAGAAATGACATCATGACAACATGAGGACAATGTTGGTGAAAATTTCCAATATTAAGAGGGATTTGACTTTCCTAAAAAAATAAGTACTTTACATCTCCCTGATTACTATTATCTTTTCTTTATACTTTGATTAATTATATATATTTTTATTTAATATCCTCCTAATAAAGTTTGCAAGTCAATACTGAGACTTACCTAAACAGTGACAACAAATGAAAGTATGTAACAAAGAACAAAGAATTTCCTAGAAGATGTAAATGAAGAAGGTGAAAATAGTTTAATAATTCAACACCTAGCATTATATCATAACTTGAAAGAAAGACTTTTGAAGGTTCTCCCAATAAAAGGAAGAAGTTAAATTACCTTAGCTAGAAAGAGAGAGTTGTGAGATCTTTATAAATAGATTACTATTTGGTAGAAAACTAATAAGAGCTTGATAAGAAGATCTTCAAAAGTATATTGGTTCCATGATACATTTGATTCAAGGACACATCATTTGGGTTGGTTATATTGATGAAAAGTAGTGGTACTGATAATGATCAGGATTTGGTATGCTTCTTTGGACGATATTGAAGTAGGATTCTATTGCAATGCTAAAGAAATACAATCAATTGTGAAGCCGTTTGGCTCCTTAAAGAGTTTTATGAATTATATGACGATGTTCAAAATCACGATTGCCATCAGACCACAACCCATAGGTGTTGGTAAATGATCATATCATTGGAGATAGGATATAGGAGAGGTGGTTATTCCATGTCATGAAACAAACAGGGAGTGTTTATTTATCCAATGCCTAACAATATCCCCCCTTAATGTGAGTTCGGGTGTGTATCGAACTTGTAATCTATGATCTAATACCACTTATTGGGAATCACGATTGTCGTTAGAATAAAACCCATAGGTGTCGATAAACGATCATATCATTGGAGATAATAATCCATGAGAGGTGGTTAGCCCATGTCATGAAACACATGGGGAGAGTTGCTTTATCCAATGTCGAAAAGATGACATGTTGGATTCAATTATGATACCTTGTATTGATCAAAGCTATATGAATATTGTAATAGAACCGAAAATGTTGAAGTACATTATGATTCATGTCATGATGCATAATGGAGCCATGATCCTACAAATATATCTCCAGCAACGAACAAGATGTTGATGTATTGATGAAATACCTTTCCTAAGGAAAGGATGAGTTTTTTTGAGATACGCTTGGGCATGTGGATATCTAGACCTTGGTTGAGAGGGAGTGATGATGGAAACCTTAATATATATGTGTCACATACTATGGATAGGACTAACAACCATAATCCTTGAGCATGAACACGAGTAGGGATAATGGTGGATTAGATAACCATCAGGTATGAGCATTCTTGAGTCATGTATTATGACCTAGACTAACAATCATAAGAGTAAAGTACATGGAACTTGTAAATAATGTTATGGTGGATGAAATTTTCCTTGGGACTAGGAAATGGTCATGTGAGGACATACCTTGGTGAACACCTAGGTGGGGTATGTTCCTTGAGAGGCGGTGGTGTCTAATTGAATGCCTCTCAACATTATGCTCTGATATAGTTGAGAAATAAAGCATGGTTTTCAAGGACTTGGTATTTTAAAATTTTTGGTTATGATGATGTTATCATCATTTATTCTTACCAATCTGGATCATTTCTTGTATAAGTTCTCAATTGGATATTATTTTTTATTTTAAAATTGTTCTTTGTTGTATCAATTACTTTAACCCAGTTCCAAACTTAAATTAGCAATATTTCCAATTACAATTAGTGTTTTCATTCATCAACAGTAATTGAAGATAGAGAAATACATTAAATGAAAAAAGATACAATAAACACATCAATAAGAGACATTAGATTTGTTCAAAGACCTGGGAAAAAACCACTATGGGGAAAAGCCTTTGAAATTCTTCTTCTATTATATTGTCATAAAATGTTCAACAGAGACTACAATGGGCCTAATATAATATGATAAAAAATACAACCCAATAACTTCAAAAAACAGTATATATTTGTAGAATATATCAAAGACAACTTGATTCAGACTTCAGACAACTTCAAAGAACTTCAGATGATGGTCAACTATGGTCAAACCAATGTACGCTCCCTTCAAGTTATCATGGGAGCATATTTAGTTCCTGGATGCTATCTTGTCCATAGCGTGCATGCATCAAAGGAAAAAAATTTCCATTTTTGTGCCAACGTCTGGAAAAAAACTATATGTTTGTGCGAGCTTTAGATCTGTGACTTCGTACCTCCATACGAACTTTTCCTTTTCCAATGTTCCGAACCAAATTAGATAGAAGAGAAGAATATGCTTGATGTTGTGGTGTCCAAATGAGCTTCTAGGTCACTTGTATTTATAGGCTTCTAGGGGGTATCTAACGATGTCCATTTGATGTTGAGGCCAACTTGTACAAATGTGTATGTGAGTAAAGTTGACCTAATCCAATATCCATGAATGAGTGCATAAAATAAAAAATCAAATTCTGCTTATCTGAACGAAGTGATCTTTAGGTCGATTTCAGTACTATCGAAAATAGGAACTCAATGCCATCATCATATCCATCAAATGAGTAGTACAAAGTGTAATTTGAACGTGGTTGCAAATTTTTAACACTCCCTCTCAACTAGGGATAATTCCACCTGTAAAACTTGTCCGTCCATCAATGTGTCATCCTATCATCACGTGTACCAATATTCTCTACTATATCAGTTTAAACATTCTCGAATATAAATAACAATCATTGAGGAGAAAAATCTACCACCCTCTATGAACAAGCTCCAACCTGGAATATATTTTAATGGGCTACTACCCAGAAATATTTCATCCGACTACTACCCAAAAATATCATCAGGCTACTACCCAAAACATTTATCAGGCTACTACCTGTAAATTTCATTGGGCTACTACCCGAAAATTGCATCAGGATAATTCCTGGAAATGTCATCAGGCTACTAGCTAGAAATTTCATTGGGATACTACCCAGAAATTTCATCAAGGAGCTACAACTCAACCCATATCAATCAATAGGTGATGTAGGGGAGATAATACTCAACTCATCCTATCAGCTACCAGTCTTCCAAACAATTACCCATAAGATTCATGTGGTATAACACCTAAATCATAATCTGTCTTGGATGAGATACCCGACTTACCAAGAGGTAAAGGTCACATGCATCCAAGCCTCCTCAACCATTGGTCACATGGAGAGACACAATTCAAACAATCTCAACTTGTGGGTATGATTATGACTAGGGTATACTCTTCAAATACCAAGATAGGGTGAGCTCCTACTCCAACCTTATGGGTAGTAGATAGGGGTGATACCATATTGTCTAAAGTTACCTCAACCCTAAGAGCCCTCTATCTCAATTCCTCGCCCTGGGAGCTTAGACAGGGGGTAAGAGTATGGATCAATGCCCTCAATCATTGGTGCCCCTTATTAGGAGGGGTCACATCCATTAGTCCAAGTTTCTCTCTGAATACCAAGAAATTTCCTTTCATAAAATACTTTTTGAGAATATCTGCAATATTCTCATTTGTCGATATGTGATGGAGACAAATGTCTCATCTTTGTACCATATAACGAAAGAAGTCATATCGGATCTCTATGTGCTTGTACTTGTCATGAAATAGGGAATTCTCTGCCAAACATATCCCACTATTTTTGTCACAATATATCGCTATAATTTCTAGTACCTAATCTAATATCTCTCCAAAGGGATTCCTCAACGAAACTGCTTTGTATCTAGCCATGCTAGCGAAAATATACTCTACCTCGATGATACTAAATGCTACTAAGTTTTTTTTCCTTCTCATCCAATGATTCATATTTATGTAAAAAAAAAAATATACATATAACCATAAATAGAAGTATGCAACGGAAATAAAACTTCATTTCATTAATATCAAAGAACTGAAATTTGCTTACAAACATAATAGAAATAAACTAGCTAGGGCATTGGTAGCTTATCTTTGAGAAGAGATGTGGTAGCTACATGCCTCTGAACTATGTTACAATGAGGCTCGAGGGCCTATTTATTATAAAAAAATAAGGGAAAACCCTAAACATCCAAAAACCTAACCCTAGGAGATGAAGCACCAAAAATATGGGCCTCGTTTGGGTAAATTTGTGTTTCAACTTCCCAGGGTCGTAACTTTGGCATACTATCTCCGTTTGATGCACATGATACATCGTTAGAAACATCTATCCGAGGACTAAAAATTCTGACCGCGAATGTATATTCTATAATTGAATCATTTTTCCACTGGCGTGATGCCCAAAAAACGTTGTTATGGGCCTGAAAACAGCTCTAGAAGTTCAAGGCCTGAAAAACTGCTAAAAATAGTAAGTTGTGCCGAAACTGAAAAATTGAAAGAGACAATGGTGGGGTCCCAAGTGGAATAGGCGGGTGGCCACCAATATCCACCTGGATCATTCATCCCCCTTTAGGAAGTAATGGTCCCCATTGCATTGAGTTCCTCCATGAGATGAGGAAACTTCTGCTGAACTTGGTCCCCGGTGAACCACTTGCCTTGGTGTAGGAGCTAGCCAGCTTTGACAACCCGATATAGTTGGATCTTCTATTGGAAAGTGTTCTTGATTTTCATGTCCATGATACAATATGTGGTGGCATGTTCCATGCAGTCTAGGTTTACTCTGTTGGTGTGTGTTTTTCTACAATGTCATAGGTGTCTAGTAGAGTTGGGAAGTAGGGACGAAGGCGGTCCACATTGAATACTGGGTGTAGACCAAGGAATGGTAGAATACTGAGCTTGAAGTCATTTTTCCCTATAGCCTTGTTGATGGTGTATGGCCAATATTAGAGTAGGATAAGCTTGTAGTGGGGTCCATTGAGGCGCTCCTTCTGTAAATGTAGCAACACTTTTTCGCCCACCTAGAAGTTGTGTGGCACCCGATGTTGATCATGTCGTTGCTTATACTTAGCATTGGATTTGTCCAATATGTCATGAACTTGTTGGTGGATGTGATGAATGCACTCGATGAAATTTTTTTCTTTGTTAGCTTTAGACTGGACATGAGGCGAATTGGCCTGAGTATCTACAAATGGCATGGCTACGTTAATGGGACATAGCGGATGGAATCCCAAGCCCACCTGAAAGGGGCTATGGCCAGTTGAGCTGTGGAGAGCCCAGTTATAACTGTGTTGTACATAGGGGAGGCTCTCATCCCATGTGTGTGAATTTTTTGAATTATACATGCATAGAATGTGTACAATCATCCTGTTGATGACCTCTGTCTGGCCATCAGTTTGGGGATGGAAACCTCTGGATTTGGTGAGCTTGGTGTCCAGTATTGACAAGAGGTTGGACCAAAATATGCTGAGGAACCTGTTGTCCCGATTTGATATGATACACTGTGGGATCCCAAAGTGCACCCACACTCGTTCAAATAAGAGTTTAGAAGTGGCTTCTGCTATGATATTCTTCTTGCAGGCCGCCATAATGCCCATCCTCAATAATCTATCGAAAACCATGGAAACATAGTCGTTTCCATGTTTATTAGAAGGAAGGCCTGACATGTAATCCATGGAGATGTATTCCTAAGGTAGACTAAGGGTAGGTAGAGGAGTGTAGAGGCCTTGCTTCTTGATGTTCGGTTTGGAAATGGTGCAAGAAGTGCAGGATCTGATGTACTTCCCAACATCTTGTCGAAGGTTCAACCAATAGAAATACTTCTGTAGTACTACCACTTTTTTCTTGACGTCGAAATTCCCAGCGACTCGAATGTAGTGTGCTTCCCATATCATCTTGGCACACTCGCTTGAAGGAACACAAAGGTGTCCTAGGTGACTGTTGAGGAGGTAAATCCCCTCTGCGGATAGAGGCGATCCCTACTAGCCCAGCAGGGGTCTAGCAACAATCAAACAATGTTACGATGCAAGTTCCTAGTTACGAATGAAAAGGCTAGAGATAGAAGCCTACCTGGATTCCAATGCTATGATCTGAAGAAGAAGCGTCCCCGTTCTTCAGCCTCGGCAGATCACAATCCCTTCACGATCTCCGCGGATGAACACCTGCACATGGAAGAAAAAAACAGATACAAGCATAAAATCCGGCATACGTAACTAAACATCAGTCAGAAAGGATGTTACTCATATTAACATGATGGAAAACAGAGTGGAACCATAATCGTAATCATCTATTAAATAACAAATGAAGAGAGATTACAACCAAGTTCTGACGTCGTGGTCTCCTTCGGATGGGTCTCTAGTCATTCACGTCTCGCAAAGCTCGCCAAGGAAAGGGAAAACCTCTCCAGAGTCTCTCGACGATGGTCTCCTTACTTGAGTCGGCCTTAAGGGAAAAAGAGGGCTCTTTACAGCACAAAGGCTCTTGGGAATATGGAGATTCAAAGCTTAGGCACTTCAAGACTAGCTTGCCATGGGATTGAGCAGGCTTTTATAGATGGGGAAGGAGGGAGTTGGGATCCCTATTATTATGGGATTGGCCCTATAAACAAGGAAGGTTCCATGGGAGGTGGCAAAACCACTTCCCTTCCATAGAACTCCCGCAGCCAAACCTCCCAACTCAAGATAGGCAATGGTTTGTGAGTTTGTTGGAACTCAACTTCCGCCATCCTTATTTAAAAAACAGTCCCTAAAATGGGTGGCGCGACTGCTGCTCTATGACAGAGCGCCAGGTGGCGCGACCTCTTTGCAGGATTTTCTTCATTGGCGCGAGTACTGAACTGCCTGCCCGCGCCAATGCCAAAAGGGATGTTTTTCATGATTTTTGCAAGGAGATGTCTCAAGGGCAAATGAAGCTCATGCTTAGAGGAATGCATTGATGATGTTTTCAAGGCATGACAATGTTCACAAGTCACAAAATGGGTCCTCCATTGTGCGGGACGGGGAATGGTAGGGACGGTGACAAATTACTGTGTAACAGATGCCCCCTAAAGTATGAGGCCCGAGAGAGAGAGGGGTGAAATGCTTTACGAGAACATGTTCAACTGAAGGCCCGCCGTCGGAAAACCTGCGCAGAAAGATACAACCGATATCTCAAGTACATGATGTATAAGTGGTATGGACGCAGCCATCCGAAACAGAGTATGCTATAATCCGGATCCAGGGCATGGGCGCAGCCATCCAACTAAGATCAAATAAATAGACTCAGGTATGGTCGCAGCCATCCAATCAGTGAGTCATGTACATAATGATAATAATCCACAATCGCAGCCTGGATTACAACAGACAAAATCCAGGGTCTTGCGCTCCATCTCGACCTAACAAAGTACAAGTTCAAGAATGCGAATATGTGAGCTGAAGTCGAACATGCAAGAACATCGTCTGATTACCAGCCAATGATGAAAGTTGTTAACAAACGCGAGAGAAACCACCAATAATGACAATGGTCCTCAAGGTACTACAGGTACAATCTACGGCGTACGAATAAATGAGTTGACGTCGAACACCCGCAAAATCACTCGATCGAAGGTCAATGATGTAAACCTCACGTCGAATGCGATGAACCTGCCATTGAGGCATGCAGGCTCCAAGGTACCATAAGGAGTCTCTCGACCAACTTCCTGGATAATGAGCTGAAGTCGACAGGAAGTAACCTTGATCGAAGGTGGGCCATAATGTTTCCCACATCATCGACACGAGACAGAGGAACATGATGTTTTTGTTGTGAATCCGGATCGTAGGAAGGTTGATATTCGTAGAGGCCAACTTCTCTTGAACATATAAACAACACGACAGTGGACTTGGCAGTATTTGACATCAATGGATCAGAGGTCATGGTGATGAGGCAGTGAGCAGATGAGAGGTAAAAAGAGATTACCCAAAACCACGGAGGCAAAGTGAAACAACGAGATGAGATGTCCCCAACCCGACACGAATGCAGACAAGTGCCATGTCCAAGAGCGACATACTGCCGACGACAACGACGATGGTTCCATTTTTCCCCCACCATTTCTGGCGAGTACCCCAATTATTTTTTATAACAAGCTTGAAGGGGATAGCATATGCTTGCAATATAAGTCCGCCCTTCGGGCGAATCCATCCTAGTGCATTTAACGAGTCCTAGGAAGGAGAAACTCGGAGAACGTCATTTCGACGGAATCCAATGTCATCAGGGTTTAACGAGTCTGACAAAGGAAGAACTCGGCGTCTTTTCATGTTTAGAGAGTTTGAAAGGACAGCTGAAAAGAAAACTCCACAGGTCCCTTTTCGTAAATAGTTTCCCAGATCCGAAAAGGTAGAAAACAATATCCGGGAAAACCTCCTAGTCGCGATAGGCTAGGGTATTCCTTTTTCGTAATCAATCCATCCCAGCTCGAAAAAGGGTTAAACTTATACTGGGTGGATGTCGATTCGTGTCCATTTTAATGAGATCGAAACGACAAGGGCCTCGGCAATCTTTTCATATTTAGAGAGTCAAAAAAGAGCTGAAAGATGACTCCAAAGTGACTTTTTCGTGTATTTACCGAGTCCGAAAAAGTATAAAATACAACTCGTTTCCATCGTTTAAGTCGCAAAAACCTACTGCTGCACATACCAAGCAAGCGTAAAATCCATTTTCGACATAACATATATAAAAATATTCGATAAAATGACTTTCAAAACTCATTTAACGTCGAAAAAGCTATAAATATGTCAAAATGGTAAAAATAAAATTACATTTACTATTTACCTTGGTAAAAAGCAACAGTGGTCCATTTGGAGCAGAAACTTCTGACGGTGATTGCGACAAATCCAGTTGACCATTCAGCTTCTCGTCTGTCACAGGTAAGAGGCGCTCCCTTGCTCTTCATTTTCATTCAAATTTTAATAGTTTTACCCTGTAAATCAGTCTTCTAGAGCCATTTTTGAAAATTTAGGGCCGGGCTCATTGGCGCGGGTATCGGGCACGGACCTGCACCAATGAGCTCTTTTATACAAAGGGCTCACGCCACGTGGCGCGACTGTTCACAAAATAGCCGCGCCAGCGGCCGAACCTTAAAATGCGCCTAAAATTTCGATATTTAGATCAAATTGTATGGAATTTGAGACTCATCAGAGACCTAACTAAGGGTTTATGACCATATGAATGCAGGTAATCAATCAAAATGGAAATTGAATGGAAAGAATGAGAACATGGAGAAGAGGATGAACAAGCCATGCAAAGTCAAGCTTGCATGAATGCACTTAGAAACTGTGGACTGAAAAAGTTCTTCCTCACACCGTGTTTACAAGCTCAGCCCGAGCTCCTCCAGTATTTAATCAGTATCTGGGATGAACGTGAACAGGTGTTCAGGTTACGAGACCAGGTATTAGAGCTGGAGGTTTCCGATGTTTATTTTATCACTGGATTGTCCCGCAGAGGTCCGATCCCGGTGTTGACTGGAAGCAGACAATCTGGGGAAAAGATGGAAGAAGTGATGGCACGAGTGTGCCAAGGAGCTCAAACGGGATCAGGTAGCAAGAAAGTGGATATCCACACTATCCCTGATCTGGCATTGAGAGTGGTTCTCCATACCATCACGCGGGCTGCTGGGTCGCAGGCTCCGCACGAGGCCACAAAGGCCCAACTCCTGCTAGCTTCAGAATGCATGGGTCCCCTGCTGTATGACTGGGCAACAGCAGTGACAATTAATATGAAAAGGCAGCTCACGAAATGCAAACAGGGTAAACTGAAATAGTTCGGTTATGGTTCCATCTTGGTATCGTTCATTCTAGAACGTTTACCAATCTTCCAGGGCCAAGGGGCCGCAGTGGCGGATTCGATACCACGAGAGCCAAGAATGGCTCATTGGGCAGCATTGATGCCCAGATCTGGAGGTGGCCAACAGATGTCCTGGAAGCCAGAGTTTTTTAGGTGGTTACGGCGCCAGCTGATTGTCGTGGAAGACTGGCCCTATGTAGGAACTAACTTTACCAGGGACCCAGACCTCCCACTACCAGAAGGAGATGACTGGGACAAGGAGTTGGGTAAGACCTCATGTTTTTTGATTTTATATTTATATGTTTTTTTTTTTGTTACTACACATTCGTCTTAACACATTTCACATATGCATGCAGATGTGGGACCTGAGAGACCAGCTGGGATGTCTCCTATCTCACGGAGGATGCAACTCGCCCCTGATCCTCAGGGAGAGGGCACCGAAGGAGAGGAGCTGATCTAGAATCTCGAGGGCATTGCCCACGGGATCCCAGACTATGCCCGGCTGGCAGACGTGCCGATGGCATACCAGCGCCACACGGTGGGAGTTCTGAGTCGGATCCACCGGATCCTGAGGCGCTTAGTGCGTGCAGTCACGTGCTATCATGAGCACCATGCGGATTAGATCTTAGGATTTATACCACACCTATTTTTTGAGAGACGTATCGTCTCCGGATGTATTTAAGACGACTATGTATATTTTTGACTTTCGTGATGCACACTGTGCAAACATTTTGACACACACACACACACACACACACACACACACACACACACACACACATATATATATATACATATGACTATTTTGGATGGATCTTTTACATGTGATGATGTTTTTATATGTCATGCGAATGTCTAATACAAATGTAATCTAATGTATCAGTTACATAACAAACGACCCAATGCGAAATGTATTCACACAATGTATCTACTCACACGTTTCATTTTTATGCAAGCTTGAAAGCACACATGAACACACACATATGCAAACTATGCTTGAAATGAGGAAGACGGGCATGCCCCCCAGCATGGTGTCTCAATTCGAGGTGCATGCCCCCCAAGCTTCAGTCCATTGAAAAATGGAGTGAAGGTTCAAAACAAAAAGTTGAATTGAACATGCTCGTGTTTCATTATTTTAACGAGGTTGACACACTTAAAATAACTATCCTCAAACAACTTGTTTCATTGTTTTAGGAGCTCGACACAAGTGGAGGAACTATGCTCCGACGACCTTGTTTCATTTTTTAAGGAGCTTGACACAAGACAACGAACTGTGCTCCAACAACCTGGTTTCATTTTTTAAAGAGCTTGATACAAGGAGGAAACCATGCTCTAACCGACTTACATCAAAATAAATAGGAAGGCAGTGCTTCCAAGAGTTCCACTCCCGATGGAAGGAAAACATCCTGGAAGTCAGGACCCAATGCCCCCAGTACACTATGCACGACGGTGTCTTCACTAAGTACAGGCACGGGGTAGGTGGCCACATAGTTGACCTGCGGTGAGGCAGATACTACGGGTGGATAGAAACCAGGAGGGGGTGATGGCGGGCCAGATGCCACATTAGGACCAAAGAACGAAAGCTGATCAATGGTCACAATCCATCCTTCATGTGAAAAACACATCATGCGAAAGAGGGAGGAGACAAGCGCTCCCATGGCATAGGTGTAATCGCGCCCCAAAAGCAGATTGAAATCCAAGGGGCCTGGAACAACCATCACGTCCATATGGACGGTTTTACCTCCCAAAGTAACAGGTAACCTTGGAAGGATCCCCAACGGTTGACTCGTCCTTCTGTTAAAAGTCAACATATTCTACGTAACATGCGCAAGCGGCGGCGAACCGAAAGCTTTCCAGGTAGTTGACGATAGAATACTAACATAGGCACCTTCGTCTATAATGGTGTTGGGTACGACCAGACCAAGAGCCTGCACTGTGATCTTGAAAGGCACATAAGACGGAAGGCGAAATCCTGTAAATCGGTTCCAATCAAAGGAAGTGACCAAACTACTCGGAGGGGCTACCATAGAAATGCAAAGGTCTTCCCCTGATGTTACGGAAGAAGAAGCATCCTCCATAACCTCCATCTCGAAGGCGAGAGGGATATCCTCCGGAGCCTCCATCATGGGAAGCGGAGGAGGAGCTTCTTGAAGTACAGGGACAGGAGAATCTTTCTCCAAGTCTGAAGAATTTGAAGAGACCAGAAGGAAATGGGGGGTGTGAGATCCACTCTCGACAGAAAAGACCTGGTGCACCGTGGACTGGGCCAGTTCAACCGATCCTACGACCAATGGTTGGTCAAGGACGGATTCCTGAATTTGAATTTCTGGGGGAGTGGGATCGATCAAGGATGACTCTTGACCAATCGTAGGATCAGCTGGCGGAGGACTCGAAGAAAGCCGATTATAACCAGGTGGAAGGCATGGTGTAGAACCGGTTGGGTTGTCCAAAAATAGTTTGGCTTCATCCATATAAGGACAAAGGTGAATGGCATGGTGCCCTTCACACAACTTACAGGGATTGGTGATCTTACCCTGCTTCTTAGGAATCTTATCAACATCAACTGTAGACGTGCCCCCAACTTGACTCTCGAAAGTCAAAGGCAACGGCGGACGACCATCAGACCATGCTTCGAGCACCTTGGGGATGCCAGGGCAGTCTCGAAGAAGATGGTCTCCTGTGCACAATAGGCAAGGGAACTTGACTTTCCGTGGAGGGTTGGAAGGTTTATCAACAGGAGATATCCCAGAAACAGTGGCTGCGCTTTTAGCCTCTCGCTTATCAGACTTCTTCTTCTTTGTCTTCTTCTTCTTCTTCTTAGCCACCTGGTTACTTGAATCCAAACTTTCACCAGGCGAAGTAGAAGAGGAGGACGCAGAAATAGGCGAAGAAGAGGAGAGTTCCACCTTGGAATCAACATGGTGTTGTTCCGGCGGAGGAACTGATTGAACAGTAATGGAGACATTTGGGACTACAGAGGTTGTGAACAACCAAACATGCAACCCAATAGTTAACCCAGGAAGGGACAACGTCGCCATGTAAGGAGCACCAACATTTCCAAAAGGAGGAAAATGACCAGGATTCCCTTCTGAGGGGATTCCTTGGTTGGTAAACTCTGAAAAGGTTGCCATGAAAACTCAAAACCACACACGGGCTGAAAAAAGAGTCAAGGGCACACGATCAAACGGTCAACAAGCAATATCTAAGCGGGCGTGTAATCGTGGGTGATTAATTTTTTACCACATTGAAAAGTAAGAAACTCTATCGTTTCATATTTTAAGAGTCGAGAAACAATAGAAAGATGACTCTATCTCTTTCATATTTGATACAAGCGTGAAAGGACAAGCGCTCGACGGTCTTTTCAAGTTTAGGGAGTCAGAAAAGACCAAATGACTGCTCAGGAAAAACTAGGCACAAAGGGTGTACCAAATATCCGTGAACTGCAATATACACCTTGGTTTCAATAATGAAATAGAAATCGACCAAGGACTTTCTGTACGTGCAGGTAGTCTCCCCGAATGCTGTGTTCGGTGTATCACGGGTATAGGGCGTCAGACTCGGCTTCCTGTGGATAAAGGATTGAAAACATAGAGGGGTCTCCCTTTATATACGCGACGGTACGGGGAGCGCAAGTCCGTACTAGCGCTGTCTAAAGCCAACAGGCGAACGACAGCTGCTAGGTTTAACGACGCCGGAACACGTCTCTAGCCTAGACCTTCTAAATATGTTTAGTTAAGTTCCAATGCTGCCTTAGGTTAATTGAATAAATTTTACAGTTGATCTTCAATTAAGTTTCAATTTTCAGGCCCTATCGTATGTAGTGTCTCAAAAGACTCCTAAATGCAAAGCTATATGCCACAGTCCAACATTTCGTTCGATGAAAACTAGTTAGAGAAGAGTTGAGAGCTTTTACACAAACGAAATGAACGGAAGACAAACAATGAGACCTCTAATGCAACTAATGAAATTGAAAACTTTTCATTCTAAATCACTAATCACTAGCAAAATTGAAAAGATTACAATTTGCACTAATTAACAAAAGCAAAAGAGATTTTTTTTTTTGATTTTCAATGTCTGATAGCTAATATGCACTAAACAAACTTGAAAACAAATGGAACAACATGTGAAATGATATTCGAGAGAGCGAAACAAACAAATTTCACTCAACAACACAAGCAATCAGATCCTCAAATCGACCAAAGTCTCTCAAAACAAAGAAAAGACTCAAAATATTCCAATGGACCATGTGATCTAGGTCCAAGGCAAGACCAAACGAATTTCGAATGAAGGAAAGAACAATCACCCAAAAATCGCAACAAAACAATGAACAACTACTTAGAGGATGTGGAGAATCAATCAGACAGTTGACAGGACAATCAAAACACCAAAACTCCCAAGGAGGGCTCGATACACCAAGCCACTAGATGCCCTAGGGCTTAAAACGTGAAATCGATAGATAAAAGAAAACAACCAAAGGACAGAGGTGAATTCCCAGTCAAACAGGACTCCAACACACTCAGGCAGTTGGAAAATCAAGAAGAAAAACACTGACCAAACCCAGAGAGCTCAAAAATGAGGAAACTCAAAAACCTTACAGGAGTGGCGCGACTGTAAGGATGAAACTGGCGCCAGAAAGCAATTGGCTCGGGCTAAACAAAAGCAACATGCGCCAATTGGCGCGACTGTCGGGTTAAAAACCGCGCCAGTCGAGTTTCTCAGCCAAAATAAATAAAAAAAAGCTACTCCAGAAGCAGATCAATGCAAACTAAGCAAACCAAGAAGCAAAAACAGTGAAAGAACCCAACCCAGAAGGTTCATCAAGCAAGGAAAAACATAAAATAATCAAAGCGAGACAACACAAACGAGACAGTGAAATCTAGACGTCTCCCCAGAGGAGTCGCCAAATTGTTGAGGAGGTAAATCCCCTCTGCGGACAGAGGTGATCCCTACTAGCCCAGCAGGGGTCTAGCAACAATCAAACAATGTTATGACGCAAGCTCCTAGTTACGAATGAAAAGACTAGGGATAGAAGCCTAACTGGATTCCAATGCTATGATCTGGAAGAAGAAGCATCCCCGTTCCTCAGCCTCGGCAAATCACAATCCCTCCACGATCTCCACGGATGAACACCTGCACATGGAAGAAACGAACAGATACAAGCATAAAATCCAGCATACGTAACTAAACATCAGTCAGAAAGGATGTTACTCATATTAACATGATGGAAAACAGAGTGGAACCATAATCATAATCATCTATTAAATAACAAACGAAGAGAGATTACAACCAAGTCCTGACGTCGCGGTCTCCTTCGGATGGGTCTCCAGTCATCCACGTCTCCCAAAGCTCGCCAAGGAAAGGGAAAACCTCTCCGGAGTCTCTCGACAATGGTCTCCTTACTTGAGTCGGCCTTAAGGGAAAAGAGGGCTCTTTACAGCACAAAGGCTCTTGGGAATATGGAGATTCAAAGCTTAGGCACTTCAAGACTAGCTTGCCATGGAATTGAGTAGGCTTTTATAGATGGGGAAGGAGGGAGTTGGGATCCCTATTATTATGGGATTGGCCCTATCAACAAGGAAGGTTCCATGGGAGGTGGCAAAACCACTTCCCCTCCATAGAACTCCCGCAGCCAAATCTCCCAACTCAAGATAGGCACTGGTTTGTGAGTTTGTTGGAACTCAACTTCCGCCATCTTTATTTAAAAATGTAATTAAATTAAAATACCATCGTTCTGGGATGACAATTGGCGCCAATTCTCTTCTTTGATTTTCCTATCAAGGCTTGTTGAACTGTTCTGACTACAATAAAAAGGAATTTGTTTTCGCTAGATTTTTTATGAACGAGATGTCTGGCGGGGAAAATGAAGCTCATGCTTAGAGGAATGCATTGATGATGTTTTCAAGGCATGACAATGTTCACAGGTCACAAAATGGGTCCTCCATTATGCGGGATGGGGAATGGTAGGGACGGTGAAAATTTACTGTGTAACAGTGACATAACAATGCATCTTGGAGGTGAAAATTTGAAACTTGCGTACCCGCCAAGAGTTCCTTGTATGTGTGGACGAATTCTGGATCACTCTTGTAGAGAAGCAGCGAATCAGAAGTCTCGTGCCCACAAGAGTTGAGAACGATGGTTAGCGCCACGATCGGTGGTGAGTTGAGGCAGTTTGCAAAATTATTGGTGCTACCCTTCTTGTACTTGATGCTTAAATGGAACTATTGCAGATATGTGGACCACTTCTGATGGCGATCGTTATACAACTTCCCTTGTGTCTATATGAAATGTATGGGTCGGTGGTCTGTGTGGATGATTGTTTCCTTCTTGAATATGTAATGCTTCCATTTTTGACAAGCCTGCAAAATGGAATACATTTCTTTGTCATAAGTGGGATACTTGCAAACTGTGTCAAACAATGTCTCACTGTGATATGTCACTGGATGCCTTTGTTGAGTAAGAACTGTCCCAATAGCATAGTCAGAGGCATTTTTCTCAATCTCAAATGGTTGTTGCAAGTCTAGTAATGTGAGCACTAGGGCAGAGCAGATGCGATGTTTCAATTATACGAATGCCTTCTGTTGATATTCTGACAAAAATAATTTTTCTTTTTCTCCTCCCTTGGTGACTTGACTCAAGAGTTAAGTGATATGAGAGAATCCCAACACAATCCTAAAGTAGAAATTAGCAAGACCTAGACATATGCAAAGCTCTGTTAGAGTGGTTGGGGCTGGCCAATCCCGAATGACTTGGATCTTGGTTGGATCCACATGCACCCCCCTTTCATCAATAATGTATCCCAGATATTGAACCTGGGTCATGCCGAAAGTGCACTTCTCCAAATTGGCACACAACTTGTGTTGCCACAATGTTTGGAGGACTTGTCGGATGTGGTGGAGGTGCTCTTCCCAAGTCTGACTGAAGATCAGAATGTCATCCAAGTACACCACTACAAATGAGTTGGTGAATGGTCGCAAGATATTCTCCATCAACCTCATGAAGGTTGCGAGAGAATTTTTCAACCCAAAAGGCATGACCAGTCATTCGAAAAGGCCCTCCTTGGCTTTGAAGGAAGTATTCCACACATTCGAGGGTTCGACTGGTACTTGGTGATACCCAGACTTCAAGTCGATCTTGCTGAAATATTTCGCCCCTTTGATTTGGTCCAAAAGCTCATCAATCCGTCAATCGGGTACCTATTCCAGACAGTGATATTGTTCAACACTCAATAGTCAATATAGAGTCTCCATGTCCCATCCTTCTTCTGTACCAGCATGATTGGGCTCCCATAGGGAGATGAACTTGGTCGGATGTGACCTTTCTACAGCAGTTCCCGAATCTGCCTCTTGATTTCATCGTTCTCTAGAACATAGCACTGATATATTATTCCATTGGGTAGTGGCACACTTGGGGTCAGATCAATCGGGTGCTTGACCTGATACTAAAAAGGAACCCTTGTGGGTGAGGTGAAGATGTCCCCGTACTCGTCCACAACCTTGTCCATTTGTTGTTGTCATGCCTTATCTGGAGGTCATGGCCACAATTTTCTTCTTGCCCTGGGGGTGGATCATCAGAAAAAAAAAATTCCTGGTTTGGGAAATGAGCTTACTACATTGATTTGCAGTAAAAAAAGAGTTAGCAGCAAGTGGTGGTACCTCTGGTATCCTGTACAAATTGTTTCCCAAAGTAACAATAACAACCCAAGGTTGGGACTCATTCACAGCATGTCGCTTCCACAAGTATGGTTGGCCTAATAATACATCAGAAAAATCAAGAGGAGAAATGTCACATAATACCTCATCCATAAAGGGCTTGATGCTATAGGGAAGGCGACACTACTGACTGACGCGGAGATCCTATCCTTGGTGAAGCCCCCCGATGGTGTATGGATGTGGGTGTGTTGTGGTCGGCAAGCCCAACCGATTCAAAGTGTCTGCTGAAATGAGGTTCTTTTGGCTCCCATTTTTGAAAATGAACTGTAGTAGGTAACCCTTTACCCACATCTCGGAGTGGAAGAGACACTCCTCCTCCTCTAGATCTTTCTGTTCCTCCTTCTAGAGCTTCACAATGGCAACAATGGAATTGGGCTCTACATCAATAATATGTTTCCCTTTTTCATTCCCTTTTTCAGG
This sequence comes from Pinus albicaulis, assembly GCA_034641835.2. Lineage (NCBI taxonomy): Eukaryota > Viridiplantae > Streptophyta > Pinopsida > Pinales > Pinaceae > Pinus > Pinus albicaulis. The sequence continues at coordinate 760,642,198 of CM076573.1, read as the reverse complement.
TTCTGATTCAGAGTCGTAGCATGCATCTGATTTAGAAGCCCTCATCTCGGCCACAAACGACTTCTTGGCCCGACATTCACTTGTGTTATGAGTGGAGCTCTTATGGAACTAGCACCACTTTCCTGTGTCATTCTTTGGCTTTGCAGTGTTGTTCTTTTCTTGTGGCTTTGGCAGGTTGTCTTGGGCTGCCATGCCTTGGCTTTGTCATTTTTTCTGTGGTTCGGGGGCACCTTTCCCTTGCTTTTTATTTGCAGATCCAAAGTCTCGCTTCTTCTGTTTGAATTTATGCTCAATCTTGGCAGCATACCGGTATGTTGTACCAAGCGAGGAGATGTCAAGGAACTCCATTTACTCCTGAATGTATCTATGCAGACAACTGTAATACTTTAGCACCAAATGTTTCTTCAAATATTCGATACCCAACTTTGTGCACAGGGTATGGAATAGATTCATCAACTCATGCACATCTTGATCCCTTTGTTTCCGCAAGATGGTCCATTGTATATACTTGTCCTCATAACTCCCCACGGGATATTATTGTTCCTTGATGGCATTTAAAAAATAATTCCAAGTTTGTACAGCTGAGAACAGAGAGGTTTCTGTATCGTCCTTTTTCTCACAGTAGGTTTCCCACCAGTCCTTGACATGGGGGGTAGCTTTGAGGAGTGAAAAAATAATCTTATCCTAATTAGAAAAGTCATGAACCGATAAATATCCTTCTAATAGATTCAACCATATATTTACGACATCTGCATCTATTTGACCCTCAAATATGGGAATTTCAAAGTTTACTTTTACCTTAAATGGAGTCGCACCTCGAAAGTCATTGTTGGATGCAGATGCATCGCTGGTGGGCAGTCGTTAAAGGATCTGGGCAAAGTTATTCATCATTTAGTTCCTTTGTTTTTAAAGGGCCTCCTCGAGCAATATTTTGATAGGATCTCCTGCTCCCTCATCTTTCTTTTCATCCCCCTTGGGAAGCCATCGGGGTTTGCGAGGCTAATCTTGCAAAGGTTCAACCAGATCGAGCCCTAACTCCTTATACCTTGACCTCATTGGGGACATGCAAAGAAGGATTGAGAAAAAGTAGACTGCTCTGATACCACTGATCCATATTTATGTGGGAAAAAAATAGAATACACATATAACCATAAATCATAGATGCAGCAAAAATAACACTTCATTTCATTAATATAAAAGAACTGAATTTTTCCTACACACAGAATGGAAATAAAATTGCTAGGGCGCTGGTAGCTTATCTCTGAGAAGAGATGTGGCAGCTACAGGCCTCTGAAATATGTTACAATGAGGCTTGAGGGCCTATTTATGATAGAGAAACAATGGAAAACCCTAAACATAAAAAAACCTAACCCTAGGAGATGAAGCACCAAAAATATGGGCCCCATTTGGGTTAATTGGTGTTTCAACTTCCTGAGGTCGTAACCTTGGCATACTATCTCTATTTGACACACATGATACATCGTTAGAAATATCTATCCGAGGAATACAACTTCTGACCTTGAATGCAGATTCCAAAATAGAATCTTCTTTACCAGCAACGCAATGCCCAAAAAATGTCATTTAGGGCCTCAAAACAACTACGGAAGTTCAGGACCCAAAAAACTGCTAAAAATAGTAAGTTGTGCCGATGGGGCCCCAAGTGGAATAGGCGAGTGGCCACCAATATCCACCTCGATCATCCAAGATATCATGGCAGATAAAATACTAAAACAACGTCTAGATCTACTCTTCTCATCGGTAACATTTTACTACCAGTCAGCATCGATGTATCTATGAAGTCGAACATCTCCGACAGAGTGTCTCATACCAAGTGTAATCGTCCCTTGCAAATATCTCAAAATGTGTTTGGAAGCGGAAAAATGTGCATGGAGAGGCTCAATCATGAATTGAATCATTTTCTAGAAGGGTGTTCATAAGGAACATCAGAGCCCCAATAAATTGTCTATACTCGGATGGACTCGCAAAATCTGGTCCTACAACTTCTCCAAATCAGTTCTTGAAGTTTATTTCCATTGGTGTGTGTAGAGACTTGCATTCGGTCACTCAAAATATTTCCAGTAATTTCACAACATATTTTCCTTCTGAACGGAAAATGTCATATGGCCTTTGCCACACCTCAAGTCCTAGAAAGTAGTGCATGAGTCCAAGGTCTTTCATTTCAAATTCATAGGCTAGAGCCCTCTTACACTTGATGATCAGAGGCTCACTAACTATCAATAATAGATCGTCAACATATAAAACTAATATCATAGGAATACCTTGTACTACCTTGAAGTAGAGGTTGGGATCAACAGTTCTTCTTGTGATTCCCATCTTCACCAAATAATTGTTTATGCAGATGTGCCATGGTCTTGGGGCTTGCTTCAAACCATACAATGCATTCTTAAATATACAAACATGTGTCCTTCAATCCTCTACTTTAAATCCCTATGGTTTCTTAACGTATACTTCTTATTGTAGCATGCCATGGAGAAATGTAGTCTTAACATCCATCTGATGAAGGGTCCATCCTTGACTTGAGGAAAGGGAAGCTATCAAACAATGGTTTTATATTGAGCCACAAGTGCAAATATATCATCACAATCATCTCCCTCCTTTTGGAAGAATCCTCTAGCCACGAACCTCACCTTTTATTTTTCAATGCTTCCATAAATTACATGCTTGATCTTGAATATCCACTTCGAAGTAACAACAGATTTCTCCATTGGTCTCAGCACAACATCTTAGATATCATTCTTAAAAATAGATTCAAATTATTCAACCATAGCATCTTTCTAGACTTGTTCTTTTACGGCTTCTTCAAATGTGGAAGGTTTAGCTTTAATCATAGTGCTCATAGTTGCAACATATCCTTGATAATTGCATGACTTCTTCCTTTCTCTAAACGATCTTCGGACGGGCACATGACTATCAACATCCTGAAGAGTGTCACAAAGCCAAAGTGGTATCTTTCTAGTAGGAGGATTACAAGGAGGATAATCTAAGGGATCCATGTGCTCCACGGGGATCCTCAACAATACGAGTCTCAAATTCGGGCACAAACAGACCATCCAATATATCCATATCACCATTCTTCTCGGAAACAGGAAGCGAAGGAAGGTATCTTACTTTTACAAGAGAGACATCTTCATCGATTATGACATCCTTGCTAATTTCAAACTTCCTTTGACAAAGAATATATATTCTAAATTATTTATAATTTTCATAATAGCCAACAAACATATATTTTCTTCCAATGGCTTCCATTTTGTTTCTTTACTCTTTTGGCACATGAAAGTACATGGGGCAACCAAAGATACAGAGATGACACGCATCGGGATTGACACCCATGGACATTTATTTGGGTGTTTTTTTGTCTAATGCTTGATGAGGCACCCTGTATTGAACATTTACGACAACATTTGTTGCTTTTCCCCAAAAGAATTTTGGTAACTTTTGATCATGTAGCATGGCACAAGTGGCTTCTACAATAGACATGTTCTTCCTTTCGACAACTCCATTTTTTTTAGGAGTATCTGGTGTAGTTATCTCCTTATTGATACCTTACGACAACATTTGTTGCTTTTCCCCAAAGGAATTTTGGTAACTTTTGATCATCTAGCATGGCACAAGTGGCTTCTACAATAGACATGTTCTTCCTTTCGACAACTCCATTTTTTTTAGGAGTATCTGGTGTAGTTATCTCCTTATTGATACCTTCCTTCTTGTAAATATAAATTAATTCATTTGAAGTGTGCTCAACACCATTTTTAGACCTGATATTTTTTTTATTTTATTCCCTACTTGATTTTCGATCAAAGATTTGAACTCCTTGAACTTTTCAAATGCTTCAACCTTATCCTTCAGATAATATATCCATGTATTTCTTGAAAATTTGTAACCAAAGAAGTGATGAGTGGCCCCACTCTCAACCAACCAACTATCCCACGAATTTGGAGGAGATGAACTAGTAAGAGTAGAAATAAGAATAGATTCATATTGATTCACAACATTACTTTCATAGTTGGAGAATTTTGACTTCTTTTGTGGACAACGATATTCTTCATGGTCACTTGGAGCATCTCTTAATATTATATCATTTCTTTCATCGTGGTCATTCCTTTGATCATCTCTCCTTCATTGATAATTGAACCTGTTGTTATTGCTTCTAGTATTATAATGCAGTCAATTATTCTTCTCAGGGAAACCTTGAGCATAATGATCCTTCTTGTGAAATTGTAGTATTCAATATGTGCATATTATTTTCTTTTATTTTGATTTCGAGGAGGATTCCTTGTTGAATTTGATGGACCTCCTTTCCATTTCTTATTCTTCTTGTCATGAAAGATGTATGCATAGAGTTCTCCTTCTTCATTATTATGAATCCTTCCTCTTCCTATCATCCTTGACTATTCTTGAGTGTGCTTTCCAAAAATCTCATCAAATGAAGGGAGGAAATTTTTGTTGCTTATAGTAGTTATGAATGTTTCCCAAATAGGAGGGAGACCTATTAAAGTCATGACGACTAGTTCCCTGTCAGGAACAACTTCCTCAACTCTTAACAATTTATCTCTAAGACACAATATCCTCATTATGTAGGATTGTATAGAATCTCCTTTGTCCTTCTTGGTTTATTTTAGTTGATGTTTCAAGGTGAGGATTCATTCGAATCATTTACCTCATACATGTCTGCTATCTTATCATATATGTCCTTAAACCTTCTCAAGTTTCCAACATATGCAAGTAAATTGTCTTGTAAACCATCAGCTATAATTTTATTTTCTTTATTATCACCTTTCTTATGCTTACTCTTGATGGTAGCGAAGGCATTTTTTGGAAGCTCGAGTACTTTTCCTTGAATTTAATCCAAAATATCATTGTTTTCAGGTATGGTTTCCAACCTTACTTTCCTTGCAACAAAATTGGATGAGTCACCCAACTTCTCATTTTCCTTGAAGGTGGTTGACATCTTGATTTTACTAGATTGACTATTTCAATTTTTTCAAAGATGATTGCTTCAATCCTTGCCTCCTCTTGGGCTTGACCTTCACGTTAGCTCTGATACAATGTTAATTTTTAGATTTTTCTATGATGTATAAATTAATCTATCCCAATTCCAAACTTAAATTAGAAATATTTCCAATTACAAATCAACAGATCAACAAGAGACACCATATTTGGCCAAAGGCCAGGGAAAAACCCACTATGGGGAAAACCATTTTAAATTATTCTTTTATTATATTGTCATAAAATGTTTAGCAGAGAGAATAATGAGCACAATACAATATGATCAGTAATACAACCCAAAAACTTCATAAACCAATATACAGTGGCAAAATATATTAGATACAACTTGATTCAAACTTCATATAGCTTTAAAGAACTTCGGATGATGGTCAACTGTGGTCAAACCCATGAACGATGTTAGAAAATTATATATTACAGAGAAATTGAAAACATAAAAATGTGTGGAAATACAAACAAAAAAACATATAAAACAAGAGAGACACAGATTTATGTGGTTCACCCAACTTAGGCTGCGTCCACAGAGAAGCATCGAGTCCTTCCTTTATATTACCCAACAAAATGAAGAGACACAACCTACAACATATTCGTTGTAATATCCTCTACTCTCTCAAACCGTCCCCATTTCTCTTTCTTGATCATAATACACATACAACACACAACCACAATACAATTCCCTCATGTGAACCAAGGGATTGCCTTAAAAAAAAAAAAACCCTAAATTAAACATAACTTCTATCGCTAGATCATCCGCCTAATGAAACACCCATATTGACTATGAAATTACAATATTTTATAAGGAAAATTTACATCTATTTTTATCTTCGGGGGCGCTGCCCACGAACCCTTGCCAAGAGGGGGGGGGTGGGGCTCATAAAATCATCGTTGCCCCCCTGGACCCCCCTGACGATCATGAAAAAATGGGTGGTGTTGCTTCCCCGTTAATAACATGGGTCCACCGTAGCGATAAATCCAAATAAAGAAGATAATTAGACTCCACATGCAACAGAACGCTCCCTTTAGGTTAGCATGGGATTTTATTTAGTTCTTAGATGCTACCTTAGCCATAGAAACCCTAATTTTGTGTGAGCTTCAGATCTGTGACTTCGAACCTCCATACGACGTTTTCCTTCACCAATTTTTCGAACCAAATCAGATAGAAGAGAATAATATGCTTGATTTTTTGATGTCCAAATGAAATTATAGGTCACTTGTATTTATAAGCTTCTATGTGGTTTCCAATGATGTCCATTTGATGTTGAGGTCGACCTGTCCAAATGTGTATGTGAGTGCAACCAACTTGATCCAATATCCATGAGTGGTTGCATAAAATCAAAAACCAACTTCTTTTTATCTGAACGAAGTGATCCTCGGGTCATTTTTTGTCCTCTCAAAAGGAGGAACTTAATGCCATCATAATCTTCATAAAATGTGTAGTCCAAAGTGAAATTTGATCATGGTTGCATATTTTTAATAAATATCCTTGTAAGTCTTTGTTAATTCCTCCCTAGTTAACAAGGAATGTTAGAATTGTAGCTAGGTTCAGTCTACATAAATTTCATTGTATCAATATGTATTTTTTTCCAAATAAAAAGCATATATATATATATATATATATATATATATATATATATATATATATATATATATATAATAAAAGCATGTTCTTCATGCTTAATATTAATAAATAAAAAATTGAAGTGCGTGTTCTTCATGACCCTTGCATAAGAAATAAAATTTTAATTTTTTCAAAATCATTTGTCTTACCAAGTTACCAATCAACTCTCCTAGATTTCATGACAGCCTGCTTAGGGACACACCCATTCTCTTGTGCAAGAAGAATATATAGAATATTCACATTCATACACATTTGGTCCAGGAAGAAGAAACCACTCACAATATGTCAAGAATACACACTAAGAAGAAGCTACTCTCTCTTCGAGGCTAAGAACATAATATAAATCTATTTTCTCTAAGAAAAAATATCTTTATGGTATCTCTGAGGTATTAAACAATGCGAAATTCATCCCTGAAGCCTGAAATAGTGCAAATATTGTCCTTGAGGCTTGCAATAGTGCAAGGCATATTTCTAAATCTTATAAAAGTACAATGTACATTCTTAAGGCATAGATAATAGTATGAAATACCTTTTAAGGATAAGAATAGTGTAAAGTATCTGTGAGACACTTTTGTGGACATTTTTTAGAATAACTTTGGTGTGATAAGTTGGGGGGATGATTTGGCATAATTGGTCTACTAGATGTGACTTAGATTTCTCTTTTTAATGAAGAATCTATAAGGAAAGTATTGTTGGGTTTTCCCTTTGTGGTTTTTTCCCTGGCCTCTAGCCTAATATCTAGTGTCTCTTGTCTTTTTTTCACTGTATTTGTAGAATTTCTTGATGAACTAATGAATGAAGTAATGACTAAATGGAATAACATATAAATAAATAGTCACAAGTAATTATCATGTGAGAAATTATATCATCTATTTTAATTTCAACACAAGCATCCCTAGATTTCTCCCTTTATATGAGAAATACATCATCTCCTCTTATAGTCACTCCCATTGTAGTGAAGCCATTGGAGATGAAACTTGCCCCATCACAAGGACCAAACCAAGATTTCACACCTCCCCCTACCATGAATGATCATAAAAACTATGAGTACTTCTTCTGCATTTCATTATCCATCGGGGAAATATCATTTGTCATTTTCTCATCATTTACTGGTGTCAAGTTCAATTCATCCATTACAAATTCAACATCATAGAGGATGGCACCAAACCAATAAGTTTGTAATGTTTCCTCAACTATTGGCTCTATAATATTGTGCATGACATCTCACACTCATGTTATGTCCAATACCTCCATGCAGCCATAGCCACTTCATGACCCTTCTCAAGAATTTCCACCATTTTCTAAAGTCTTTTAGTTAAAAAAATATCTTCTTGAAGTCATAAAACTGCCAAAGTACCCTTGGGATTCCATGTACCATCACTCATTTCTTTTTAAAAGGAACATGGCCCCACTAGCTTGATCCACTAATGAAGCTTCATTTCTTCCTATGGAAAATCCCCTTTGGATTTGGTCTCTTTGATTACCTCCCCTGATGGCGACCTAGACTCCTTCTAGGAGTGCCTAGTATGGGAACGCATTTTTCTCCACGTCATTGCAGGGAGTACCTTTTTCAGGAAATCATTATTCGCAAGCCCCTTGTAGGTGGCACCACAAATTCATGACGGGGGGAATTCTCCCCCATGTTACCTTTTATTCCTACTCCTTTGGTGAACACTTCAAATTGTGCACAATTATACATATTTATTTAGTTGTTGGGTTGATATATTCAATAGTTTGATTTTTTTTCTTGGTGTAAAGTTATCCTTCCTCTATGGACATAGCTCCAATTTTTACCTAGTCTTATATTCATATGTTTTGAGTACTTATCATCCCAATGGCACCTAGCTTTGTGCCATACATTTTTGGCATGTTTCAAGAAAAAACACTTACACATTGGGACCCATTTGAACCCGTGTTTTCATTAATGAAGGCACATATATTTCATTCTTTAATTTTGATTTTTTTACTATAATCAATTATTTTATCACCTATACGTTTAGTTTGGCTATTCAATTTCATATGTGTAGGTACTTCTAGGTATTTATGATTCATATAATGGGGAGAATTATCTTAAACCTTTATATATGTAATTATTCAACTAGCATAGAAGGTAATCCCTTTGAGATACTTGCATCTCATCATTCCATTGTCTTCAAGATCACCATAGGGTCCCTTGTGCCAACCAAATCTTCTTACATCATCTTCTCCTTAGTTATATGGTCATAGGCAGTTGATAGCTTCCCTCCCACATGGATTTCATAATTTTATATTGCACCCATTGTCTTACCACCATCCATGTTTGATAATTTTCAATACCAAAATTTATTCATTTGCATCTCTTGATAATTAACCTCATGCTTATTTTTCATCATTTTGTTAACCCATACGCTTACACTTGTGGTCACCATTTCAATTGATAATCATTAATGCACCACCACATTTGAATTTCACCTTTCATACCCCTACCATCCATATACCATTTTCATAATCACCCTTCATCCACCAACCCACATGAATACCATCCAATGGGCCCCCACCCCTTACAATTAACCACTAGCACCATCACACAAGTCAATAATTTATTGGGGTGTCCATATCCATGTTTATAAATTAACATTAGTATTCAATGATTATTTGGAAAGTGTACAAACTCTTTTTGGAAGGAACATTTTTCTCATCATCGTGCTACTATTTAATTCTCTATAAGTAGACATAGTCACCCTTTGTTGGAGCACTTATAAAACCCATTATCACTATATACTTGGTATTGTATCAATGACTCTCATTTGTGTTTCCTAGTTTCTGAATTGAGATTCATCGCAAATTATATCCTTTCAAACATATTGTTATAGGGGCCTCTTAGGCCATCTATAGTCATCATACTTATATGAGTAAATATATGTAATAAATGGTAAAAGGTAAATGTATGGGTGATTGGTTGGAGATGGTACAACTTATCCAACCACATCTAGTATGTATAAATATGCTTGAAGTTAGAATAAGAAGATGGTTGGAATTCCTTCCCAAAACTTATTCTTCTTTTTGTATGTGTGTTTGTCCTTTCTTATGTTCTTGTGATTTAGTACATTCTTGTTTGCATTGAATCATTAGCTACAAAATTTGGTTCCATTTCCATTGGTATTGAGTCTAGGACTCTAGAAATATTCAATGAAGACAATGTGAATGTACAAGAATAAATTTAAAGGAGAGGAGATCAAGAAAATATGCAACCTCCAAGTTCTATAATAGAATCACTCATGAAGTTGCTCTTGAATTCTTGGATGTTATTCAATAGTCCTAAGTACAAAGGAATTAATAAAAGAATGGAGGGTGAGGATGCCTTGCACTGGTTCATTGTTGTTTTTAGTGGGGGTGCCTTGCACTGGAAGCTAAGTTACCATAAATTAGAAATGATAAATGAAATGAGAAATGAAAATAGGATGAGAAATTGTGTTTGGAGGTTTTTCATTCGAGAAACGAGGAGAGAGAGAGAGAGAAAAAACAAGAAAAATATGAAAAACAAAAGAGAAATAATTCATCATCAACATTCATTGTTTACATAGGTGAAATTGTGATGATCACATTTACACATAGTGGATTAGTGAAGGAAAATAGTATAATATATCATTTTCTATTACATTGAAAGTAGATCAAAAAATTTAGGCAATTAGTGATGCCAAAAAATAGATAAGCATTTATAAGAATAAGAGTTTTTCAATACTAATAATTACATTTATTCTTATAACTATAAGCATATTTGAAACTCATTTAAAGAGAAACATAATCAAACCTAAAATAATGTACCTTAAAACACACCTAAAAATAATTCTATTGTGTTACCTAGAGTGTTACTTTTCACAAGTGATGCATATAATTATATGGAATAAACTGACCCTTAATTAGTCATATATTAATATTTAAACACTCATATGGTTTTCATTTTTACATCAAATATTCTCCCTTTAATACATATACCCAACATTTATTATATTTAACCACTCTATATGTATTCATCTCCACTCCAACCTTATGATTCAAATTTACACTTCATAGTGTGTGAAATGCCCTCATATAAGTGTTCTTCACTATAAGCATCCTTCATGAAAGTTTTTGTCCTTGTTACTCCATTGATTTATAAAATATGGCTTAAATATCCTAGAATTATAATATATATGACAAACAAGGTTTATAAAATATGGTAAATTAGACACCCCCTTTTGGAAAAATATTATGTTCCCTTTACCCTTTCCTAAAGTGTTAATGTTAAGTGTAACTATGAACATTCTTGAGGTGGCATCCAATTGTAGTTGTGGGTCTGCGTCAGGGCCACATTGTCGACTTAAATTTTCCCATCTAGGGGTCTTCACATGGATTCATATAGAAATTAGAAAAAGAAAAATGGATTGTCCAATTCACCCTCAAGAATCGAAAACACTCCTTCAATTAGGATTTTCGTTTGGATGGAAAAGAGGGAATTTAGCCTCACTTGGTCCTTTTTCATTTGGTTTCAACATGCATTTGTTCAGCTCTGACTCATGGTTTCAACTTCTTATCTTTTACTAATGTATCATCATTTCCTTCTCACTCATACCACATTTCTCTTCTATAGAGGTTAGATCTCATTCAACCATATCCCTGTCAAAGTTGAATTTTAAATATATTTTTTTATATTTTTCCTTTAGTGATTTGTTACTGCAACTTGTTTCTAATTGTTTATGATTGTTTTCCCTTGTAGATACAGTATGGAGGACAACACCACAAATTTATCCAAAAATCCTTACAGATATTCTTATTGATTTTTAAAATCATGCTTCTCAGAAAATTGTTTCAAGAAACCATTCATTTATATTGAAATTCGCTTCGGTGACTAAGAAACGTAAATGATCGTAAAAAACATATTTCCCATCTTGTTCCATTTTTTTTATATTTTCTTTTAGAAACAAAGGCTCATTTTTTATTTCTAGTAACGTGTACTGGAAAAATATATGTCCCTCCACCCTGTAGAAAGTCACGATTTTGGAGAGCCATGTCAGATCGTGAAAGCAAGAATTTCAGTTTATTGAAATCATATGGTCACAAAGATTGAGGCATTGCATATTTTGGAGGAAATGAATTGGATAGTTGAAGGGACCATTCTGGAAGAAGTTCCAGAGTACAAATACCTCGGAATTGAATTCAACAGAAATTCAAGTTGGGATGGTTGTAGAAAGAAAAGAACTTTAGGGGTTGGAAATAATTTTATGCTCTTCAAAACAGGTGTAGAGAGGCAGAGCTGTGGGACTGGAAAGCCACTCTAACTCTTTTTGGGCTTCTAGTGATTCTGATGATTCTCTTCGATTGTGAACTATGGGCCAGCAACACAACCGAGATGTAGTGGAAACAAATTGAGAAAATTCAAAAGCATTTGATTACAATCAAATTCAAAATTAAAAGTGCAATTCCTTATGCTATCCTGTTAAGTGAAATAGGGGTTGCTCTTATTGAAGAAATTTCTATGGTGTGATTCATAAGGTATTTGAAAAAAAATGAGGAAATGGAAGAGGGTAGATGTCCTAAGGTTGTGTTTAGTGACAGATTGTGCAAAGTAAAGAAGACTTGGATGTGGAAAAATAACAAATGGTTTAGTAAATGGGGTATTTTCTTGAGCATGTGTCCTAAAAATAGTAAAGAGATAAAAAATTTGTTATGGATAAGTTCCACAAACTTACATGGGAGAAAGAGCTAGGGAGAAAGAAGAAATACTACATTGAAGTGTTTAACCCCACTCATAACCATCAGCAAAAGGTGTACATAGGTGCCAATATTTATTGGAGATCTAAAATTATTATTGCTCAGTTAAGGACTAATTCTCATCAACTCCATTGTAAAACAGGGCGCTGGAAAAAGCCAAAAGCAATGTGGGAGGAAAGACTATGCATTTTTTTCTCTTCCGGAAAAGTGGAAACAGAAAAAAAAAAAAAAAAAAAAAAAAAAAAATAAATTAGAATGTGAGGCCTTCAAAGACAACAGGGGAAATTATGCAGGTATTATGGCAACTAGTTGTTGGGATAATCTATTCAATGAAGAGTTTGTCAAGAATCTGGGAGCAATTATTGTAAAAATTCATAGGAAAAGGGCTGAATACAAGAGCTAGATGGAGAAGCAATCTGTCCCATAGGCCATTTTTATCCTCATGGAACTTAAAAACACTTTATTTCTTTATTTCTTACATCTTCTCTTCACTATTGGTAAACATGGTCTCACACCTAAAATCCTTAGCAAATCAAAATTTTCTTATAATGAGCACCATAATTTTTTCCAGTTTGAGCATTCTCTCGAGGTCATAATGTGAGATTTGATTAGAGATAGTGAACTAGAGCTAGATTTGACTTGAATAGTTCAAGTTGGCCTCATCAATTAGTGGTTATCTTGAATAATGTGCCTTGATCAATATGAAAAAAATCAACATGTGATGAACCTGGTCAACTTTGACTTTGAATGATATTCAATGGGTTTCAACTCGATTTGTTTATGCAGTTGATTTTGGCTTTGGCTTACTGGGTTGTACATTGTTAGTTGCATACAATAATAGAGGAATGAGCACCCATCACCTCCACCTATCATGACCTTCCCTTTATCATCTCCACCATCTTTGAGTTATTTATACTTGGACACTACCAAAGCAACCACCATGTGGTTAGGATTAAATGTTGTGGTTTTCATCATTTTCCTTCATCCTTAACTGTGAGCCTATATGATGCATATATAGGAATTTTAGTTAGTTATTATAATAAACATTATTTAATCATAAATATGTTTTCTATTACTTAATTTTTATAGAGGCCAAAATTCTTTCTTAATTATAGAAATGGTAAGCTCAACATCAAAACTCATGGGATGGATCTAGAGTATACTCTAGTATAAGGAATGGATTAGTACATTGAATGGAACTAGGCAAACATATTTTGGTACAAATTCCCAAATATTTTCAACTTAATGGGATAATGTAACATGGTGATTCATGTGGGTATGATGAACCTGGTCTTAATCCACAGGTTTTGGGGTCTTATGGGTTAACCATCTAAGTTGGTATTTTATATGCAAATGTATTGGTTCATATGTGGCATTTATGGTTGTTGTATCCTTGATATTTTTCTTGGTTATATGTTGGTTATGAACATGTTTTATGACAGTGATAATGTATGGCTCTCAATTTTTTTTTGATTTATAAATGGATAAATAATGAATCTATGACCTAACAGATGATAATGTAGATATTGTGATAAGGCATCAATGCTTATTAATGATTCTCACATAAGTATGAGACCCATATGCTCAGATCTGTTATTTAAACCCGTAGAATGCATATTTGTGACATGTTTGACGAAATGAATGTCATGGCTTGTAGGGGTCTAGTAAAGTCGTTGTTCAAGTATTTTTATTTGTATCTTTGTTTCGATGTTACTTTTCATTTCTATAATTTTCATGGAGTTTTAGACAATGGTTTGAGTCCTGGCCCTAAAAAGTGGCACAAAATACGGATTCAATGATACATAACTACCCAAAAAATTCCCCAGTCATAGGGATGCCTTGTTGTGGGAGTGACTATAGGGTCCCAACCACATGCATGCCCATGTTAAGGGAGCGAATGTGGCTCTAATGCAGTAAAATGTCAGTTTGTTTTAGTGGTTGGTAGCTTTGATGGGTTAGATGGCTCTTGTGGGTTATTTTGGATGTGTAGAAGGTCAGGTTGTCTGTGTTCCATCATTTCCACTTCATTAAATGTAGATGGGGAGTTGAATCAGATCATAGTATCCTCTCATTTCATGTTTACCTTGGTTGACCGGTTACTTGGGTAGATGTGGGAGGAGGGTGTTACAAAGAAATACCCGCAAAATCAGAGATTTGGGATGACGAGATGGGAAGCATAAAAACCAATTAAAAAGAGGGACTTGTTGCTGTGTTGTGGATAAACAAACAAATAAAATTGACACCTATATAGACAAAAAGGAATAAAAAGGAGATATGACACAAATAAACTAGTAGATGGAAGACAATAACCAAATTGCGATACAAGGAAGTGCAAAGATAGACCTTCCTTCAAGACTATATATTCCCACCTCGGCCTCCAGGAGAAACATGATAGTTGGATCCCTTCCACATTAAAATGAGAAATGATTAGAATCTTCCACCATGAGACTAAGCCCATATATTTATAAAGGGGAAAATATGTCAGAAGATTGAATGGATGGGAGAGAAAGCCGGAATGTGTAGAAACCACAAAAGGAAATGTGTATATCATGGCATGCATTTTAATAGAGCCATTAAAATCCCAAGTCATGTGCTCATGGATGTAATATGCCTTGTATATGTCAGGGTCACTTCATTCTATAACCAATACTCCCTAAGGGAGAGAAGCCATAATAGTACGTGATGGGCGAAAGAAGTGAACAAATGGAAAGTCATACTAAAACCTTGCTACTACCAATTTCCCCCATTTAAAGCGATATGAAAAGGGTAGGTTAGCGTGAGGTTGAGGGTGGAGAGGTGTCACAACTGGATGGGATAGGAATAGGTGGAGAGCATGATTCTCATACCTAGTTCTGTCATCCCCTTCACCATTCTATTTGAGAGCATGTCAAACATATTACCTATCATGCTTGAGAGCCTTAATACCATCCATATCCGGGACACATGAGATACATTATCATTCATGCAATGAATCCAAGCATGCAACTTGAATCAATTTACAAAATGACTAGGATCATTCACATGAGATGAGGTATCACTTCTCCCATATCTCCCTTACTTTACATTGTCGCATTTAAGTATGGATGGAGGATGAGGTATAACTCTTCCCATCTCCTCTCTTACTTTACATTGGTGCATATTCACATGAGATGAGGTATAAATCTTCACATCTCCCCCTAACTTTACATTGTTTCATTCAAACATGGATGGAGAAACACAATTAAGAATTAACTTTACATTGTTGCATTCAAATAAGGGTGGTGTTGAGTTCAAATATGGATGGAGGAGTACAATTAACAAATATGAGATATCTTCTTAGACAAGAAAGGTGGGATTATTTTTATTTACCTAGAATAATACATTTTTCGATTTGTTGGTTTTTTATATATAATATTGTTGAACCTTATTGTTGCAACTTTCATGTCCCTTGTTATCATTTAAAGAAGATTTAAATCTAATTACATTACAAATATTATTAATTTCATTTATAAATCATATATTAAAATAAATAAATAAATATATATATATATATATATATATATATATATATATATATATATATATATATATATTAATTTAATTGTTTTATTTAATAATATTATTAAATATTAAAAATATAATAATATTATCTTTATATTAAAAAAATTATAAACAATAATCAAATTCTCAAAAAGGTTGTATGTTAGTTTACATCAATCAAAGGTCCATTCATTGGATATTTCTCATTCTTAAAAAACCACAAATGATGTCCAATGGTGTTGTTTATCAAGGCTAAAATTTTTTCCGTAAAGTTATTTTTCGCTGGAATTTAATGATTTTCTTTTCAAAAGTTCTAATCATAGAAGTGTTTGATTTTATTTTTTATGGTAGAAATGGATTTGGCACCATCAAAACCCCCCTATGTACCCTAAATCCTTGACAGCTATAACCCAAATTTCCCAAAATGTTTGTCAAATTTTAGCAAAAATCATATTGAAATTTCCACTATTTTCTAAGTGAATTTGTGGCCTTGATAGACTACACTTTTATAAAATCTGCAAGATCCATATTCCATCTACAGAAAGGAATATAACTTTTCCATGCCAATTAGAATGAGTAAAAAGTTGACACCTTTCATTCTCTTCGTTTTCCTAATATATAAGTTAATAATATATTATAATTATTAAATGTTTTTAAAATTTTTATCACAATTTAGTGATATATATTTTGGTTATATATATATATAACTTTTAAATTCATTTTAATAATAAAAAATACACAACTCAAACTAACATATCCCTATAAACAAATACATCCAAAACAATTAATTATTAAATTTCATGTATCATTATATTTATGTCACCTATCTCTCATTCTCCATCAAATATTATTATAAAAATTGGTATTAAATAACCTTGTCAATAGTCCACGGGGTCTTGGATACATGACAATCAGATGCTCTGTTAAGAAACTCCTTGATGTGAAGTGACCAGTTCAATTCCCTGCCACGATCGGAGTGATATATTAGACATAATGAAAATATAGTCTTGCCAAACTTTAAAAAAAAAACCTTATTACTAATTTTGATTTCTATTATATATAAAATAATATAAATATATTTTCCAATACATAATTTTATAACATCTATTTTAAATGATTTTCTCCTCTTTTTAATATAATATTAATAATTAATAGGTATAATATTTATATAATAATTTCTATTAAATACATTTTTAACAAATTTGATTTCTAATTTAATTCTTTTAATTTTTTGAAATACAAAATTAATTACAATGTTTCGTTTATTTAAATAGTATTTTAAGAAATATCTTTAAACTTTTCTTAAAATTAAAGTATTCTATTAAAAGTTTGTTTATTATGCATAGGGATTTGGAGAAATTTTGAATAATTTAGCTAAGGATTATTCATTGTAGTGTGGTATTTCCATCACGAAGGAAAGATGTTTTATGACTATAATAATATTTAGGGACTCGATATTTATTATTAAAGCAATGGACCACTCTAAGAGAGTACAAATTGAACCTAGTCATCTTTCAAATAAAATGAATCCCACTACATTTCAAATAAGTTTAATTTATCATAATTTATCACATCAAGAGGAAATTAAATGAAGAAATTAAAATAGATAAGTGGATCATTAAGGAAAATATTTCCTCCTTTGTAGGCTTTGAAATTTTAAACAAAAATGTGGTGTTAATATATAACTTAATCTCTTGTTTCATTTGTTAATGAACATTAATTGACACTCTAGCCAAACCAATATGTAGGTCTCATTGATCAATATTTTGAAGTGGATAGGGAAGGATCAAAGAATGTTCCATAATCCTCATTCCCATATGGTTTGGTAAGCCTCATTTGTGCTATATCAATGAGCAAGTGTGAACCCTTGTATGAAACATGGGATGATGTCAACTTTGTGACCCAATGAATAAGGAAGGATGGCACAAAGTGGCCTACTCCTCATTCTCATATGGATTGGTAAGACTCATTTGTGCTAAATAAATGCACAAGTGTGAACCCTTGCATGCAATATGGGATGGTGTCGACTTTGTGAGCCACCTTGAAATGTTTTTTTGGGTCACTCAACATGTATTTTTTTCGGTCTAGAAATTGGTGGTGAGTTGAGTTTTATTAGGGGAGGGTTGTATGTTTTGTATTGGATAGTATTGGCCTCTTGGTGGGATTTTTTTTTTATTATATCTATTTAAGGACAATGGTTTCAAGGTGATTTTGGCCTCAAATGTTGGTAACTTCTTGTACTCAGGAAAGGAAAGCCTTCGTCTCTCAACTTTTCTCCCTAATTTTTTCATCTTTAACATTTTTGAAATTATACGTTTGAACAATAAAATTAGGAAATTAGGAGTTTATTTTCTTTCAGTGGTTTGGAAATTAGTCTTTTAGTTTGAAGTTTGTACTTTATTTAAGGGGATAATTCTAATATCACCCCATATAGGTTTCTCTTTGACTTTGTAAGTGTAGTGCAATAGCCCTTTTTGTCACCCTCATGTAAATATTAATATATAAATTATTTATGTAATTTATATAAATTATAAATTGTGATTAGGGTGAGAGGAGGAAATTGATTCAAAGCTTTAAAGGAGAAGTATCTTGGGAAATATCCAAACATTGAATAATGCATTTAAGTGTCACCCATATCCCTATTGAAATTAATGGAAAGCTGGTATAGACATTAAGAATGTGTATGGGAAAGAGGATGAGTAGTCCTACTATCGTGGGGTGTGTTGGCTCTCGTTAACATGCAATATAATATGGGAAAATGAAAAGAGAATGACAGTAAGTAAAGAATAGACAAGGAGAAGGAGATGTTATCTGAAGGATTGGAGAGGAATTCACAGACAGGAAACTTGACAAAAAAATGTAGGTAGTGAAGGAAAAAGGAATAGTAGGTGGAGCATGAGATAGTGCTCTGGATTCCTCTATGGTCTACAGGTGGACATCAATATCTTTGGATTATCATAGTGAATATCAGTTGGGGACATGGCTTTTTTGTATTATTGTGGGTGTAATAGGTGATGGCACCATGGACCCTAGATTACTAAAGGGTGAAGTGAAAAGAGATACTTTGGTCTTTGGATTCCTATAGTGATTGTTCGGTGGAGCATTGTATGCTCTAGTAGATTCCCTATAGTGTGGTTTTGTTAGAGACATTGTGCACTTTAGAATCCTGGGGTTAGATAGAGGTATTGTGTACTATGGATTCAGATGTGATTTTTAATTAGACTAGTGTAAATTTCCCTTAAAACTTTTCTCCCCCAACTCTAAATTTGGATCAATGGTGGTTAACTGCAATAAAGAAATATAGTGCAACTGGACTACAGTTTGGAGGATTTTAACTCCCTCTCTCGATTTCCAGTCATCCTATTTATAAGATAAATTGCCTACTTTTATTCTCTATATATACCTGTTGCACTTGAACTATAATATTGTTGTTATATAATAATGAGTATATTAGCATTGTCAAAGAAATAATGTGTATTCCTATTAGTTTACAATGATATGGTTATGTGATTGTTATCATGGTGTGAGGGACTTGTAGATCCCTATAGATGCTTATATGTTTCCTGATATTGCAGATGTATTTACATGTTTATGTATGGTGGTATAATGAGCCCAATTAAGTTACTATGGTATGTCAAATTACATGGCTTAGGTGTTATAATTGTCAAGATGTTATCTGGTGTTGTTATAAGTGAAATTACAATGTTTTTAGCCATGGATTGGATTGTTTCAATGTCTAATTGGTAGGAATATTTATACCTCTATGATTATATTTTATGTATGTTTAGCACTTGGTTTATTTATGTTGGATATAAGGATGAATTCTTGTGAATGTATATGTTCTAGAAAAATCTAGGCTCCTAGAGGAACCATGGTCAATTCGCTGAAATACTTGGAAAATTTTGTAAGTCTGAAAATGTAAGAAATTTCCCTTTATCCAGGCTCTGGTAAATAGTCACAAATAGGCATCTAGGGAAGATGTATTGTAGGTAATTCCGATACATATGGGACTCTAGAAATCCTACATTAATCGCAGAGTAACCTTTGCATAGGAGTTAGACTCCTTGAAGTTCTAGATATGTTCACT
Source organism: Pinus albicaulis (assembly GCA_034641835.2). Classification (NCBI taxonomy): domain Eukaryota; kingdom Viridiplantae; phylum Streptophyta; class Pinopsida; order Pinales; family Pinaceae; genus Pinus; species Pinus albicaulis. The sequence goes on along the minus strand of CM076573.1, from coordinate 760,622,219 downwards.
ATGAATTAAGTGGAGGTCATCCAAGGTGGTGCCCTTTTAGGGGGGATCTAATATTAGAACCAAATTTCTTATAGAATATAGGGTGGGATCCATCGACAGTTAGGGTGGAAATAGGTTGGATTACTTCATAGACATTGGATGCATTTGGGAATCTAGGCAGTCAGTAGTGATCACAAGTACATAAGCCTAGGAGGTACAGATGTGGGCTAGGCTTAGATGAGTGGTGGATTGACAATGATCTAGATGGATCTGGAAATCCAAGGATCCAAATTTTTTTTTATGTGATAATCCTTGGTAGACCTAGATTGCACTAAATAAGATACAACAGGAAAATTGAAACTAGACGCTAAGGGATGGACTCATAGGGCCCATGAGGTAGGTGATGTGGCAGGTGCCATGTGGATTTAGCGATTGCTAGTTTGGATTCTAGAGTGATATGAAACCACTTGGGTGAGGTGGGGTTTCTACATGGGTACAACGTGGTAGGTCCTTGCCTATGTGGCATGGATTAAATGATCAAACCTTAAATGGGCATAAATTTTGATCCATGCATAAAATCAAGATAAAATTTATATCACTAGAAATCTCTCGATGAGTTAAACATGATGGTGTCATCCAAATTTAATTCTATTAAATTTTGGAAAGAATGAATTTTATAACCTTGTCTTCATAATAAGACCATGGAGGTGGCGTTAATCAAAGATAATGCCTCCCATTCAACCTATAAAATCCAATGGGGTGGAAGACAATGTTACATTGTGGTATCAGTGTGCCGAGGTTCAACACTTGGAATGAATGGACCTTGGACACACACACATAAAGAATTGGTTATTTTGTGCAACGTGTGTTGCTTGTAACATTTTGATTATGGACTTCATGTTGCATGAAAGTGTCGATTCTGATATGTTTATTATTTTCGAACAATCATACTAACTTGAAATTTTGTGTTTCATATAACCTTACACCCATATACTTATTGCATATTTTATAAGGTAGTGGATAACTATTTTATTTATATATTATTGGCTAAAAATTGTGTGTGTGTGATAACACATAACAAGGAATGAATATCAAAATGGATAAGTGAAACATCGATAGATCCCAACATGATTGGGAGGAAGAGTTAATGGAGAAGAGGACAGAAGAAGACTCCCCTGACTAGATGGGAACTCTTACAATTCTAAGAGGCGAGCTAAGAAGCTTCAAGGATAAAAATGAAAATAATTTTAGATCTGAAAAAATAAATTAGAAGTAAATGCAATAATATTGTTGTTGTAGGCTCGAAATTCGCTGCCTCAACATTATAAGGGAGACCACCCGGTCAGGACCTTAGAGCAACTCCTTTCCCATTTGGAATGGTGGTTCCAACTGGTTAAACTAGGTCCAGTTACCTTTTCTCTATCTCTACTTGCCTAAAGTATGACTTTCATTTACAAATAAAGAAGAGACATCATATCAGTCCTCTTGTTGGTCGAGCAAGAAAATGATCCTTAAGTTGATCTGGGGCTCAACTAAGCCACACCTAAGTTTTGCCTCTTTGATAAGAGAACTTCTAGGAATGAAATATCGAAATTTATCCTATAATGCAAGAAAAAGGAAATAAATCCTAATCCTATATCGATTAAGAAGATGTAGATCTAACCCAACTCATAGCAAAGTAATTAAATGATTGGGATTAAAATATGTCTGTCTCATAGTGAATACCAAGCTAACGAAGTAGTTCAACTAACTGATATGATGAATTTCATAAAGACATTATGTCCAGAGATATATTAACAAGAGTATTTAATCATTAACATTAGGAATTAGTTTTCATAATGCTAATCACCATTAAACTATTAACAATGAAATATGAACCAATAACATTACGAAATAGTTCACATAATGTTACTAGTAATTAAATCAGGATTAAATGGAAATTTTATGAGTAAGTAGTTACTCAGAAATCTAGTTTCAATGCACAAAGTTGATATAAGACTCCTGAGAGAAACATATTAGATAGGTCATCTATAAGAAAGGAATTCATATCGATAGAAATGCACAAATATAAATCCAATAAAATAATTCTGCTATCAAAATAAGTGAAATTTGTATTAAAAATAGTAGTATTCCAAAACACATATTGATTAAACCTGGTATCTTTCCTAGTTATTTGAATCTCTAACAGCCCTTTAATATGCTTGACCTCTACTATTAAAACAAGATTTTCAATAGTGCAAGCTCTGCTCTCCATACATAATTCAGAATGCAAAAGAAAAATCCTCAATAATCCCTTAGATCTGAGATTTACTCTCCTCTCACCAACAACTCTAGATCCCCACTACAATAGTTCTTTTCAGAATTACAGAATTGCAGAGAAGATAATCCTTGTGCTTACTCTACAATCCACTATTTATAATTTACCAAATGGATTCCAAAATAGGAGAGTTGTTGAAGATTAATTCTGCTCCGACAATCTTCAATGGTCCAAATTCCCATTCTTCTATTGTTGGAGCAATCTCATTGATTCAAATATTCCTTTCTTCATCTCTTCAACTATTTCCCTATCAAAACCAATCAAAATTTAATTAAAATGAAAATAAAAATAAAAAAAAATTACTAAATCCGGAATACAAAAGATCTCCAATCAAAACTTAATTACATATAAAACAAAATTGAGTTTTTCATTGATCCTTGTAAATATATAATTATTCAAGGAGGCCATAGTCGAATGGTTCTGCACTCAATAGAGGCTAGGAGCAAATGAAAATGCAGAAAATTAAACTCAGAAAATGAATTTTGTTTATAAATTCGTAGCTCGATATTCTACTTAATTTTAGACTCATTAAATGATCAAATCTGATTATAAAACCACTTCATTAATATTATCCATGATTTTATCTATCCAAAGAGTCATCCTGGGCCTCATTTGGCTAAGTAAAACTCAACTTATGAGCTTACGAAGTTGAAGAATAAAAAATGCCAGAATTCTGAAAAATTTGTTGTGTGGGCTTAAAATAGGAATTTTTTTAATTAAAATCGAATCCCAAATTAAATTATAATTATTTTTTAATTAATACTAATTTAATTTTAATTACATGATTAAACTAATTAATTACAAATTAATTATAAACCAATTTCAATTAATTAAAAACTAAAACAAATTTAAAGTCAATTAAAATATGATTATATTATATTAATAATATAATTGCGTTATATTAAAATTATAATTATAACATAATTATATTAAAATAAAAATATAATATATATTAACACGAACCATACTCACTAAAATCAAACCTACCCTGCCCCGCTCCCCCTCCCAAAAAAAAATAAAAAATCAATACGTGATGTTTTAATAATACGAAATGGAGGGAGGAGAGTTAGTCAATGTGTGGAGGAGGAGGAGGCATGTGAGGTGGAGTGACAAGGAGATGAGCGAGGATGTCAACGTGACGTAGCGTGATGTAGGAGCAGAGGTTGGGAGTCATAGGGAGGCGAGTGAAAACCTTAGGCTAAAATAAAATAAGAACCACATAAAACAAAAATGGGAGATTGGAGGTCGGGTGATATCGTAAATTTTAAAATGCGCACAAAATAAAAAATCTGATACACTGATGTTTCGATATTGGGATATTGGAGGTTTTTAATATCAGAGGATTTAAATCAGAATAATTATTTCAAGGCTTTTAAATTTCGAAATATTTGTATCGGAAGGGAGGAGGTGAGGTGAAGTGGGGTCCAATTGACATGGAATTAAAAAATCTACAAAATGAAGTACTATCACTTTGCAATTTTGAGTTTTTTGGGTCTTATAATTTCTTTTAAAATTAGGAATTAGAAGAAATTACCAATATCCCTAAAACACATTATTTTAACCGTGTTACAATTTCGCTGGACTATTTTGTAGGACCGTTAGTGAAAATTGAAGAAAGTAGTAAAAATTAACTAGGGATTACGTTTTTTTCAATGAATTATTAATTTATTTACAAAAATTAAAATAATATACATTTATTACATTTTTAAACCCACGCAAAAAAATTATCAAACTTCAAAGGAGTGTCATTTGCAAACCGGACAACCAAATGAGACAAAATGAGTATCGATGGAAATCTTGATAAAATTTGAACTTAATGAAATAATCAAAATAGAAATCCAATTAAAATAGAAAAATGGAAAATTTGTAGGACAATTAACTAAATGAAAATCATTAAAGTTTTTTTAGCAAAAAATAATGGAAAGGGTCCCCATTATTTGAAGTAAACAAATGAAAAATGAGGAGTGTTTGGATTTCCCTATAGCATTGGCGACACACTCAAAAGAACCAGTTATCTATGGTTAAAGATAATGAACTTTAATTTACTCAAAGGTTAAAAAATGATGAAGTTCATGAAATTTTCTAATAATAAAACGTTTTCATGTGTTCCACATAAATAGATTAAGCATTATGAGTTTGAAAAGATAAGTACTTAAATCATACTTGAGTCATAAGTCATGAATCCAAATTTTAGGAAAATAATATTTTAAAATTACCTCATATGAGAAATAGAAGAAGGTACATATATGAGTTTTTTGATAAATCATATATCCATTGTTATGAATGGTATCTGGTATCACTTTGCTATTAGCCAGCCTAAATAGTACCCCGACGAAGTTGTATTTTATGAAATTCAATCCTAGCCCCCACTACCAGTGAGCATACATATCCCCTACGAGTTTACCTGTATTTCCCATGTTTCCTCTTTTGGTCACCCTTTTGATAAGCACATTTGCAAGCTTTAGTTTATGATGTATCTAAGTGAAATAGGTGGGATGGTAATAGAGACTTATGTTAATGGATACAATACTTTCATAATGTTGACTCCAAAAATATTTCACTGCGACTATCAATCAGAGGTTTTCATAAAGTGGAGGGGTAGGAGGGATTCATTGAGTTAAATCCAGGTCATTTCTTTCCTTGAAAACATAAAACCTATCACTTAGAAAGGAATTTTGTTCCTTCATGAAAACATTTTAAGGCCAGAGGACTTTATGGTTCCATAAAAATATAATCCTTTAATGATAAATGAAATTCATTGAAATAGATAGAGTAAAAAATTCCTATCTATTCCAACTATTGTTGGGTGAGGAAAATTACCTTACACATAAATCTTAGCATATTCACCAAAATCAATCCAAAACCGAAAGCAAAAGAAAAAAATTACAATCTCATGTAGAAAAAGAAATCAACAAACTCTAAAAAATGTAAAAAAGAAGAAAGAAAAATCTCAAAGAAAAAATCCAAATTTAGAGAACCAACTCCAACAATATTAATTATACAAATGTCTCAACATAGGAGTAAAATAATATAAGCATGTGTACATTCCTTGTTATCTTGCATGAGGCTCACAAAATGTAAAGAGTGAATAGCAGTTATGAGGTCAAATTTAGCCCAAATTAGAAAAAAAAAATGTTCACTTCAAATTTTCTTGCTTCATAGCAAAACTTGCATTAAAACATCTTAACCATTTTCTAATAAAATAAATACTTAAATAAACATACTTAAAATTCATAAACTCTCCAATTTAGCTGATTTGATAAACATTGTAATTGTTATTCCAAAATTCAGAGGCAACAACAAAAAGAATGAGCTCCAAATATTAGTCATTGAGGATGTGAAAAAGGATCATGAAGACCTGCAAAAAAATGTTTTATATCAGCAAAAACTAAAAACAAAACTGAAACAAAAGGGTAAAGAAATGAAAATGAATGAAAGTGGGTGTATGAAACTTACCAAAGGAGAATTTCATTAAATCTTACCTGAGAGATATTATTTTCTCCAATAAAGGATAACCTATTCTTTCGATTAAAATTAAAATCATGAAGGATTTGAACTTTTTTGAAACCGTGTTGACCCAAATCATTATTTATTGAATCTAACTAATGCAAGAAGTAAATTAGAAGAAAACAATGTTTCATGTCCAGGGAATTTGAAATAGACCAAATCCACATAAGTGAGAATGAAGTGATGCATGTTTATGAATTGTAGCAAGGATTTTTCTCATAATATTACAAGTTTCATATCCACTCATGATTCTCATAAATTGTCCAGAATAATGACCAAGAACAATGTAATAGATATGTGTAGATGGAGAGGTCTTGAAATTTTGTATGTTAAATATAATGTGATATATCAAAACTAAAATATAAGAGAAATAAAAAATTATTTAACCATGTTCGTGTTCCAAATTCCTTACCGATTGTTGCATTACCAAAGTTGTTGGTCAAGTGTGCCTTGAAAGGAAAGTGAATATGCTCACTAAAAGATGACCCAGCTAATAAAAATGTGCATCCAATAATGAGTCAAAGGAAAAAATGTAAATGAACCACATGTGATTAAATTTCTCATTAGCTAAGCATATTTCCAAGAATAGTAAAAGAGGCCCATGTTCATACACCACGAATAATGTATGTCCCTATAATCACAAAGTCATCCTGATGAATGAATACTTGGATTTGAAAAAATTATGATTAAAATACATCCAATTTTTTTACCACCATGATAAAATGAATGTAGCATATATAGACAAAGATAATTAAACAAGACTTCATGTGAACATAGTGAAGGATCAGAATGAATTCATCCAAGACCTACAAAATTCTTAACCTGATATTCTGAAGTTATGAGTTTCCGAGAGAATAAAAGTGAAAGGTGAGAGCTCAATTTTTCCAAAAATCTTAATGGGGAAAACTTCAATAAACAAAGGCTTTGCTTCATAACGTTTCTGGTGACTTTTATTTCAGTAAGTTTGATTTGATTTCACCTCCAATATGAGAAGTATCAGTATTTAAAATATTAAATGGAATCAAGATCTTGGAACAAAAAAAAAATTGTGTAAATTTTACAAACAAAAATTGATATATTGATCATGTCTGATAATGAATGATTGTTAAATTTATAATGTAGGAACATTGTCTTTCTAGTACATCAAACATCCACACATCAGAGGTTAAATTTTCGTAAGAGTTTATAAAGTAGTTCCGATGACTTTCATTTCGATAATGAAATAATTTTAAGGTTTGTAAAAATGATTGCAAGAGCACTTACATTTACTTGTAAAATTAGCTTTTGAGGAGAGGGGTTTGAGATTTAATAAATATGAGAATAAATTGTGTGTCAAAGATTTTGAAAACCTTTTTGAAGCCAAAATCAACTTACAAAACTCTGAGACCACAAAATCACAATGAAGATAATTAAATAGGTGTCATTTCCTTTATTAAGTATAATGGACATGATAGTGGAAGAAAATGAAATGTGGATCTCGGAGAGGTAAACCTTTAAATTTGTTTTAAATGCTTCCAATATAATACAAACCCAAAAATCCAATAAGCGAGCAAATCTGAAATTATGAAGAAAGATCTCGTAAAATTGAAAAGAAAAGGATCAAGATTGCAATATTCACCAATTTAGAGGCTCTCAGTCCCTTCGAGAGAAAATAATATCATTATAGGGAAAACAATTGGAAAGTGTAATGCAATCGTTTAACTCAACCTGGCAGCTGTGATATTTTTAATAGGCATAGATAAAATAAGGGATAAGATCATTTGCTACAAGTGTTTTTTGTGAATTATCCTTTGTTTGCAGTAAATCTGAGCAATGAAGAATGTAAGTGATTCATTTCAGTTGCATCAATGAGAGGAAGAATATGATTATTGACTCATATTGCTAAGTGAAAAACATGAATTTACATGATTCTGCACGCATGTGCGTATTAGAAGAAAAATATCAGAGAAATATTATGGTTGTGTTTTTGAAACATGAGATATTTTTACCTTCGGGTAGTATTTCATTATTTAAAATGTAACGGATAACAATATAAGCAGGAAGGGATATCAAAGGTCTTGTATCATAGATTTGATATCGAGGGTTGAAAAGAGTGAAAAATGATAGGAAATTTTGATATGGAAGTTCTAATATGGGTAGAAGGGGTTTATTGGAGAATCAAAGGATTGCAAATATTTGAGAAAGCGATATGAGGATATCAGAGTATCAGAGATGCCATATATCAGAGGATGGGAGAAAAGAGATATTGAAGGATTAGAGGATCAAGATATCAAACTATTTTGAGTGATGCTTATATGAAAAGTTCTAATATTGAGAAGCTTTAATAACGCTATATGGAAATCTTGTGGGGTCAAACCTTTTAAAATATTTTAATTCAAAGGAAAGTGCCCAACACAACTTTTCCTTTTAACAAAAGCCCCTTTAATAATTATATTAACTATCGGGAATATTTTATCGGAGAATGATTTTATCGAAACATTTTTATGACGAGATTTACGATATTATAATGATATGATATGAATCTTTCGATAATGTATTAATGTCCTATCGGTTTTTTAATGAATATAAGAAAAACTAAAGAATACCCAAATTCTAACGAAATAAAAAATACTTCCATGAACATGTTGTGGATTTAAAAATGGTTGGCTCCTTACTTATCTCAAGTCTCCAAAATCAACTCAATGAAGACCTGCAAAAAGAAACAAAACAGAAATAAGAAATAAACTATGAAAAAGGAGAAAAGCTAGCAATAGATGAAGATGAACTTGATAATACATACCTGGAAGAGTATTGACTGTAAGTTTACCTCATGAAACTTCAATTTCTCACATGTTTTTCTCAAAATTCGCATATGGTCAACAACATCTACTTATTTAATCCAAAATGCCAAGTATGAATTTTCAAATTACATCTAATCGAATTTGCATCAGAGGACAAGAGTGGTGAATATGAGCCTTTTTAGAAACACTTGTGAATCAAAAATTTCCAAGCTATAACAAATCCTTGGAATTACTTCATATATGATTAATGTGATGAATTTTTACAAAACAAGACAACCAGGCTTTCACAAGTGTGTATTATTTGATTCTATAAGAACTTTGATATGTTCAAATCCACTTTTCCATAAATTGAAAAGAGATGCCAAGTAAAACCTGGATTCATTACTTTCTTATTAAAAATCTGCAATAATGCAATAAATGTAAACAAAAAAGGAACCTAAATAAAAATTTATCTATTTCTATTGCTAACTGAATAAAAAGGAAACATGACTAGGTATAGTCATACTTTTGATGTAACCGTGCAAGAAATTTGTTTCCTGCGTGTATGTACAGATCAAACATCAGTAACAAAAATAAAAATATAAATAAACTAAGAGAACTAAATCTAAATGCAGAATGTACATTTATTACTAATATACTTACAGAAAGCAGATTATTTACAATTACCTTCCCTTGAAATGTCCCTTCCAGCTGAATTTCAATTGGATGATATAAATATGGATGGAATTCCATTAATGATTCGAAGATGTTTAAAGGAGATGATAACAAGCTAGATTGTGGAACGAACTTTTAGATACAACTGTCTGCAAAAAATTTTCAATCTTATGTGCATATGTTAAATTATTAATAATCTTCTGTGAAGGAAAACTCTCCAAATGTCTTTCAAATGGGTCAACAAAGTATAGATGGAAGTTTCATAGTTTCAATGAAATATCATTAATTGAATTATATGTTTTGTCATATTGTGAAAATACATTCTCTTGTTGGCACTACGTTTGAGAAGAAAGAAGCAAGTGATAAGAGATGAACATCAATTGGAATTGGAAGATTCATAGCTCTTGATGTTCATGATTATGATTTGAAACTTCATTTTCCCATTCAGGAAATGCATTAATTGAGTGTTCAATAGTAAACCTCTCAATATGTCAGCATAATATATCTAAAAATTAAAAATTGAAAACAGAAAGTAATTCTGAATTCAAACAAAATGGAAAAACAATAAAATCAAATTATTATCTGCAGTAGTAATACAATTATTACTACAACACAATTGGGACTGACTTGAAGTAGTTTGTTGGCATGTGTTGTCCTTGATGGCAACCTACTTGATGAAATAAGACTGTTGGCGATATGATGCAATGTGTTGTCCTTGATTGCAACCTATTTGATGAAGTTTTTCTTGATGGAAACGTATTGTACTTGATGGAAACATACTTGATGAAGTTGTCCTTGATGGAAGCCTACTTGATGAATTAAGGGGGAGATTGTTGGAAATGTGATACAATGTGTTGACTTTTATGGAACCTTCTTGATGAAGTTGTTAATGATGTAACTCTGATGTATCGACATATCAGTTCAGAAGTAGCAGAAGAAAGGAATTCAGAAAGTGCCAGAATAATGTTGAACAAAGTATGTCACAATGCATACGCGGGTTTGATGAGGAGAAATAGCGTATGTACGTGGAAAAGTACATGCCAAGTTGCGTATGCCCTATTGTGCTCTAAATTTATAAAACCAAGAGACTTGACCATGGTATTGACCCATTGTATTGAGCGCTGGATTATCTATTTGATCTCGTCTAGGAATACCATCATATGTTGAGTGGTTTTGACTCATGGTATTGATAAAGGCCAAACCTATAAAAGGAGAAGATAATAATAGTGCAAGTGTGCAAGTGTCTGGGTTTTAATGAATACTTCACTCTGAAGTATATCTGCATGGATGAACTCTGTTCTTTATTGATAGATCTGAATTAGTGATGCACCTATGAAGAAAACGATGAAGTGGGATCTCTAGATCTGAAATGTATATGTATTTCATAGATCTATTCATGGAATGTTTAGATCTGAGATGTGGTGAAATACTTTCTGAAGTGAAGGATGAAATCTGAGTTGTTTATCTGATCTGAAGAGCTGCATAGTCCTGAAAAGTTACAGATGTATACGCAGGTTCACTTCAGTAAAAGCGCGTGTATACACGGGTTTTCTTAAGGAAAAGCACGTATGGTCAGTTAAGGTTTTTCTGGAGAATGCACAGAAGTATATGCAAGTTGGTTTCTGAGAAAGCGCGTATATATGCAGGTTCAGTGTAGTAAAAGCGAGTATTAAATCTAGGGTTTTGTTGAATTATGTGGTATGAAATGTCTGATCTGTTGTGATGTTTTACTTCTATCTGTCAATGATGTATTCATACAGATCTGGGTTGTTTGAATGTTGATTATGATGTTGATTAAGTTGATTGAAGATCAAGTTTTTGGTTGATTGGTTGATGATTCAATGAATGAATTGATGGGATTATAAGTTTCAGTTTGATGAATGTTGAGCTTAAATGTATGGAGTGGGTCTAGTCTAAAAATCTGATGAAAAGTGGCCTACAAGGTATGATGTATGGAAGCTATTGGATCCAGTATGAAAATTGATGAAACGCGGTCCGCAATGGTGCTGAAGGTCGAAGCCTTCAGTGAGGGGGTTGTAGCTCCCTTCCAGTAGTAGCTGGTAAATGAGAGCAGGGGGTAGTAGCTCCCTTCCAGGAGAGGCTGGTAAACGAGAGCAGGGGGTCGTAGCTCCCTTCCAGGAGAGGCTGGTAAACGAGAGCAGGGGGTTGTAGCTCCCTTCCAGGAGAGGCTAGTAAACGAGAGAAGGTTGTAGCCTTCTGCAAGTGGGTGCCTGTGTGCTGGTATGAGTCTGTGCCAACACAATGTTGTAAGATGTTTTCTTTATAATAAATATTGAAGACTAAGACAACGACAGCGGTGGTTTTCTCCTGAATTGGGTTTCCACCTTAAATCCTGGTGTTCATGTGTGTTGCTTATGTGTGATGATTTATTCTGTTCTTACTGCACATGTTTACTGCTAAATAAATATCTAATGAATGAATGATGCAATGATCTAAGTAAAGAATTATCTGCATAATGAGATCTCTGGTAATACGCGAGTTTCATTGAGGATATCCACGTGTATACGCAACTTGGGTTAATTAAAGTAGCGTATGGGTTTTAGAGAAAGAAAAAGTAAAAAGTTTTTAGTCTGCACTAAATAGTGATTCACCCCACCCCCCCCCCTCAGTATTTTTCCCAACAATTGGGATCAGAGCGGGTCCTTTTTGCAGAAGCTTGATCGCTTGAAGGAGATCTGTCACAATGGGAAGGAAGAAAAAGAAGAAGGCTACTAAAAAGGAAATATCCTAGAAAACATGTGCAACAGAAAATGAAGAAGATAAAACAGGTACTGATTGTTGTTCTTGTGATTCACCTTCTTGTGCATGCAATGGTGAAGATAGTGAAAGTAATGTTATGGATCTAGAAGAAGCTCTCAAGATTAAAGTTGAAGAACAACAAAGATCATCTAATAAGCAAGAATCTATCTACAAAGAAATGATCTCTAGAATGAAAGAAAAAATAGAAATGTATCAAAAACTGCAGGATAAAGCAACCTATCAAAATAGAAGACTTGAAGAAGAAATCCTCTGTCTCAATACAAATCTGGAAAAATAAAATAAGAAGAATGAAGAACTTAAAGCAGAAATCATCTCCCTGAAAGCAGATCTTGAAGATCTTCTACAGACATTTGAAGAACAAGAAAATGGGTTGAAAGAAGAGATTCTAAAATTGAATGATCAAGTAGAAGAAGGAAGAAGGAAAGAAGAAAGTATGAAGCAGCAATGCCAAAAATTGGAGGTTGAGGTAAACATTCTAAAGGGTAAATTAGAAGAAAAAGATAAACTCTTGAGCTTTCAAGATAGTACTAAGATTCTGGACAATATTCTTAGTAGTCAAAGGTCTCCCTCTATTAAATTTGGTCTTGGTTTTCATGAAACTGTTAAAGGAGAATCTAGTTCTCAAGGAAGTGCTAAAGATTCAAAGGATATCAATGCAAAACCTGAAGTGTTGAAAGATACAAAAGGTCAACCGACAATCATGAACTCTCAAAAGAAATCATTCCCTCCTAACTATAGAAGCATCAATAATGTTGAATGCTTTAAATGTCATAATTATGGGCATGTTGTAGCCAATTGCAGAAGCAGATCATTTCAGTCACATACAAAAAGATTCTACATAGAAAGGTACTCTGGTTTCTTCAAGGGATATTGTTTTTCATGTAGCAAGTATGGTCACAAAGCAGCTGATTGCAATAGAAGAAAGAATAGAAAAACATACTATGATCCTTATGCTTACTTTTCTGGTCACATAAGATGTTATGCTTGTAATAAGTATGGACATGTAGAAAAAGAATGTAGGATGAACAGATCTGAGAAATTGGATAATTTTCAGCACACAATAAGAAATTTCAAGCAAAGCTAGAAAAGGAAGGAGAACCAGTCAAAAACGTAGGGGATAATAATCCTACTGCAGTCATTTGCTTCTAAAGCCTACTTCTCATAATGACTGCAGAATGATGTGAGATACATTATAGGGATTAGTAATGTATCATCATAGGGGGAGCAATGTATGGTGATTCTCATGGTTGGTTTCATAATTCTGGTTATGTTTATTTCTGACAGTGCATCTGATGTGAAGAAGACATGTATAGGAGGTACAAATTCAGGGGGAGAAGAAGGATTGTGAAATTTTCAGTGTTTCACTTTCCATACACGGGTTTAATGAACTAAAGCCGCGTATACACGCGAGTTCTGCTAGAGACAGTTGCATATGCTTTTCTGATAAGAAAAATAGTAAGAGAGCTAAAGATCAGGAACACAGGTTCAGGGGGAGCATCATTCTAACAACTAATGATTGCATTGTTGGCATTGTATCTAATTATTCCTTAGTTCTTGCTCAAATGATGATGATATGATACATGGTTTCGTATGATGAGATTATGGATGAGCCCCGATTGCTTTTTTCTGAAGAGTATCTTTTGTTTTATGGATGAAATGGAAGTCTTATGATTCAGAGATAAGGATAGATCATGCACACAAATTTGATTAAAGATAAATCATTAAGATCTTGATGATAATAGATCACATGGATGATTGGTTGACACACATTTTCTATTGAAGAAGTTGTTCTGGTATGATAATTCCTATTGGGAAGAATTTGTTGATGCTATAAAAAGTCTGAAGGCCTGGTTACTGATGCACTTAGGAAAAAAATGTTGGATGACACTTGAAAACATAGCTACATTGTCCTATATTTCTTCTCTCATATATCCCAGGGAGGCATTCAAATATCTCAGATGGAAGCTGGGAGTTTTCTCTGCCATGTACAAAATCAAAACTGCTTAAATTCAGAAGATTAAATTGGATATGCGGGTTTTCTGAAAGACAGTTGCATATATACGCGAGTTTATACAAAGAAAACCGCGTATGGTTAGTTGCTGACAAATTTTACTTCGGGTCAGCATTCTTCAGCACAACTGCAGTACTGTTTGGTATCTCTGATGCTGTATGGTATCTCTAATGATGTTTCAGCTCTTATATTTCTGTTTCATTCTCTGATATTGGGTAAATATGCCTTGATGATTGGTAGTTGAAAGCGTTCAGGTTGCACAAGCTAAGGAGGAGTTTTGGTCATATGGAAAGGATGCATTGGATGCACAGTTTCAGGGGGAGCATTAGCCTTGCTGAATGTAATGCATTGTTGGCATTATGATGGTTCTGAAATATGATCTCATGATTGAGATTCCTTGATCTTGATTATAAAAAGTCATATTTGTAATTTGATTAAAAGGTCATGTTGAGACCTATGATGTAAAATTGTAATATTCAGTCATGTAAGGAATTTTTCAAAGGTGTAAACTCACTTGGTTGGGTACTTGAGTCAAATTTGTAAACCCACTTGGTTGGGTAGTTGAGTCAAAATGTGTAAACCCACTTGGTTGGGTACTTGAGTCACATATGTAAATCCACTTGGTTGGATCATTGATGTAAGTATGAGTCCTTGGTGATAGGAAAGTTCATAGAGTCATGTAATTCATTGAAAAAAATATGTTTGAAGATTCAGCATGAACTCAGGGGGAGCATGGTAACTTCAATGCACATCAGATCTGCAGAGCTCTTCTTTCTACATGAGAAGAAGAACCTTGTTTTGGTTTTGATCCGCCCTTTGCCCTTGATGTCAAAGGGGGAAAGTAGCATGGTGTTTGAATAAGGGGATAATATCATGGTGTTTGCATAATGGTTATAATCAATGTATCTATCTATTTTGGTGATCAAACACCATCATGGTTGCCATCAAGTCCAAAGGGGGAGATTGTTGGCATGTGTTGTCCTTGATGGAAACCTATTTGATGAAATAAGACTGTTGGCGATATGATGCAATGTGTTTTCCTTGATGGCAACCTATTTGATGAAGTTGTTCTTGATGGAAATGTATTGTACTTGATGGAAACATACTTGATGAATTTGTCCTTGATGGAAACCTACTTGATGAATTAAGGGGGAGATTGTTGGCAATGTGATACAATGTGTTGACTTTGATGGAACTTGCTTGATGAAGTTGTCCATGATGGAAAATTACTTCATGAGTTGTTAATGATGTAACTCTGATGTATCTACAGATCATTTCAGAAGCAGCAGAAGAAATGAATTCAGAAAGTGCCAGAATAATGTTGAACAAAGTATGTCACAATGCATATGCGGGTTTGATGAGGAGAAGTAGCATATGTACGCGGAAAAGTACGTGCCAAGTCGCGTATGCGCTATTGCGCTCTAAATTTATAAAACCAGGGGACTTGACCATGGTATTGACCCATTGTATTGAGCGCTGGATTATCTAATTGATCCCGTCCAAGAATACCATCGAATGTTGAGTGGTTTTGACTCATGGTATTGATAAAGGCTAAACCTATAAAAGGAGAAGAGAATAATAGTGCAAGGGTGCAAGTGTCTGGGTTTTAATGAATACTTCACTCTGAAGTATATCTGCATGGATGAAATCTGTTCTTTATTGATAGATCTGAATTAGTGATGCACCTATGAAGAAAATGATGAAGAGGGATCTCTAGAGTACGAAGTATATATTTCACAGTCTTGTTCATGGAATATTTGAATATGAGATGAAATGGCTTTTTCTGAAGTGAAGGATGAAATCTGAGTTGTTTATCTAATCTGAAGAGCTGCACAGTCCTAAAAAGTTACAGATCTATACGAAGGTTAGCTTCATTAAAAGCGCGTGTATACGCAGGTCTGCTTAGGGAAATGCACTTATGGGAATATAGGGTTTTCTGAAGAATGCACAGAAGTATACGTGGGTTGTTCTGCATAAAAGCGCGTACATACGCAGGTTCAGTGAAGTAATAGCGCGTATGGAATCTAGGTTTTTGTTGAAGTATGAGGAATGAAATGTCTGATCTTTTTTTTTGTTTTACTGCTATCTGTAAATGATGTATTCATACAGATCTAGGTTATTTGAATGTTGATTATGTTGTTGATTATGTTGATTAAAGATCAAGTTGTTGGTTGATTGGTTGATGATTCAATGAATGAATTGATGGGATTGTAAGTTTAGATCCCGATTTGATGAATGTTGCACTTAAATGTATGGAGTGGGTCAGGTGAAAATCGATGAAAAGTGGTCTAGGTATGATGTATGGAAGTTTGTTGGATCCAGTGAAATTTATAAGCAATGGTCCCTGATAGTCTTTGAAGGTCAAAGCCTTGATGGGGGTTATCGCTCCTTCAGTGGTAGTTGGTAGCCGAAGCGAGGGGATAGTATCTCCCTTCCGGAAAGGTACATTAGCGAGAGCGAGGGGGTTGTAGCTCCCTTCCGGGAGAAGGCGAAAACGGAAAGCGGGGGGTTGGGCGCTCCCTTCAAGGAAGGGTACAGTGGCATGAAGAGAAGGTTTGTGGCCTTCTATAGGTGGGGTGCACTGTGACGGTATGAGTCCCTGCGCCGACTGTGTTGTAAGATGTTTTCTTTTATAAATAATCCTTGAAAGTAGAGACAACAGCAGCGGTGGTTTTCTCCTGAATTGGGTTTCCACCTTAAATCCTGGTGTTCATGTGTGTTTCTTATGTGTGATGATTTATTCTGTTCTTACTGCACATGTTTACTGCTTAATAAACATCTAATGAATGAATGATGCAATGATCTATGTAAAGAATTATCTGCATAATGAGATCTATGGTAATACGCGAGTTTCATTGAGGATATCCACGTGTATACGCGACTTGGGTTCATTAAAGTAGCGTATGGGTTTTAGAGAAAGAAAAAGTTAAAATTTTTCAGTCTGCACTAAACACTGATTCACCCCCACCCCCCTCTCAGTATTTTTCCCAACATAGTTTCCTCTTCACAAGGATTGGCCAGAATAATGGAATTATAATGTTTTCCAATACCAACTTGTGAATTCAAGAGTGGGTGAGGACTATGAATATGAGTGATAATTTGATTATCGTAAAAATCATAGATTGGAATGGGTTCTTGAATGTTGAAATCATGAGTATGATTATTTTTTTGAAAATGAGAATTAGTTGAAAAACTTTGTGAGTTAGAGTGTTCCTCATTTTCACATATGATTTGGATTTGATCATGAGGATTCACTTGAGAAGAAGACAAATCAGCATCCTCAATGTTAGAGTAATTATCATAAATGACTTCACAACATTCTCCAAAATTCTCTTTAATCTCATATGATATATTAAAACAAGAAGAAATATGGAGCATATGTTGATTGATGCTAGAAGAATTATCAATGAATGATTCTCTATCTTGATAAAAACTAATTGGAAATCCATTTATATCAACTTCTATGTTTTCTAAATAACATTGAAGCAAAGAAGGCATACATTGCTATTAGAAAAAATATCAAGATATAGGTGAAAATGTGAATCAGAAGCAATGAATTTAAAAATATCTCTATTTGCATCATCTTGTAAATTATTTCCATTGAAAAATTAATATTCCAAATCATTTACTTGGCTAATTGTGCTTTCTTGAAGAACATTCTATGGTTGCCCTGAATTTTGTATTTGTTCAAGATGATAAAATTCAGAAATTTCTACAACAGATTGCATATTATTGGAAACTTCGATTTCTTCGTGTGCTTTCTGATTTATAATTTGATTTTTTTAATTAAATTTATAGTGATTTTCAGATTTCATGGTACATGGTCCTGCAATTTTATTTGTGATTTATTCTTGTAGTTGTTTATCAAATTATTGAAAGCTTTGGGATAATGGTTCATCAACATAATTATCATTAATATCGTAAGTGTTGTGTACTATATTTAATAATTTATCATACATGGCTGAGGATACTTCATCATGATTAATATGCACCTCTATATCAGAATTTTTGAGAATATTACTATAAGTTGAAGGAGAGTCATCAAAGCTTGCAATTGTTTCATATGGAATTAAAGTTGGAATGCAAGGAATATAACTAATATATTCAAACCAATCTATTAATTCAATTCCTAAAGGTTTGTCTTCATTTTTGAATCTTAAACAATTTAATCAAAATATAACAGTAAATTCTATGAAAAACTCATTTTCAAACCTTCGTAACTCTTCAAATTAACCACATACATGTTTATAATCACATCCATCTAATTTACAAAGGAATATTGTGATAAATTGATCCCAACTGTGAATAGAGGCAACTCAAAGATATTGACACCAAATTTTGGATTTTCCTGAGAAAGTAAGAGTAAATATATTGCATAAAATACCTTCATCAATATCATGAAAAGTGGAATTTGAAAAAGTTTCAATAAATTGTAAAGAATGATCAAATGCATAAACATTTCTCTTACCATTAAACTTTACCTTTGACAAGTGTCTTACTATTTGTGGTGGAGTATTGGTAGATGCATGTCCAGAGATACAACTCCAAATGGGATGTTTTAGAGGAGCCATTGTGGAAAAAATAAAACTTTAAAATAAAAAAATAAAAATCCAAAATACAACAATTATTCAGTCCCTCCTTCTAGTGGAAAAAATGTTGTAAGCTCAAAATTCTCTGCCTCAACATTATAAGGGAGACTACTTGGTTGGGACCTTATAGCAACTCCTTTTCCATTTGGAATGGGGGTTCCAACTAGTTAAACTAGGTCCATTTACCTTTACTCTATCTCTACTGACCTAAAATATGACTTTTGTTTACCAATAGACAAAATATATCAGATAATCCCTCTTGTTGATCAGGCAAGAAAGTGATCCTTAAGTTTATCTAGGGATCAGCCAAGCCACAACTAATTTTTTCCTCTCTAATAAGAGGATTTCTAGGAATGCAATATAAAAATTTATCCTATAATGCAAGAAAAAATAAATAAATCCTAATCCTTTCTCGATTTGGAAAATATAGATCTAACACAATCGAGAGAAACATAATTAAATTATTGGGATTTAAATATTTCTGCCTCATAGTGAATGCCAAGCTAACAAAGTAGTTCAATTAACTGGTATGATGAATGTTAGAAACACATTTTGTCTAGAGATCTATTAACAATAATAGTTAATCATTAACATTGAGAATCAGTTCTCATAATTATAATAACCATTAAACTATTAACAATGAAATATGAACCAATAACATTAGAAAATTTATGAGTAAGTAGTTACTCAGAAATATGGTTTCAATTGACAAGAGAAAAAGACAAAATTGATAACAGACTCATGAGACAAAAAATTTAGATAGTTGATATGTAAGAAATGAATTCATATCGACAGAAATTCACAAATATAAATCCAATAACATAATTATGCTATCAAAAGGAATGAAATATGTATTAAAAATAATAGTATTCAAAAACACATAATGATTAAACCTGGATTCTTGCCCAATTCTTTGAATCTCTAGTAGTCCTTTACAATGCTTTAACTTTGTTGTTAAAACAAGAGTTGCAATAGTGCAAGTTCTACTCTCCATACATAATTCAGAATGAAAAATAAAAATCCTCAATAATCCCTCAGATCTAAGATTTACTCTCCTGTCACCTACAGTGCTAAATCCCCATTACAATAGTTCATTTAGGAATTCCATAATTGAAAAGAAGAGAAGCCATGTGCTCATTCTACAAATCACTATTTATAATTTAAAAAATGGATTCTGAAATAGGTGAGTTGTTGAAGAGTAATTTTGCTCCAACAATCTTCAATAGTCCAAATTGTTATTCTTCTATTGTTGGAGCAATCCCATTGATTGAAATATTTTTTTCTTCATCTCTTCAACTATTTTCGTATCAAAACGGAACAAAATTTAATTATAATGCAAATTAAAAAAAAAAAAACCAAAATCCTAATATTGAATACAAAATATCTCCAATCAAAACTTAAATAAAGAAATAAATAAATAAAAATATAAGCTTTTCATTGACCCTTATAAATATATAATTTTTTAAGAAGAACATAGTCGAATGAATCTACACTCATCGGAGGCTAGGAGCAAATGAAAATGCAGAACATTAAACTCAGAAAATTAATTTTGTTTAAATTTTTGTAGCTTGATATTCTGCTTAATTTTGGACTCGTTAAATGATCAAATATGATTATTAAACTAGTTCATGAATATTCTCCATGATTTTATCTATTCAACAAGCCGTCCAAGGCCTCATTTGGCCAAGTAAAACTCAACTGATGAGATTCCAAATTTGAATAATCAAAGCTACCAAAATTCTAAAAAATTTGTTGTCTAGACTAAAACTAGATTTTTTTAATTAAAATCCAATCCTAAATTAAATTATAATTATTTCTTAGTTAATACTAATTTAATTGTTATTACATTATTAGACTAATTAATTAAAAATTAATTATAAATCAATTTTAATTAATTAAAAACTAAAATAAATTTAAAAGTTAATTAAAATATGACTATATTATATTAATATTATAATTAAATTTTATTTAATTATAATTATAATTATATTATATTATAATAAAAATGTAGTATATATTAACAAGAACCATACTCACTAAACTCAACCCCCCCCCCCAAAAAAAAGGAAAACAAATCAATACGTGATTTTTTAATAATACGAAATGGAAGGAGGAGAGTTAGTCAATGTATGGAGGAGGATGAGGCACGTGAGGTGGAGTGATAAGGAGATGAGGGAGGAGGTCAGCGTGACCTAAGAGCAGAGGTTGTGAGTCATAATAAGGCGAGTGAAAACATTAGGCTAAAATAAAATGGGCACCACATAAAACCAAAATTCGAGATCAGAGGATGGGTCATATCGCAAATTTTAAAATGCGCACAAAATAAAAACTTTGATACGTAGATGTTTTGATATCGGGATATTGGAAATTTCGAATATCACGGGACTTAATCAAAAGAATTATTTTGGGGCTTTCAAATATCGAAATAATTATTTTGAGAATTTTAAATATTGGAAGCTTTGTATCGGAAGGGAGGAAGTGAGGTGAAGTGAGGTCCACTTGATGTGAAATTAAAAATTTTACAAAATAAACAATAACTATTTTTCAATTTTAATTTTTTTTAGGTATCATAATTTTTTAATTAGGAGTTAGAATAAATTGTCGAGATCTCAAAAATAAATTATTTTAATTTTTCTACAATTTGGCTAGGTGATTTGTAGGATCGTTAGTGAAAATTGAAAAAATTAGTAAAAATTAACTAGGAATTAATTTTTTTCAATGAATTACTAGTTTATTTACAAAAAATTAAATAATATACATTTTTTAACTGAGACATCAAAATGATCAAACTTCACAAGAATGTCATTTGCAAACCGGATAACCAAATGAGACAAAACAAGTATCGATGGAAAACTTGCTAAAAGTCAAACTTAATGAAACAATCAAAATAGAAATTTGACGAAAATAAAAAAAAATGGAAAAATTGTAGAACAACAAAATGAAAATCATAGAATGTGTTTTAGCCAAAAATTAATGAAAATGCTCCCCATTATTTGAAGTAAACAAATGAAAAATGGGGGGTGTTGGGTTTTCCCTACAACAACTGCAAACCCGCTCAAATTTACAAAGACGATGATAGCATGAACAAGGTTCCATGTACAAGTTTAGGAAAATTTCATCAAGGCTTTGGAAGCATGAGTTGAAACCTGATGATGAAGAAGGAAAAAAATACCAAAAAAGTCACAAGCATAAAAGTGAGGATACCGTTACAGGTGTAACTCCACCAAGTACTCTAAAGAGGAGGATAGGAAGCCATGATCAGTTTTATAGCACTGCAACTAAAAGACATAATCGGAAAGAAAGGTAACAAAAATATTTCATGATAGAATAACTTCAGAACAAAAACCTCGTATGTTCGATGGAGAGGCGAGGAGGGATGACGAAGCAGAGGCATGGCTTCTAGGAATGAAGAAGTATTTGAGGGTCCATAATTGCTTTGAGAATATCAAGGCAAGGGTAGTCATTTTAGCTTGAAGGATAAGGCTGATATATGATGGGAAGGTCTAAGGAATGTAAAGGATATCAGAGAGAAAGAATTGTATTTGAGGATATTTGAGAGGTATTTCCAAGAAATATACCTAGTTTAAAGGTATTATGATAGTAAGGCAAAGGAATTCTATAAGCACAAACTAGGGAAACTGACATATGATGAATATACAACCAGATTTTGGGAGTTAGATAGATATGTACCTTACATCAAGGATGAGAAGACAAAGATTCAAAGGTACCTCAACGGACTGCCACAAGAATTAAGAGACATAATAGAAATTAGTGAGCCTAAAACATTGGAGGATACCATCAGGAAAACGAAGAATTTTTATGCACAATACAAGCATAAGAATGAGTCTAGAATGGATTGGAAAACAAAAGGAAAATATAGTTTTAAATAAAAAGGGAAAAAGTATGCAGGACATCATCTAGGAAGAGGAAATGTGAAATTTTCCACTTATTCCAAGTGTGGGTTTCGGCAAAAACCCATTGTTATTGATAAATACTAATTCTCTAAGCCTGTAGGAGTTGTAGCCGAGGGGTTCATGAGAGAGCCCATGTAGTGTTGGATTTTTGGAGAAAATCACAAGAAGATGTACTATCCCAATTGACCAAAGGATGTCCCAAGGCTTTACAATGTGCAAGGGGCATGAATTGTGAAGGATGTAGCTCATAGTATGCCATAGATTTACGTCACATTGGAAAACAGGTAGGTTGATCTCCAAGCATCAGTGATCGAGATGGAAGGTATGATCCATAACTATTTGGCTTCAATTTTGATAGACCCAGGTTACATCCTCAATTATTTTGGCACCAAAATTTCATAGACATGTGCATTTTAGAAGATAGTCCATGAAAAATCATGTTTGTTGCAATTAGCAACAAGGACTAAGAGGCGAGTTGAAAATGTTGTGAGGTCATGCCCATTAGTAATAAAAGACATTCCCACATACACAAACTTGAATTTATTATTATTGGGTTCATACAACATATTAGTAAGCATGGATTGGTTGGCAGACAATAAGACCAAAATTTATTTCTTTAGTAAGTCAATTGAATGTGTTACCCACAAGGGGTAAAATGTGACACTATAGGTAAAAATAAAATAAGGGACAATTCAATAAATATTAGTGTTGCAAATGAAGAAATGTAACCAGAAGGGGTGTGAAATGTATTTTTTCGAAATGACCAATGAAATAGAAATTAAGAGAAACATTTTGGAAGACCACCCAATTCTAAGACAATTCGAAGATGTGTTTCCTGAATAAATCCCAAGATTTCCACCAAGGAGGGAAATTGATTTCTCAATAGAAGTTTTTTCGGGAAACACACTAGTGTCAAGAGCCCCATATCACATTACTATACTAGAGCTAGTGGAATTAAAATTGAAATTAGAGAAAATGTTGAATAGGGGTACATCAGACCAAGCATATCACCCTCGAAGCACCTATATTATTTGTAAAGGAAAAAAAGACAACACTTTGACATTGTGTATTGATTGTAGACAATTAAATAAAGGCATAATAAAGAATAGGTATGCTTACCAAGGATTAAAAACTTGTTTGATCATTTGAGAGGGGCTGTCATATTTTCAAAGATCAACTTGAGGTTTGGGTAACATTGGGTATGAATAAAATATGGGGATACCCATAGGACGACATTTAGAACCAAGTTTGGGAACAATGAATTTGTGGTTGTGTTATTTGGACTCACAAATTTCCCAACAATATTTATGTGTTTAATGAATAATGTTCTAAGTCCATATCTGGACAAGTTTGTATTGATTTTTGTCAATGGCATCTTGTTTTATTCAAAAACCAAGGAGAAGCATGAAAAACATTTAGCAACAATGCTGCAATTGTTGAGAGAACATAAGCTCTATGTCAAAATTAGCAAGTGTGATTTCTTCCAATCACAACTTTATTATTTGGGGCATATTGTTTCCAAGGAAGGAGTGTTGGAATACTTGGAGAGGATTGAAACCATTTTGGGGCGACCTACTCCTCAGAATGTGAGAGAAGTTAGATCCTTCATGATATTTTCCAGTTATTACCAAAGGTTTATTCAAAAATTCTCAAAGATTGGACACCTAATCACAATGTTGCAAAAGAAAGGAATTAAATTCTAGGAGGAAGTATAATATGCGACTAGCTTCAAGTAGTTAAAACATCTACTCACACAGGAACCAATATTAAGGATTGAAAATCTAGAAAAAGTTTTTGTACTTTTTACAGATTCTTGCAACGAAGGGCCTACTGTATTTCTCATTCATGAAGGATAGGAGGTATGTTATGAATCAAGGAAATTGAATGATCATGAGTGAAATTATGTCACTCATGACTTGGAATTAGCAGCGATATTTCATGCATGGAAAATGTGGAGGAATTACCTCCTTGGAAGGAGAATTTTTATAGTTCCATATCACAGAGAGTTGAGGTATCTATTTGATCAACCCAGGATGAATGTGAGACAATATAGGTGGCTAGATTTTATTATTGAATTTGATTTTGAAATAAATTACATGAAAGGAAAGGAAAAAAAAGTAGTGGATGCATTTATCACAAGGTTAAAAGTGGCTCATGTGGTAGCCATGAGTACCCGTGAAGTTGAAATTAAATAAAAGATTAAAGAATCAATGCAACAAAATGAGAATTACTAGAAAGTAGAGGAATTATTACAACAAGATTGAGAAGGAACATTAAGTAATAAACACTCCCTCAGGGAGGATGGCTTGTTCAAATTCAAGGGTAGGTGGTACCATGGAAGCTTCACTCAATAAGCCTCTAATATATCATGTGTGATCATATCATATTAAAGAATATCCTTAATTTTAGTACATAATGGAAAATACCTCTAAAAATCACATTATTTAACCCCCTACCAATATAAACCTAATACACTTTCCCAATTTAAAAATCCCCTAATTTTACTATATATTGTAGGTGTCCATTTTTTCATTAACATTTTTTATGCCCCTTTATATTTTTTCATTAACTTTTAGCTCCATTTTTTATACCTACAAATATAAAAACCCTTTACCCCCTATATATCCCCAAATATATTATGTCATTTTTTCCTCATTATATATCCCCCAATATGAACCCATGTGCTATGGTATTTTTCCCGCAGTGAAGCCCTCGTGGGTGGTACATATCCTATGTTGGTGACTTGAAGAACCTCATCTTGAAGGAATTTAATAAAATACCATATTCGGGTCTTCTTGGTTTAAAAAAGATGATAAAAACCATGAAAACTATATATTATTGGACAAGCATGAAAAAGGTTGTGGAAGATTATATTGTTAGATGCTTGGAGTGCTAGCAAGTAAAAGTGGAATGTAAGCATCCAACGGGATTGCTACAACCAATCCCCATAAAAAACTGGAAGTGGGAAGTAATTTCAATGGACTTCATACTATGGCTACAAAGGGCATCTAGGTAGCATGATTCCATATGGTGGTGGTAGATAAGTTGAGCAAGGTGGCTCATTTCATAACTATTAAATCCACTTACAAGGAAATTGATCTTGCCCATATTGTTACGAAATAAATTATTAGATTTCATGGTATACCTAAGAATATCATCTTAGATTAGGATGTCAGGTTCACCTCAAAGTTCTGGAAAGCATTGTTTTTTGGTTTTGGGATAGAATTAGTTTTCATCATAGTGTACCATCCTCAAATAGATGGGAATACTTAAAGGGTTAATAGGGTGTTGAAGGAAATGCTCAGAATGTATGTTATGCATCAGCCTAAAAGGTTGGAAGAGTTTCTTCCTTTTGTAGAGTTTTCCTACAAAAATGGTTACCAATAATAATTGAAAATGAGTCCCTTTGAGGTTTTGTATGGCAGGAAATGTAACACACCCATTAAATAGAATGATCCAATGAACAAGGTGCATTTTGGATATTATATGTTGAAGGAATGGAATAGGAAATAATTCTTATTAGGAAGAATTTAAAAATAGCTCAAGCTAGGAAAAAGAGTTATGTGGATCAGTAAAGAATTAAAAAGGAGGTCCATGTGGGGAAACATGTTTACCTCTATATTAGGCCAAGGAAAATTTTGTTGACAATTCTAGGGGCAACATTAAAGGTGATTTCTCTAGCTTATGATAACTACTTGTGGATAACTTTTATATTTCTTGATTGAATTATTCTTTTTCTTGATTATTATTGTGTTCTCTTTATCAAACAACTACCAAAACATAATGAAGAATGAGACAAAGGACACAAGATAAAAGTGATAAACTAAGGCCAAAACCTCTCCAATCATGAGAGGAAAACCCATAGAGCTTTTATTCTTATATTATTTTCTATTGATGAATTCCAAGACCTAGACCCTTCACCAAGAACCTCCCCAATACCAAGTTATAATGCTTCCTTGAACGACTCTTCTTTATCTTCAAGTAAATGTTGGTCAAAATGACTTTTATACCAATTTTTTCAGCTTCTCTAGAATTTCGACCTTATATTACATACATTCACTTAATGACTGAAATTCCAAATGTCTGAACTGATTGGGGAAAAGTGATAGGGATCCTTCCCTTCGCTTGACTTGAACACTTCATGTTGAGACCTTGACTAGTAAGAATTCTCCTTTCTTGAACTTTTTCTTGGCTTCTTCAAGGACCGTGGAAACCCTACAAATGAAACCCTATCTATAGTCACATGTGTGAGTATAGGGACCCAAAAACAGTGTAAAAATCCTTTGACATTCTTCTCCTCCTCTTTTTTGGATGAGAGACTTCCTTCTTTCCTTTCCTAGCACTTCATTCTTCTTTATGAATTCTTGATTGATGCATTTTTAGGTGAGGTTGAGTCCTCCTTTATATAGTATTCTTGTCCATATATTTGAGCTGACTTGTCATCATTTTTAGGCCGACGTCTAATTATAGATAGGTTTATAGATCCTTTTGAAGGCCGAATTTTTGTGCACTTGTGATGAGGTCTTGGATGGTATTTTTAACATTTACAATAACTCAAATAAATTACCTTCAATAAGTAACATGCCCCAAATCGGTATTTCATACATGAAAATGACCTATAAACTCTCAATGGGAGCTTGACCTAAAAATAAATTTCCTTGACTGTGAAACCAATGTCTCAATATTAAAAAAATAAATTTATTTTTCTCATTTCATCAAATACATAAAATCATGATTACATATGTCATTATGAAGATCAAACCTAGTTACATATTTCAACACTCCCTCTTAACTAGGGAGGTATTCATAATTTATACAAGGTACTTGGACACTCTCAATCTAAATAATTCTTATAAGAAGATTCAGATTAGTAGCCCATTTGTATAACATCATATCATCCAACATTGTCACATAGTAAGGCCTTGAATAACAGTTCTATTTCTCCACAAGATCTGATCACAGTGTTGGCGAGATCATTGATTTATAGACACCATCATCATTATTTGTAAAGGAGCATACCCCACCCGGATGTTCATAGGGCATGTCCTTTGAGGAATATTATGACCTTGGATTCCTAGTCCTCGAAGAATATTGGTCCTTTATGACTACTCTTATATTATATACCCTACCACATCCTCAAAGAGTATCAGATGCTAGATTCTTACCCAATCCTCCATTATTTCTTCCAATGTGAAGATAAGAATGATGTGGTTATATCTCCCTCTCAAGTAGGGAGGATATACCCATTCCTGTGAAGAAATGTACCCATTCCTATAAAAGGAATGTACCCTAGTTCCCTCTTAATAAGGTACTTGACCATGCTCCCTCATAGGCTAGGGACGTGCCTCCAAGTTTCTTTTTAATTCAAAACTTGCTTCCAACATCCCTCTTAACTAGGGACCTATTTCTAGCAACAACTCCTTCCTCATTAGTGGAGATCATGGGATCTTCAGCTGCTTTTAGTGCACCTCAATTGTATGTCCTAAATTTTATTTCTAATATTATGGATCCTTCACCTTGAGAATTATATGTAGGGCATCAACCATCCATCACTTTCCTTCTTGAATTAGTGTAGTCATGTCATCCTTCCTTTCATCGGAGAGTGATCCATTGGACCATATATGTCTTTTCATCATACAACTACCTTTTCGACATCATGTATCCTTCAGGATATTTCATCCTTCCACATGAGTATCAATTGTAGATGACATCCACGCTTCTCTTTAGGAAACCTTGTATTAGCCCATCCAGATATTATTCAAAACTCATAAATAAAAAATTACCTTTTGTGATGACCCTTCGTCATGAAATATTCTTGTTGCAACATCAAAATTATGCATTCTTATTGACACATATCCAAGATATTCAATGTCAAGGGTTTCCATTCTTCTCATTACAGGCTTCACATTTTTCCTAGGGAGATATCATAGTAAATTATTCTATACATTGGATGTTGATTTCCTTTTTCGTAGTTGCATCTTTTACGATCTCTTCTTTTGTCTTTATTCAAATATTACTTCCCAGAAAATTTCAATCATAGTTCCTTCATTTTTTTCAACCACCTCATATTCCATATGAGGAAATATTATGTTTATTTTATGTTGTTAATATGTGAATCATGCATCCATGCATCATTTTAATGGAAGAGACTAGTTTCCTTAAATCATGCTCATGAGGTAGAGTGTACATCCTTACTATGTGCAATTATTGACTTATTAAACATATGCATACATCCCTCTTTTCTTCTTTTGTTCATCTATATTTCCTTCAACAACTTATTTTGATTGAAAGCATTTCAAACATGTTGGCATGCTACATTCCTTTGTCATCATACCATCATTCTTTCAAATAATGAATTCCATCCAAAGTAGAATTCAGAGTGAGAAATTTGCTTCTTCCAATAAATGAATCTTCTAATGAAGATTCCAATAGAGGATATTTATTATCCTCATTTTTCCAATGCTCCTTTTCAATTATGTATGATGAGCTTCCTACTAGATGACTCCCATAAGTACTACTTATGCTTTAAAATGAGGTTTCCAAGAGTTGAGTGCCATAGACTTTTCATTAGGGGGATTTTGAGGTCTAAAATGGGCCTCCTAATAAAATTATAAAATAATAGTGGAAATAATAAAATAATATTAGATTACACCATCAAACTTTAGAGGGAAAAAAGAAAAAACCATTTTCTCAACTTGTATTTTCAACTTATCTCTCTCTTGGTTCACTCAAATTTCAAGCGGAAACGCCCATTGGATGCAGAATTTGATTCCTCATCCAAGGAGTACCCTTGTTGCATACTTTTGATGGACTCTTCTACATAAAAAAATGTGATTGCAATCAAATTTTTTCATGTATTTCTCATTTTTTGTGTAGCAGGGTCCATCTAAAATATATAACTTTGGTATTTGTTGGATGAGGAATTAAATTTTCCATCCAATGATTACGACCACTCGAAATTTGAGTAAAACCTTAGGGAGATAAGTTGAAAATATGAGTTGAAAAAATAGTTTTATTGTTTTATTAATTTTTAATATTTTTACTTTTTTACTCCAAAAATAGTGAATCATCCCCCATGGTTGACATAATCATCTTGAATCCTATTGGTTCTTATAAATTTTATTTTGGTTGTACATTTTTCTTAGGAGGCCCATTTGAGACCTAAAAATTCCCCTAATGACTTCAATTATACTTCAATATTCCTATGATGATGTCATGAGTTCTTATTTCTATTATTTGCATTTATGATTCCTCCCGTCATAATTATTTTCTTTTAGACTACACATGTGGCGGCCTGTTGGGCAGTATAAATGAAAGATTTACACCAACATTTAAATTGTCAATACGGGTTGGTAGAATTAGAGACGTAGCATAATAGATTCCAGAATATGACCTCAGAGATATGTCAAATGAAAATAAAGCTCTTGCAAATAATTCAAATGGGCATAAAAAAGGAACAAGAATCTTCAAAAATAAACACACAGGGAATCTACTTTTGGCTCCTCTTTCGGGTTTAGTTACTGTTGAACCTCAGAATTGTCATTTCTCTGACATCCTTTCTCATCACTTTTCCTTACCATTTCATAAATCCATATAGTCCAATCAATGATAAAATTCATGTTTTATCTCAGAGAATGCATTTAAATGATTTCTGTGTTATATTATGATGTTCTTGTTATTTGAATAGATTTTTGTAACTCAGCTACAGAACGCAACCTATTCTGTAGCTAATTATTGTTTTTGCATCTACTTTTATGGTTTGATAGGTCCCGAGGAGCGAATAAAGGAATGATACACATGGGCATCTCTGGAATGATGCATATATGGATTTCATCCTATCCACCTGGTCGAAATCGACAGAAAAGAGTGCATGTGATCGTGGTCAAAGTTTGGTCAAAGGACATAAGCCGAGAAAGAAGAACCCTTGATTTTCTCTTACGTAGCAAATCAAGAGTTAACCAGTTAGAATTTACTTCTATGTTTCGTTTGCAATCTCCATCTGTAGGCAGAATTAGCTCCTCACAGTTAACATTTTATTTTGTTTAAATACCGGTTATGTACAAACCAAAGACAGTCTTAATTTTCTGAAAACGTTGTGTATACTTTAGACTCTGTTCTTTTCATAATAATAATATTTTTTTCATGGTTCTAATTTCCGCTTAATGCGCATATAGTTAGCGAAGATCTCGACCTATTCTATCATAGAGGGCCCCTACACAAGAGGAGGCT
Organism: Pinus albicaulis; assembly: GCA_034641835.2. Taxonomy (NCBI): domain Eukaryota; kingdom Viridiplantae; phylum Streptophyta; class Pinopsida; order Pinales; family Pinaceae; genus Pinus; species Pinus albicaulis. Next base: position 760,591,458 of record CM076573.1, on the reverse strand, counting down.
TTTCATTAGTTGTCTTAGTTTAATTTCATTTGCTCAGTTTTGTCAATTCACAAGTAGATTAATATTGCATTGCAACTTTTAGATTAATATCATAGATTTAGTTTATGAATGTTTTCTTACAATTAATTTTAGAATGAATGTGTAATATTTTCTTTCCTAAAACATCTCAAGAAGGTAGATTTTTTTATTTTCCAAATTGGATTATGTTTGAGGCAATAGAGCTCACAGTTGTTTAGTTTCCTTTCATGTTCTTAGACTTCTTTCTTAGATCAGATCCTCAATTATATGTATAATTGGATGCTTTTAAATCATACCAAGAAGGTGACTCTGTCATACTTCCAAAATTGGATGCTTGAGTATTTAACCTATGCAATAATTGAGTTTTACTTTACATGCCTTTAAATTTCTTTCCTCGATTAATATCCTTAGTTAAATGTGATTGAATTCTTGTAAATCATACCAAGAAGGTGACTCTGTCATACTTGCAAATTGGATGCTAGAGTGTTTAACCTATGCAATAATTGAGTTTTCCTTTACATGCCTTTAAACTGCTTTCCTAGATTAAGATCCTTAGTTAAATGTATAATTGAATGATTGTAAATCATACCAAGAAGTTGACTCTACCATACTTCCAAATTGGATGCTTGAGTGTTGAACCTATGTAGTAATTGAGTTTTTCCTTACATGTTATTTAAATTCTTTCCTAGATTAAATCTTCAAAACTAAAGTGTAATTTATTTCTTGTACATCATGTCAAGAGGGTGACTATGTCATACTTCCATATTGAATGTTGGGGTAACTGATCATACATTAGTTTCTTTATTTCTTTTGAATATGCTTTCATTTAGATTAGCATTGAAAATTTAATTCTTAGTCATAAGATTCATATTTCAATCCATGGAGTAGATAGATTAGAATTAAATTCAATTTTCAAAAGACCCAAAATCATTAGAATAGGTACTCTGTTTTTAGATCAGATTCTAACCATTTAAAGTTTGATTCGTTTTTATGCAAATTATAATAGTTCAAAAACGCTTCATTTTCTTTCGTCTTTCAAATTAGTTTTACACATTTAAATTTCATTAGATTTAGTTGATTCATTTCTTAAAATTAACATTCATACATAAAGAAAAAAAACCCCCAAAACAATATAAAAATACATACAATGAAGTAAGAAGAAGGTTAACTAAGCACATATAGTGCACCACACTTCATCCGATTACAAACCTTGGTTGATAATTTATGTTGAACAATTTAAGACATTAAATTGGCTAAACATTTTGGCGTTGTTGCCGGGGAAGTGTAATTAGGTAACCCCATTTCTTACATCTAAAAAAAAAATGATATGCATAGAGAAAGAAATTCTCGGGGTAGATTCATAGCTAGAGGTAGAAGTTTAATTCTAACAACACCACTCACTCCACCTAGACCACGTATGGATACACCACCATCTTAAACTCATATTCCATAATTCACTAGACATAGACTTCCTCAATTCCTAAGGTCAGAAATCCAATTAGGAGGATCTCCTGCTTCAACCACTGAGGCAGTCTTAGTGGAAGAAGATTCTAGATATTCAATAGAAGAAGTAACCTTTTTCACCTCTACAGGGGAACACATTTTAGCTGAAGAGTTATAAATTCCTAGTGGAGAAGAAGAAGAAGAGCCTTTCTTCAATGTTCCATTGATAGAAGAACAAGAGGAAGATAAATTAACTTTACAGATAGAACCTTATATTAGCTCTAAGGAATCTATAATGGTAGGAAGATGAGAAGGAGGAGAAGGAGAAGGAGAAATTATAAATCGAGAAAATATATTGTTTGGAGGAGGAATAGGTGGAGGAAAAGGTAGAGGAGGAGGTAGAGGAGGTGAAGAAAATAGAAGAAACGGGGGAAATGATAATTATTTTGGATTTCCTATAATTGATGAAGATACAAATGTCACAATGAAAAATATCTCACCCTCTGTTCTCGCAAATTTCCATGAGTCAAAGAGTGAAGATCCCGAAACATTTTTGTTTGAATTTGAAGTTTTGTGTAGATCTTAAGATTACTTACAAGAATCTCAAAAACTTAATCTATTTCCTTCAACACTGAAAGGAGCAGCTTTAAAATGTTTCATGGGTTTAGCCACACAGACAATTAGGACATGGAATGAAATGAAAAGAGCTTTTTTAGAGAGATATTTCGATTATTGCATACCCATTAATCATAAGGAAGAAGCATTCAAAATGATGCAAAGAGAAGATCAGAATTTGGAGGATTTAATTGAAAGATTGAATTATAACATAAAAAGAGCTAAAATGGATAATTTAGATCAAGATACTTTAAAATATATTTTGTTAAAAGACATTAGCGATGAGTGGATATATATTATCAACATGATGGGGAAGGGAGATATCTCTCAAATCCCATTACCTAACATTGTTGAATTATGTACTCATCTCTCAAGGGGGAAACCAAAGACTGGGAAAAATCCAAGATATCCTTCTCTTGCTAGAGTGAATAAATCTGCAACTGGAGCAGTAAGTAGGGCATAAATTGGAAATATGCTTGATGAATTTAAAACAAAAATTTTAAGGAGTCTTAGTGAACAGATAGACACCCTTAAATTACAAAACAAGCAAAAAGCCAAAACTGATGCCTTAGCTATTTTCTGTCCTAAATGCAGAAAGAAGCAAGCTTTAAGAGAATATCCTCTTGATGCAAAATTCATAGATACTTGTGTGATTTTCTCAGAAAATCATGAAACTAAGAGTTGCCCTTCCCTTCCAGGTCTTAAGGTTTTTTTTCAAGAAGAAGTAACTTCAAATTCAATAGAATCTCTTTGCTTTGTCTCTGGAAGACCATGGCAAGGGCCACAAACTCAAGGTTTTAAAAACCAAATGTATACTCAGCCCCCACCAAATAATTGGAATTCTTGGCAAAAACCTTAGTCCCAACCTAAATCTTGGGCACAATGAATGCAAAATCCCTATGGTAGATACTGTCAATACTACCAATATCCTCCATCTTATCCAAACTATCCTCCCCAAAAAATTCCTCAACAAAATCCACAACTTTCATTACCATTTCCACAAAAACCAAATCAACTACCTACCCAACCATTGTCGAACCCCAATAACAAAAATCCTCAAAATGCCTACATTATATAAGGACAACAATTTCCAACTTACATGATTACTCCACTAGATCTTAATTATGTTCAACTTAGATATGGTATAATATTAGAGAGGAAAAAGCCTTCTCTAACTATTCAAGAACAAGATAATTTTGAGGATGATTCTCTATAGCCAAATAATTTTTTTGAAGAATGAACATCTCTTGAAAACCAGAATTATAAAAATGAAAAACAAAAAGAACCAATAAACTCAACTCACATCATAAAGAAACCACTAGTATCTATTTCTAACCCTCATTTTCCTGAAAGATTACAAGTTGATAGAGGGGTAGAAAAACATATCATGTTTCCTAATTATGATTTTCTAGATGGACTGAAATTTTTTTGTATCAAAATCCCTTTGTTACAGGCCATTAAAGAGATTCCAAATCTAGCCAAAACAATAAAAGAGTTGAGCATGAAGAAACCAGGAAGGAAAAAAAAAGAAATAAAAATAATTCAACTAGTAGGAAAAATTGCAGATGTAATGATGGGAAAAATTGCCATACAAAAATATTTAGATCCAGGAAGTCTAGTTTTCAAAACACATATCAATGGTATTGAAATTCCAAATACATTGATTGATTTAGGAGCAACTATAAACATAATGAGCAAACCAACCATGGAACAACTCAAGCTTCCTAACCTTCATTATACACCTACATTACTGCAATTAGCAGACAGATCTGTAATCAAGCCAGATGTTGTATTAGAAGATATCTCAGTATCATTAGGTTCTTGGGAGTATACTGTTGATTTTATAATTTTAACTCCCAAGAAAAATCTAGGAGGATATCCACTAATATTAAGAAGACCTTCATTGGTTACAGTTGATGCTTTCATTAGTTGTAGGTCGGGTGACATGTATATCTTTGATGGTAACTCGAAAAATAAATTCACTCTATATCCTCCAGCAAAAACATTCACAAAATTAGAGGATGAAGAATGGATTGATGATGGAAATGATATAGAACCTCTCTCTACTATTTCAAGCATTAGTGAAGATAGTAAAATCTTAAATTCAATAGAAAACATTGAATCATCTTCAGAATACGAACATGATCAATTTCAAGAACAATATAATGTTGAATATTTTTCATCTAGGAAGATTTCTCTATAATCTATGGAAGATTTTGGTAACTCTACAGTTGAAATATTCCTAGGAAAATCTTTGAACATAAAAAAAAAACTTTGAAAGACTACAACAGGAAAAGTTAATCAAAACATTACAACAACATTCTTCTGCATATGCATGGGAATACACTGACATGAAAGGAATTAGTCCTAAGACTTGTATACATCACATCTACATTGAGGAAAATTTCAAACCTATCAGATAACCTCAAAGAAGGATGAGTCCAAATCTTATGGAAATTGTGAAAGAAGAATTGCAAAAATTGCTGAATGTAAACTTCATTTACCCAATTTCAGACAGTGAGTGGGTTTCCCCCTTAGTGATTGTACCTAAAAATAATGGTAATTGGAGAGTATGCATTGACTATCAAGATTTGAATAAAGATACCTTAAAACATCATTTTCCTTTACCTTTTATAGATCAAGTATTGGATACATTAGCAGGTAAGAAATATTTCTCATTATTCGACAGTTTTAGTGGTTACAATTAGATCTAGATAGCACCTGAAGACCAAGATAAAACCACATTCACCTATCCATGGGGAATTTATGCCTATCGAGTACTTCCTTTCAGTTTGTGCAATACACCTGCAACATTCCAAAGGGCAGTAATATATTTTTTTCTGATCTAATAAATGATTGTGTAGAGGTATATATGGATGATTTTACAGTTTATGGGAATTCATTTGAAGAATATTTAGAGAATTTGGAAAAGGTTCTTAAAATATGTAAAGAAGTAAATCTCTCATTAACTCATGAAAACTATTTTATGATGTTTACTGAAGGAATTGTTTTAGGACATCACATTTCATGAGATGGGATTAAAGTTGACACATCTAAAATTGAAGTCATCTCCAAATTATCAATTCTAAGTTGTCAAAAGGATGTTAGAAGTTTTCTAGGATTCACGGGTTATTATAGAAGATTTATAGAAAATTTTACTAAAATAGCATCCCCACCCTTCAAGTTACTCACCAAATATTGTGAATTCAATTGGAATCTTGATTGCCAATTGGAATTTGAAACTTTAAAAACAAAAATTTCCGAAGCACCCATCTTCAGAGGTCCAAATTGGAAACTACCATTTTAAATTTCAACAGATTCTTCAGACACAAATTTAGGAGTTGTATTAGGACAAAAAGGTTCGATCTCCTATGCCATCTATTACATAAGAAAAATTTTGACTCCTGCTAAGTTAAATTAAATTAAATGAAAAAGAATTATTAGTTGTTGTCCATGATATCAACAAATTTAGACATTATCTCACCGGCTATGAAATGTTTATTCATACAAATCACTCTGCAATTAGATATTTAATGAATAAATCTGTTACTAATGGCAGAGTCACAAGATGGTCATTATTTTTGCAAGAATTCAATATCACCATTCTAGACCAACCCAGAAAACAAAAAACAGTTGTTGATTTCTTGTCTAGTATTCAAAATGTCAAAAATGATAATCTAGTTGAGGATAAGTTTCCTTATGAATATATTTTTGCAATAACTACTAAAAATCCTTGGTTTGCAGATATTTCTAATTACTTAGTCACAGGAAGGTTGCCTACACACTTGTTTCCTAGAGAGAAAAGAAGAATTATTCACACAAGTTAACTTTACTCTTGGATTAATGATGAATTGTATAAAATAGGTCCATATATCATTATCAGAAGGTGTTCGAGAAGATGAAATTCCTGAGATTATTAAGGCATTCCATGATGAACCCTGTGGTGGACACTTTGTTGATAAGAGGACAACCTACAAAATCCTTCATTTAGGATATTTTTGGCCATCCATATTCAAATATACCAAGGAGTATGTCAAAAGGTGTGACAACTATCAAAGAATGGGGAAACATGTTCATACAAATGAAATTCCATTACAAACTTAGGTACTCATCGAACCATTTGAAAAATGGGCCTTGGATTTTGTTGGATCAACCAATCCACCATCTAATCAAAAGAAATATATTCTGTTATGTACCGATTATGTCACTAAGTGGGTAAAGGCTAAAGCACTTTCTTTAGCTAATGAAAATACTGTAGTTAAATTTATTTTTGAGGATACCTTCACTTGTTTTGTTTTTCCAAGAGAAATTGTGACAGATCAGGGATCCCATTTTACATCCAAGATGGTAGAAAATCTCATGGAGAACTACAAGGTCAAGCATAAAAATTCCACTCCTTATCATCCACAAGAAAATGGTCAAGTGTAGTCTACCAATAAAGTGATAGAAGGAATTCTCACTAAGACTGTACATCTACATAAAAGAGATTGGGTAGAGAGGCTTCCTGAAGCCTTATGGGAATCAAGTCCTATTCCTACATAAAAATAAAAATAAAGTCACACACACACACACACACACACACACACACACATATATTATTCAAAAATAAAAATAATAATAATAATAATAATAATAATTGTATAAGTGTGAAAACCAATCATTGATTGGCATCTTTATACAGAAAATATAAGATGAAAATTAGAAGTTCCAACATCTTATATTCTCCATTCCATTTCTAAAAATCCCAAAAATATTTGTTCCCTTTCTTTTCTAAAAAGAAAAAAAAAGTAGTACATAACTACTTCCATTATGCAGCTGACATTCCATTCTGTAGCTGATTCCACATTCTGCAGTTCTGTCACATTTTTACAGCCTACTGAAGCAAGAATATTGAGTACAAGAAATTGAAAAACTCCATTTGGAGATCATCATGCTAAAGGATACCTGAAGAATCAACACCAATGAAATAGCAACAAAAGGTTAGTTCTAAAGGTAAGTTACATAAAAAATTTTAAATTACAAGGTTAAAAATATTAGCATGTATAACATAGATAATCACATGATGCCTCAACATGTTATCATTTGATTTGACTTGGACACCTATCATATCATAGATTGGCCACATCATCTGCATCATGTTTCATAACGGTCCACAATGGAATCCCCCCATTTATGATTAAACGATCATGTCATGTTGCTGTAACCTATCCATCTATGTTTCTTAAAACCCCATCAAATATACATATCATTCATTCCTAAAAACCCTCAACGTCCTTCATCAGATCCACAACTCAATTCACTTCATACATAGAAGGATAAATTCTAAAGGCTAGAATCTCCATGACAGAAGACATGGGTTTGATAATCAAGACTGAGCCGGTGGGAGCTAAATATATGGAGGGTTATCCTCAGATTAAGGAGATGTTGCAGAAGGCTAAGTGGCTCAAGTTTATAGAAAAATTTGATGGTTTCCACAAAAATATCACTAAGTCTTTTGCAAGGTATTTTGATGGAACGGAAGTTGAAATAAGAGACATCAAATTTTTAGTGACCAAGGCATTCATAGCTGAAGCCATTGAGCTCCCAAGAGTTGGAAAAAGGTGGTTAAAAAAAAAAAAAAATCACTGTGAATCATGGAAATTTTTCCTAAAAAATACAAGTATGGATACTTCTGTTTTCAGAAAGAGCATTCCTAGCTCAACACTCAAGAACAAATGGAGTAACATGCTTTCGATTTTATATAATTTTATCACTTGTAAGGAAGATTTGGTTTCATGTATGTGTATCATATTCAATTATTGATGAACTTGTTAGAGGATGGTGAAAAAAATCTTCCTTTATTTTTACTGAATAGCTTAAAAATAATGTCTATCAATGTACAGAAGATAATTCAATTTATAGAGAACACTATGCACCATCATGGGTTGGTAAATATACTTCTTGTATTTCATTTGAAAAGTATATGAGATTCTTGGGAGAATTTTCTGATCAGAAACCATTTCTAAGATGAGCTAATGCAGCCTAAGGAAGACAAGACTAGGAAAAGTAGAAGAAAGAAGATTGACACAAACATTGAAGACAGACCTGCATCTCCACTACAAAAAAGTGATGAGGAAATCACCCTTGCAGAAATAATAAGGAACAAGAAGTAGGGTGAAGATAAGACAGGAAGTAAAACAGAAAAGAAGAGCAATGTTACAAGTGAAGAAAATTTAAACCCTCTATAGTCGAGGAGGAGCTCTAGACTCTGAGGGTAAATGAAGAAGAAACTACCACAAGAGACCGAGTTTATAAATTTAGAAGAATAACCTCCAATACCATCCCCCATCAATATCTCTCCTCCACATAGCCCTGTAAATTCTCTTGTACATAATTTTGAAGGCATTCCCAACAGAAGATCTCCAGGCATAAACCCAGTAGAACAAGAGATATATGCCTACATAGAGTCATTGGAGAAAATAAATGCAACAGTGAATCCAAAACCACTTATCAATCCACAAGAACCTCTAGTTGACAGCCTTAAACAAGAAATCTTTGAGCTAGAGATATTTAATAAGCATATTAAACGAGAGAATGAAGCTTTAAATCAGCATAACCAATTGGAGAAAGTCATTAGTGATAATACCATCCTGCACTTGGGATTGTGGTACAAAAAGAATAGGAAGTTAAAAATAAATAAAAAATCACTGAACAGGGTAGTCATCAATCTCAAATTCAAACTCCTTATGAGGAAGCCTAGGATGGTAGTCACTTCACAGAAAAGAAAGAGGAGAAAACTGGATGTACTATCAAAAGTGTCTAAACAAATGCAATAGGAGAAGGAAGTTCACATTTTTGATAAATTTCATGAGGACATGCAATGGCTTCTTAGTGGGGGTATGTTGAACCTCATAATTTTCCTTTCTCTGACATCCTTTCTCATCACTTTTCCTTACCATTTCGTAAATCCATACAGTCCATTCAATGATAAATGTCATGTTTTATCTCAGATAATTCATTTGAATGATTTCTATGTTATATTCTGATGTTCTTGTTATTTGAATATATTTTTGTAACTCAGCTATAGAACGCAGCCTATTCTATAGCTAATTGTTGTTTCCGCAGTTAATTTTGTGGTTTGATAGGTTTCGAGGAGAAAATAAAGGAACATGCCACATGGGCATCTCCGTAATGATCCATATATGGATTTTGTCCTATCCACCTGGTCGAAATTGACAGAAAAGAGTGTATGTGATCGTGGTCAAAGTCCGAACAAGGGATGTAAGCCGAGAAAGAAGAACTCTTGATTTGCTCTGACGTAGAAAATAAAGAGTTTACCAGTTAGAATTTACTTTTGTGTTTATGTTGCAATTGCCATCGGTAGGTGGAATTAGTTGCTCGTAGTTACATTTTATTTTTTTTAAATACAGGTTATCTAAAGACCGAAGAGAATCTTAATTTTCTGAAAACGTTGTGTATGCTTTAGACTCTATTATTTTCATAATACAAATATCATGTTCGTGGTTCTAGTTTCTGCTTAATGTGCATATAGTTAGCTAGGATCCTGACCTATTCTGTCATAGAGGGCCCCTGCACAGGACGAGGTTTTTCATTAGTTGTTGTAGTTTAATTTTATTTTCTCTGTTTTGTCAATTCACAAGTAGATTAATATTGCGTTGCAGCTTTTAGATTAATATCATAGATTCAGTTTATGAATGTTTTCTTACAATTAATTTTAGAATGATTGTGTAATATTTTATTTCCTAAAACATCTGAAGAAGGTATATCTTTATATTTTCCAAATTGCATTATGTTTGAGGTAATAGAGCTCACAATTATTTAGTTTCCTTTCATGTTCTTACACTGCTTTCTTAGATCAGATATTCAATTATATGTATAATTGGATGCTTGTAAATCATACCAAGAAGGTGACTCTTTAATACTTCCAAAATTATATGCTTGAGTGTTTAACCTATGCAATAATTGAGTTTTCCTTTACATGCCTTAAAACTGCTTTCCAAGATTAAGATCCTTAATTAAATGTATAATTGAATGCTGGTAAATCATACCAAGAAGGTGACTCTGTCATACTTGCAAATTGTATGCTTGAGTGTTTAACCTATGCAATAATTGAGTTTTCCTTTACATGCCTTTAAACTACTTTCCTAGATTAAGATTGTAATATTCCTATTTAGGAAAATCAATAATATAAGCACCAAAAACATTTTTTTTAGAAAATTACGCTATAATAGTCAAGAAAAGCCCATGGATCCATTATTTTATGTATTATAACATCCAAATATACAGGGGGATAAAAAACAAATCATTATATCTTAGTTAAACAAATCTCCTAATCTCAATATAGCCCAAAAACACTAAAACCCCATGACTACTGCAACACAGAATTTCTGAAGCATGTGACATCGTAGATTAATGAGGGTTTCTACTATAATAATATAGAAACAAATGTTTCTGCTGATATATTACTCAAAAGAGCTGAAAAATGGAGATCTAGTCTCTTTTACACAATCTCAAGATAACCTCGCAAGGGTTTCTTGAAAGGCATGAGGTACAAAAAGTATAAAATGAAGATCTATGGCTAAATCATGCTGTCTGACTGAATATCTACATATATATGGCTGAAAATACAAAGAAATGGCTGTAACTTCTCCTTACTAGCTTTCCGGGTGAAAGGCTGATCCTTCCACTAGGAAACTAGATCATCAATAGGGTTTTTGACCCTTCCACTAGGAAACTAGCTCATCAATAGGGTTTTTGACCCTTCCACTGCAACACCATGAAAAATAACACAATTTCTCAAGAATTTTGTGTTGTGGCTATAGATGACTGCTTGGCCCAATGCCATATGGTGGAAATGAAGCCTAGAATACTCCTCTTAGATTTCCTCAACAAGTCCTCCAAGGAAGAGTGTGGAATTCCCGCATGAGAATACCCTTGTACTAAACAATACAGAAACCCAGCTAAATAGTGGAAGCATGTAATAATTCATAAGAATAAAAAATAAAGAATATTCTAAATGCCTCTCATGGCTGCCATTCCTTCCCTTATATTCTTGGTGAGCTTCCAAACCCTTGGCCCCACTCATTTATGAGGTTACTTCCATGCAAAGACTCCTCCTCCAAAACTGTGTTGTTCCCACTAGCTCCACTCTCTTCTTTGGCAGCGCTGTTGATTTGGTCAACCTTGATCTAGTCCACATGCATTGCTCCCTTTCACACCCAAGGTGACTTTATTTTTTCTATCTAAACTGATCCACATTCACACTGGAAGTGTTTTATTCCTAGTAATGAGATTTAAGGGTCTCCTTACCCCATTTATCCTTCTAGACTAAAAATAGAAGCAATGTATAATATTCCAACTAGAAATAATCTAATTGGGAATATTACAGTCCTCCCCTCCCAAAAGTTGCTTGTCCTCAAGCAATAGTAAAGAAGGATGCTGCAAAATCTTCTCTCCTTCCCAAGTGGCATCCTCATCAGGAAGATTCCTCCATCGAATCAGATATTATTTAATCAACCTACTCCTTAGCTACCTCTCCTGATTATCCAAGATAGCCTATGGTTTCAAAACTAGATGGTCGAGTGGCAACCACATGTTGTCCAATGGCCTTCTTGAGGCATGAGACATGAAAAATGTTATGGATCTTTCTCCCAACAGGAAGCTCTAGCTCATACGCTACTTCTCCAACACAACAGATCACCCTGTATGGTCCATAGAATTGAGGTTTGAGCTTATCAGCTACTTTATCCTTGAGTGTAGACTGTCTATATGGCTGAAGATGAAGATAGACTGTAATGACCCATTCCCAAATTATATACAAAATGATATTAGCGTGTGAACGATATAGGCATTTGATAGCTACACCTTCCTATACCACACACATCGCACTAGTACGCCTACCTACTAATATCAAGATTACATAAATTGGGAACTTAATATTAAGATTTCAGATGTATATCAAGTTCAACTAAGTATAGATTTTATGAAAAGAGGTAATAAAAGAAAAGAAATAATAAAGTTAAATCCTTAAGTTAAAAATGAATATGCAATATTAAAGATTAATATTAAAAGAACATTAAATAAAGTCCCAAGCTCTATAAATTAAATAACTATATAATCCCACCTTCATAAATGTATATTCGTACTCACATTAATGGGGATCACCCACCATAAAAACATTTAATATGAGCATAAGGATGGATAAGGCCTCGGGAGGTTAGAGGCGGTGGAGGAAGATTATTTAAATTATATTCCTATCCAAATATAATGAAAATTATACCCTCATAAATACAGAAAATATCACCATTAATAAGGGGAAGACCTCATGGAAGGAGGAGGTGGTTGAGAGAGCTTATTTAAGGGAGGTGATATGAAGGAGAAAGGGGGGACGTTTTGGGAAGGAAAAGAAACGAATTCTGCTTAAGTGAGAAGAAATTGTCAAATTGAATTGTTTGGGAAGGAGTCTTTGGTTCTTGGAAATCTGGGTACGGGGGCAGAGGAGACATCCTCTGGGTCTGGGATTGTTCCCAGATTTGGCTGGGAGGATTTGATTGTCCTAGTAATCTGTTATGTTCACGACATCACCAGGTGCTCAACTAATCTTCAACCGCTGCAGGATTTGTAAATTTGTGCTAATTTTCAGGTATTCCTCTACGTATAGATTAATCATGCAAGCTGAAATTTCAATTTTAACTGTTACAATGTTTTATTAGATCTGTTTTTACTTAAACATAAGTTCAGATAGGTACAATCTTAGAAATCAGGGAATAGGGCTATTACATAGACCAAATCATCTACCTCAAACTGCCTCTCTATCCGATCAGAGTCTGCATATATTTTCTGTTGGTTTTGTGATGTAGCAATGTTGTCTTTGAGGGGGATCTTTTCTTGCCCCAAACATCACATCAACAAATGAAAGTGCATCATACCCATAAAGGGATCGAAATGGAGTCATGCCAATGGACATATGAAAATTTGTGTTGTAACAATACTCCCCCAAATGGAGCCAATGTAGCCATGCTCTCTGCTAGCCTAAAACATAGTTTCTCAAGTAGCCTTCCAACCACTTGTTCACTATTTCAGTTTTTCCATCGGTTTTTCGGTGATAGATGGTACTTGGTGTCAACTCAATACCCACTAACCGAAAAATATCTTGCCAAAAGCAACCCATGAAGCGGCTATCTTGATCACTGATTATGGTCTTTGGGAGACCATGGAGTCTAAACACATCCCTGAAGAAAAGATCAGCTACCTGTGAAGCAATATACTGTGTAGAAATAGAAAATAAATGTGAATACTTTGTTATTCGATCAACAACTACAAAGATACAATCCTTACCCTGAACTGTAGGTAGACCGGTGATGAAGTCCATGGAAATACTCTCCCATTTCCAATCTGGAATGGGGAATGGCTGCAATAATGTTGCAGGATGGTTGAGTTCTCTTTTTATCTATTGGAAAACTAAAAACTCCTTGGTGTGTTGGATTACATCCTCCTTGAGACCCTTCCATGAGAATCTCTCTCGAATAACCCGATAAGTCTTGGTGAATCCTTGATGCCCTGCAAGTGGGGAATCATGTGATGCCTGCAAAATATTCTCCTTCGGCGTAGAATATCTAGCCAAGAAGACCCAATCTCGGTAATAGATGACCTCATCCATCACTCTATACCTCTCATTAGTCATCACTCCATCTAGGATCTCACATGAAAAGTGTTCTTTGGAGTATTCTACTAACAACTGAGCCTTCCAATATACATATATTCTCATCAAGGACAGCGCTGCTAGCCTCCTAGATAGAGCATATTCCACTACATTACTCTTCCCTTTGACATATTCTATGTCAAAGTCATATGCTTGGATCTTACTCACCATTTCTGTTGCCTCTCCTGAAGTTGCTTCTGTTGAAGAAAGAATAAGAGACTATTATGATCAGTCTTCACTCGGAATCTATTTCCCACCAAATATTGTAGGAACTTGGCTAAAGCATGCATAATAGCCAGCATCTCCTTATTATATATGGGGTATATTCTCTCATGTGGCAGCAACTTCCATCTTTCAAAAGCTATGGGGTGTCCCACTTGCATCAATACTACCCCAATGCCTTCCCCTGAAGCATCACATTCCAACACAAATGGTTGGGTAAAATCAGGTAGGACCAATACTAGGCAACTACTCATCACCTCCTTGAGCTTATCAAAAGCTCTCTGTGCTATGGGTGTCCAACTAAAAGCTCCCTTCTTGGTTAGATCTGTAAGTGGTGATGCTAGTTGAGAGGGCCCTTTTACAAACTTCCGGTAATATGTACATATGCCTACAAACCCCCATAGTTCTATGACATTATTTGGTTCGGGCTAATCTCTAATAGCATGGATCTTTTCTTCATGGACTCTTACTCCATCCACTCCAATGATGTGGCCCAAGTAAAGCATCTCTGTGAGCCCAAACTCACACTTGGAGAGCTTAGCATAGAATTTATTCTCCTTAAGAATGCCTAATACTGCCTCAATATGTTGTAAATGCTCCTCTTATGTGCTGCTATAAATAAGAATTTCATCAAAGAAGACCAGTACAAACTTCCTCAAGTGACCATGAAAGATATGGTTCATGCAATATTGGAATGTTGTCGGAGCATTGGTTAGCCCAAAAGGCATTACCAAAAACTCAAAATGTCCATAGTGACATCGGAATGTTGTTTTGGGGATATCTTGATCCCTCACCTTGATTTGATGATATCCCGATCTCAAATCAATCTTGGAGAAATACTTGGACCCTCTTAGTCCATCCATCAATTCATCAATCCTGGGAATTGGGTATCTGTTCTTCATGGTCTTTTTGTTCAATGCTCTATAATCAATTCACATTCTCAATGTGCCATCTTTCTTCTTCACCAAGACCACTAAAGAGGCAAAAGGGCTAGTGCTAGGACGCATATGTCCTAAGGCCAAAAGCTCCTTAATGGCCTTTTCAATCTCATATCTATAGGATTTTGGATGCCTATAGGGTGTGGTGATCATTTCTTGGATCGCTTGTTCCAAATAAATAGTGTGCTCAAAACCTCGGTCAGGAGATCTCCCAAGTGGAATATATTAAAATACTGTAATATTCCAAAATTTGCATGCAGCAAATTGGAATATTAAATTTTGTTGTTTTCACTTAGGAGATAAATAAATGGGTAAGGAGGCCCATGCATAATAAAAATCTGAATAAAATCCCTCATAATGTGAAAGAGGATCAACATAAGAGTTGGATTTCACACCTTCATGTGTGAACAAGGACTTTTGCATGTGGACAAGGTCAAGTTTGACCAAGTCAACAGGGCTGGGATAGGAGGTGGAGATCATCTTATGAGACATCACAAAGATAGTGGGAGGAATATTCCTTGGTGAAGGAAACCATAATGAGTGGAGCCTAAGGCAAGAAGGCTCACACATGTTTAAAAGGAGGGAAAGGCAACCATATCAAGACATCTTATGAATGATATTTTATTTATCTGTTTAGACTATTCTGCATTCTCTTGTTGTTTAGCAGAGTTTTTGTGCTACTTAGCACAAGGATTCCTAGATTTCTTGTTTAGGAATCCTTCTCCTTTCTTGAGAGGCCTCTTGAAGGAGATTGTACTGATTTTCCTCAAATCCAGGCTTGAGGCCAAGCATCCTCCTTCAGCTACAGTGTTATTTCTGTAGCAGTATAATGTTGTGTTGTAGGGTGTTGCAGTGACGGTTCACAACACCACTTCCTGCACTCATTTTTCAAAGGAGGGAGCCTCCATTCCTTTGGGAGATTAGTAAGGAAGATCTTGGAGTAGATTTTCATATCTTGGCACTTGGCCAAAGTAATCCCATCACCTACAACGCAGTCCCTTGTAGGAACTGTGTCCTTTCTTGCATAGTTGCAGTGTGAGGGTCAATCCCCTCAATCTTGAATGACTTTCTCAGGGAAAAGGCCAACCTTTCTCCAGGAAAGTTTGTAAGAAGGATCATCGTTCAATTATTGTATTATTCAGCTGTATGTATACCAATATTTATTTAGACTGCTTTTTTTATATCCATATCTGCAGATCTAACATTTTGTACAATGTGCTTTCATGAAACCCTTGTCGGGTTATCTTCTTGATGTGTAAAAGGGGCTAGATCCATATTTTTCTTCATGTTTTGAGCAATAAAAATATTGATATGATATTTGTAGCATATTTTATCAGAAACCCTCTTAAAATGACGTTGTGCATGCTTCAGGAAATTTCTGTTTAGTCAAGTCATGGGTTTCAGTGTTTTTGAGCCATATCGGGACCAGGAGATCTGTTTAAACAAGAAAAAGAGATTTTTTTTCTAAATATTTTCCGGGTGTGAGTCCCATATTACTTAATATAAGGGATCCCAGTGTTATTTTTCCCTAATATAATGCAATTCTCTGAATATAACGTTTTTATGGTCAAAATTACTGCTTTTCCCCACATTGGGAGCATATAGTGGGACATAATTTTTCTGCTGCAACATACATTTGATGGAAATGTGTTTTTTAACACATTTTATGAGTATATTTATTACTACTATTCCATTATTGTGCTTATGCATTGCTGCATTCCCTTTTTCAGATATTACAGTGGTATCCAAGCATAGTCTTGGCTCAGCCTGTGAGTTTCAACCATTATGCCATAAGAAGAAAAAGAGAAGACGTAGATCAGAATGATGTAAGAATGAGCTTGATCTCATCAGTTTTTAGATCCAGGAAGAACCTCTCCAAGGAGGTTAAGAATATGAAGGAGAAGAAATGCAAGGAAACTCCTAGAGGGTTTCAAGAAGAGGAACGGCCATGCACTTCCTATTATCAAAAAGGAAAAGAAATGAATCATGAAGAACACTTGGAATCTGAAATTCTAAGTGAATACATGCTAAATACAAAGCGAAACCTAGAGCCTTCAAGGAGACTCTAGCTTTACCACAGTTCATTCAGCTGGAGGAAGAAAGAACACCCTACAACTATGGGATGATGAGAGGCAATAGATTCCAATTTCCCACTTTTGACAGATCACTCACATGTGCAGAAAAGGCTTGGGTGATGAAGCTAGAGGCTTTATTCCTACTACATCCAGTAGTAGAGAGAGAGGTTGTAGAAATTGCAATGCTGCACCTTGAAGGTGAAGCAAATACTTGGTGTTTCAGCCACTTGATCCATGTAAGAGTGTCTACTCTTGCTAAGTTTTCTCAAAGGTTGATTAGAAAATTTGGCAAAGATAAATTAGAGGAGGAGAAGCCCTCAACACCATTGGAAGAGGCATGTACCAGTGCTAACACAACTATGGAGGAGCAGCCTTCATCTTCAGCAGTTTTGGAAGCCAACACATTTGAAGAGGGAAATATTGCATCCCTACAAGATGCTTCCAAATTTCACCAAGGTATGCCTAAGTTTCCATATCTTATCATTTCAGCAAATATTATGGAGGGATCTACATCATTTCATGTTGCTGATTTAGAGCAACAGACTTTCACTGCGTTGTACAAGAGTAGTAATGAAGAAAAGAGGACCCATTCCTTACAGGAGCCTTCAAATGGTAGCTTCATTCATGAAGAAATGGAGGAAGAAGAGATAGATGGTAGACATCTTGAAGTGAGAAGCATTTTATCCTTTCTAGATGACCCTTTCTCAATGAGCACTTCCTAGCTCAAAGAGAAACTTCTACCTGCAGCAGATCCAGAACCTTATTGGTTTTGGAAGGCCATTAATGAAGAGAAGGTCTCATGGAGAGATCTCATTGGAGGTGCACTTCAACACATCATGAAGTGCAACGTTATTCAACAGTTTGAGGTGATTTTTTCCTCATCTCCCTTGGATCCTTATGGATTCAAGAAGGACATTGATGAGAGGTATTCTCTAGAAGATCTCCAAAGAGTTGCATTTCAACATCCCATGAAATGCAAGAGGAGAAATTTGATTTGGGAGGATGGTAGTATTCCTTGGGAGAATGCTAAGGAATAACATGATGGGAGGCACCTACATGTGGATGGATGGGTGTGGATGATGGGCGAGAAGCTGGAAAGCTACTTGCAAATATATGATACTGGGCAGCAGGAGGCTTGGCTGCGTTGGCTACTCTTGAAAGAGCTTGGCCATCATCCTCTTTCTAAGGGTATGTGGGTAAAGAAGGTGTGGTAGGATGCTTGCATCATTGGGCAGCAGGGAGTATGGACACATTGTGTTGATATGACATTATTCATATCAATCATCATGTTTTCACTACATGATTTGTATGACGAAGGTATGAGGAGGCAGCAAAAACTTTTGTTGCTTTGGATGTTCTTGGGAGAGCAAGGGCTTGCTCTCACACATTGCATGATGTTGCAGGAGTAGGAGATGGCACTATCATGGTGCAAAGGGGATACTCCTCGGCCTTAGATGTTCAAGAGGTACTTCCACTTTGGGAGGAACTTCTTATGTGTAACATCATTATGGGAGATGTCTTTGACAATATGCATGTCAAATAATGGAGCTATGAGTTGCTAGGAGCCTATTTGCATAGGCCAACAACGTTGTCACTTGGGAGCTTGGTGTTATTGATGGAGTGTCCCTAGGATCACTTCACACTTGATGCACTTGGTGGACAAGGAGGAGGTGAGAATGATGAAGTAGTGGATGGAAACATCTATTATATTGATATGATCTTCTTAACTTGGATTTCCAAGCATGAGAAGGGTGATCTTCATGCAGCACATGGTTTATTCCTCTTCATAGGAGTTTTTCATACCACTATGGAGGATTTATTCATATACATATGCATCATCTTACTCTCCACACATGGTAAGAATATTGTTTTTGCATCCATTGATTGTCTAACACAATATTTTCATACTCTTACCATTCCTATTCAGTGCATTGCTCCACAAGAGGGCAAGCTTTTCATTGAGCTCCATGGTCAACATTGGGAAAAATTGTATGATGGAGACAAAAATATTTTATATGGCCTTGGGTAAGTGTTTTATCCTTCCATGTATCTTCAGTTGATGTACCATTCATTAGTAGATGTAAGAACATACATAATTATCCATGTATTAAAAAACAACTTGCCATACTACTGTCTGGAGCAACAGTTTGGAAAACTGCGCTGTAACTACATGGGAAACTGTTGGTACCTTCCTGCACGTCATGAAAACTTCATTATTTCCCTCATTTTGATGTTGATCATGATTTCATTTTCTGATATTGATCTTGTTTGTATTGGAATCATGATTGGGAGAGAGACACATGGGTTGGATGTGTCCTTTTGGGAAAAGGATTCCCACACTTTCTGCATTGCATGTTCTAATGGGACCATGGGAGGAAATATGACCACCACAGCCAAAAAATTGTTTCTTTTTGAGGTGGGCCATGTGATTGATGGGATGCCATATGGTGATGATTTCCTAACCATCACATATGAAATGATTTGGGCCAGCTTGATTCACAGCGTTGGAGAGTAGATCTTTGGAGATCTAGTCTTCATCTTGCCACTTGAGGGAACTTGTGTTGCAGCCCAGGATCAAAATATGCTATAAAATTATCATAAGTGGAGAAGGAGACAGCTTGGGGTAGGTTAATTTGTCTACCATGTTAATATTTGCAGCCCACCTACTTTGCAGGAGCTCAAGGTGGAGGAGCATTTTCAGGAGTTTCCATGTTGGGAGGTGACTCATTTTGTATGGATGATTTCTTGGGGATGGATGATCCACATGGGAAGGATGTTTCCCAATAAATTTCAGACTCCATGCCTTGAGGGTACCTCTAGACAACACCTTATTGCCTCCTTGAGTACTTTACCTTTTCATGATGATAGCTATTTGGCTAGCTTCCATGCTTGGGAGGGGCAATATGGAGATTCATTGATGAGACAACATCTCATTTCTTTGAGGAGTTCATCATATGTGGATGCTACAGTAGGAGGAGGGGATACTCTTCAGTTCCATCCTTGCAGTTGCTTGAGGACAAGCAACATTTGGGAGGGGAGGACTGTAATATTCCAAAATTTGCATGCAGCAAATTGGAATATTAAATTTTGTTGTTTTCACTTAGGAGATAAATAAATGGGTAAGGAGGCCCATGCATAGTAAAAATCTGAATAAAATCCCTCATAATGTGAAAGGGGATCAACATAAGAGTTGGATTTCACACCTTCATGTGTGAACAGACTTTTTCATGTGGATAAGGTCAATTTTGACCAAGTCAACAACGCTAGGATAGGAGGTGGAGATCATCTTGTGAGACAACGCATAGATAGTGGGAGGAATATTCCTTGGTGAAGGAAACCCTAATGAGTGGGGCCCAAGGAAAGAAGGCTCACACATGTTTAAAAGGAGGGCAAGGTAGCCATATCAAGACATCTTATGAATGATATTTTATTTGTCTACTTAGACTATTCTGCATTCTCTTGATGTTGAGCAGAGTTGTTGTGCTGCTTAGCACAAGGATTTCCTGTTTAGGAATCCTTCTCATTTATTGAGAGGCCTCTTGAAGGAGATTATACTGATTTGCCTCACATCCAAGCTTGAGGCCAAGCATCCTCCTTCAGCTACAGTGTTATTTCTACAGCAGTATAATGTTGTGTTGCAAGGTGTGGCAGTGAGGGTTCACAACACCACTTCTTGCACTCATTTTTCAAAGGAGGGAGCCTCCATTCCTTTGGGAGATCAGTAAGGAAGATATTGAAGCAGATTTTCATATCTTGGAACTTGGCCAAAGTACTCCCATCACCTACAGCACAGTCCCTTGAAGCAACTACATCCTTTCTTGCAGAGTTGCAGTGTGAGGGTCAATTCCCTCAATATTGAGTGGCTTTCTCAGGGAAAAGGCCAACCTTTCTCTCGGGAAGTTTATAAGAAGGATCCTCCTTCAATTATTGTATTATTCAGCTGTATGTATACCAAGCTTCAATTAGACTGCGTTTTTCAGATCTAGATCTGCAGATGTAACATTTTGTACAATGTGATTTCATGAAACCCTTGTCGGGTTATCTTCTTGATGTGTAAAAGGGGCTAGATCCCTATTTGTCTTCATGTTTTGAGAAATGAAACTCCTAATCTCATATTTTTAGCATATTGTATCAGAAACCCTCTTAAAATGATGTTGTGCATGCTTCAGGAAATTTTTGTTTAGTCAAGTCATGGGATTTTAGTGTTTTTGAGCCATATCAGGACCAAGAGATCTGTTTAAACAAGAAAAAGAGATTTTTTTCAGAACATTTTCTAGGTATGAGTCCCATGTTAATTAATCTAAGGGATACCAGTGTTATTTCCCCCTAACATAACACAATTTTTTGAATATAATGTTTTTATGGTCAAAATTGTTGCTTTTCCCCACATTGGGAGCATATAGTGGGACATAATTTTGCTGCTACAACATACATTTGATGGCAATGTGTTTTTCAACAAATTTTATGATTTTATTGCTTACTTTTATTCTAGTATTGTGCTTATGCATTGTTGCATTCCCTTTTTGGGATATTACAAATATTGTAGAATATCGGTCCAAAATAGATTATACATCTAGATGTACTGATGAATCCTTTCTTCCAGCTTCTGAAAAACGTAGTTCTACTGCCCATTCTATGTCCCCTCTATATAAATCTTCTTCCATCCTGTGGGCGAAGACAATCTGGGGTGGATAGGTGTGTATGCCTTTGATTTTCTGATGTTTACCACTTCCCTTTTCTGTCCACTCCATCTCTAAGGTTCCCAATCAATGGTAACCTTACCTAAGGTGATTAACCACTAGACACCCAATATCACATTGGTGTCTGGAATATCAACCACAAAGAAGTGGTCTGTCAATGTGTAGGTTCCCATAGTGATGGTTAACACTGGAACATATTTGACACACTGCATGGTTCTATCTCCTGGAACTAAAACTGAGAACCCCTCAAAGTCTTCTATGTGAATGCCCCTCCTTTGCACCAACTGTATATCAATAAAGTTATGGGTAGCTCCACTTTCTACCAATACTGATACTCTTTGTCCCATAATAGTGCCCCTAACTCTCAAGGTTAGATACTTGGGAACTCCTCTCAAAGTTACAAGAGTCCCTCCCATTGTAGAAAATGCCTTTACTACATCTTCTGTAGGGGGTACACCTCCTTCTACTGCTACAACACTGGTCTTCTCCTCCTAATCAAAAAATATCTCAATGCAATGTGCTTTCACAGTAACACATTGGTGGTTTGGTACACATGGCTCCCGATAAGTGAAACAAAGTTTTTTCTTCCTTATTCTCTCTGATCATTATCAAGAGATGTCTTCTCCTGATTCTCCCTTGAGCTAGAAGAAACATTTTTCTGAAAGGGTGCTTTGGCCTTGGGTAAGGCATGCTGCAAATTCCTAGCCTTCTCCATAGCTTCTTAGAGTGTAGTTGGTCTAGTGGATTTCACCAACCCATGCAATGGTTCAACCATCCCATCAATAAACATGCATATTATCCTGTTCATAGTGAGGTCAGATACCATGACTGAAAACTTCATAAACTCAGAGATATAAGTTTCTAAATCTCCCAATTGCTTGAGCTTGGTTAGCCCAACAAAGTGGCCTCCAGATCCCTGGGATCAAATCTCTCTACCAAACTCCTGGTGAAGTCTGAATATGATGTGATACTAGCATGCCCAAGTGTAGATAATCCATGGAACCACCACTCATGTGCCTCACCTTCTAGGTGAAATGTTGCTATTTTGATAGCCTTCACTTCAGAAACTCTGTTGAGTTGTAAATAAGTGTCCAACTTCTCTACCCAAGCCTTGGCTGTGCACTTGGGTGATCCATCATAAGAGGGAAAAAAGAACCTGCCCAAATTTCATTGTAGATCTGAATTCTGCATATACCCTCCATTTTTATGGTGATTGAAGGATCTCCTACCATCCTTGATCCGACAGAACTCTTGAAATTTCAAATGTTCTTTGAATCTTCAGGATTGAGATTCATATTCCACAAAATAATCACCAAGGGTTTCTTCCCTCAAGGGCCTTCCTTCCTCACCTTCCAAAGATAGGAATGTGGGCATAGTGGAGTGTTGTAAATAAGGTTGTGCTAC
Organism: Pinus albicaulis; assembly: GCA_034641835.2. Lineage (NCBI taxonomy): Eukaryota > Viridiplantae > Streptophyta > Pinopsida > Pinales > Pinaceae > Pinus > Pinus albicaulis. Next base: position 760,568,342 of record CM076573.1, on the reverse strand, counting down.
TATTTTTCCCCACCACAAATGTGAGGTGGGCGAGCTTTCTCCATGGTGAAAACCTCTAGGGGATTCCTTCTATCTTTCAAATCTCATCTCTTTGATATCTTTGGCAATGTCCTACACAGTATGAAGAAGGGTTTTTTGGATCTCTCTCTCCTCCATGGCTATACATGTATTTCCCCCACAAGCTGAGCCAAGATTAGAGCTCTGATACCACTGTAATATTCCTATTTAGGAAAATCAACAATATAGGCACCAAAACCAAATTTTTTAGAAAATTACGCTATAATAGTCAAGAGAATCCCATGGATCCATTATTTTATGTATTATAGCATCCAAATATACAAGGGGATAAAAAATAAATCATTCTAGCTTAGTTAAACAGATTTCCCAAGCCCAATATAGACCAAAAACACTAAAACCCCATGACTACTACAACACAGAATTTCTGAAGCATGTGACAACACAATTTAATGAGGGTTTATGCTATAGAAATATAGAAACAAATGGATCTGCTGATATATTACTCAAAAGAGTTGAAAATGGAGATCTAGTCTCTTTTTCACAATCTCAAGATAACTCGACAAGGGTTTCTTCGAAGGCATGAGGTACAAAATGTACAAACAATAGATCTATGGTTGAATCACATTGTTTGACTGAAGCTCTACATATATATGGCTTCAAATAAAAATAAATGGTTGTAACTTCTCCTTACTATCTTTCCGGGTGAAAGGCTGATACTTCCACTATGAAACTAGCTCATCAACAGGGGTTTTGACCCTTCCACTGCAACACCATGAAAAATAACGTAGTTTCTCAAGAAGACTGCGATGTGGTTGCAGATGACTTCTTGGCCCAATTTCAGATGGTGGAAATGAAGCCCAAATACTCCTCTCAGATTTATTCAACAATTCCTCCAAGGAAGAGTGTGGAATTCTCACATGAGAATACCCTTGTACCAAACAATACAAAAAACTCAGCTAAACAGCTGAAGCATGCAATAATCCATAAGAATCAAACATAAACAATATTCTGAATGCCTCTCATGGCTTCCATCCCTTCCCTTATATTCTTGGTGAGCTTTCTCGCCCTTGGTCCCACTCATTTATGAGGTTACTTCCATGCAAAGAATCCTCCAAAATTGTGTTGTTCCCACTAGCTCCACTCTCTTCTTTGGCAGCGATGTTGATTTGGTCAAACTTGATCTAGTCCACATGCATTGATCCCTTTCACACCCAAGGTGACTTTATTTTTTCTATCTAAACTGATCCACATTCACACTGGAAGTGTTTTATTCCTACTAAAGAGATTTAAGGTTCTCCTTACCCCATTTATTCTTCTAGACTGAAAATAGAAGGAACATATAATATTCCAACTAGCAATAAGATAATTGGGAATATTACAAAGATACTCAGTTAAATGTATAATTGAATGCTTGTAAATCATACCAAGAAGGTGACTCTATAATACTTCCAAATTGGATGCTTGAGTGTTTAACCTATGCAGTAATTGAGTTTTTCCTTACATGTTATTTAAATGCTTTCCTAGATTAAATCTTCAAAACCAAAGTGTAATCCATTGCTTGTACATCATGTCAAGAGGGTGACTATGTCATACTTCCATATTGAAGGCTGGGGTAATTGATCATACATTAGTTTCTTTATTTCCTTTGAATCTTATTTCATTTATATTAGCATTTCAAATTTAATTCTCAGTCATAAGATTCATATTTCAATCCATGTAGTAGATAGATTAGAATTAACTTCAATTTTCAAAAGACTCAAAATCATTAGAATAGATACTCTATTTTTAGATTAGATTCTAACCATTTAAAGTTTGATTCATTTTTATGAAAATTATAATAGTTCAAAAACACTTCCTTTTCTTTCGTCTTTCAAAGTTAGTTTTACACATTTAAATTTCATTATATTTTGTTGATTAATTTCCTATTTTTCATTTCTTAAAATTAAAATTTAGACATAAAGAACAAAACACCCCAAAACAATATAAAAATGCATACAATGAAGTAAGAAGAAGGTTAACTAAGCACATATAGTGCACCACACTTCATCATATTACAAACCTTGTTTGATCATTTATGTTGAACAATTTAAGACATTAAATTGGCTAAACAGTTACTCCTGTAGAAAGTCTTACTCAATGGTCCAGGGGACAAGGGAATGTAGGTCCCATTCAAGAGAATGTAATTGCAAAACCTCTTAAAGAATTATTTTTATGTTGTAAGGATAGAAAGCATGAAGTGAAACCTAAGGAAACTTCATTTTAATCAATTTTAGGAAATTACTGAATGCTTCTAAAATTATATATACTGCTTCTCTTGAGAATAATCCAACACAAAGTATGCAATAGAAATAATTTGAATCCATATGTTTCTTCCAAGCTCACCCAAATCATTAAGAAGTTTTTCTTCAACACAAATATATGCAACATTAATCATGATGAAAGGAATATAAGTCACCTCTATCAATCTTCAATATATATTAAGAGTTTTGTGAGCACTTCACTTTTACAAGTAAAACAAGATTATAACCTTCCCTTATGCTCATCTTGTCATTTTATTATTATGATTCCAAGAATGAATGCTTTATTTCCTCATGCAGGAATCAATTCCACATCTTGAATGAAGCAATCATGAATACTCCAGAGAATGCATGATGAGTTAAATTAACGATAACTCTTAATGAGAAATTGTTCCTTCACCATAATTTTCTAAAAGTAAACCTTGTTATGCAGTAGATGAGATAAAGCCAAGTATTATGCTTCAACTTCTAAAACAAATGGGATGGAGTAAGAAAGCATAAAATTTGTTTTAGTCCTTATAGAAAATTCATTTCACATAACAATAAATATTATTAATTAAAATACAGTATTCAGAGCAATGGAAGGGACCGTTGAATGGAACTGCAAATCTCACATGATTAAAACATCTGAAAAATTCTTGAAATGAAATTACAAGCTATAGTAAACCATATTGTCACACTATGCAGCATAACGTAAAATGCAAAGAAATCTAAGACGAATGGGGCAACGGACTGGCTAGTGGGCCCAAACCACCCATATCGATTCCCTTAAAACAACTAAATCAAAACACCAGAAGATTAAAAAGAATTATAGACATAAAAATGAGTGTCAAATCATATTAACATTGTAGTCTTGTTACATAAGTTTTAGGCAGTGCAGAGTTGAGCCCTAGTGGTCCCCTCCAGGGATCATCCCACTGAGGACGCAGGCTCCTCCCCTCCTACACAATGAAATCGATCTTCTCTATATCAAAAACACAACTACAAAGTAGAATATGGATGTATATCCCTCTACAACATGCAACCTTCATATTTATAACATCGTTGCCTCTAAGTTTAGATATTAAAACTGGTTTCTGTACCAAAAATAAGAGGGTCATTTATGAAATGAATTTGTATTGATCTGATTTTCCATATGAATTCAAAAACTGGTATCAACTCGTGCAATCCTCGCCATCATATGTATTGGCCATATTACATGTTTAACAACCTTTGAAATTTTCTCAGAAACAGTTTGATCGAGTAATTTGACCTTAACTCCACGCTTTAATTAGAATACCTAGGTGTGATCAAGGGAACAAATTATCACATCAACCATCTACCCTTTAAAACCAATATGCTCATTTCCCATCATGACAGCCCGAAGTATGAAAATCATGGAAGTGAGAACAATATTTTCACTGTTTGTGCAGGAACCGATCTGATGGAATAGGAAGTAGACAGATGGAACATGAATGGTATACCTGCCACAAGGAGAGCCTATTATTAGTGATGTTTTGACCCAAAATACCTTCAAATCATTAAACAAAGAAGAATTCAAATATCCATAACTTGTTACATCTGAGTTACTAGATATATTAGCCCAATAATGCAAAAAACGATAATATTGGCTATAAACACTTGATGCAGGCACAAGAGTTATTCAACAAAAGTATAAAAAATATAGGCAAAATGGAGGCTCAACACTCCCCCATGTTGATCTTCTTGCACGTCCTTGTGCAAGCCAAACCATAAGATAGATTCAAAATTTCAAAAATGCAAGGTTGCGGCCTAGAGCCTGATTGTATTAATTGAAATGTTTAGTTTTTTCTCTCTACATCCTTGATCACATTGATTCCTATTTTTAGGATCCTGTTATGGGAACCATAATACTTAGCTCACTTGGCCCAATCCTTGACTAGCTTCTGCAACTTCTCCTTCTTAACACTTAGCCTGTTATTTTTATTATGCATCTGAGCACAATGTTTCTCCCAATATTTGTTCTCCCCTTTCACATTTTCTTCAAGAAAAACAACTCACATACCTTCTTCTTCAATTTATTTATCATCCTATTTTTCTTCCTCAATATATAATCACTAATAGACCCTTTTGATCTTCATTTATTGGTGGAATAAACATAAAAAATTTCCGCTACAGGAGGGTCAAATTAGAATTCAAACCCTTAGTTTACTTCTATCATAGGTGTCTTGAATTGAACTGCTTCATCCCTAGGGATTTCTACTTAATCTATCCCTATAACTGGTTCATCGACCGGATTAGTTACCAGATTCTTGATATGGGAAATAAATTTTTTCAGTAAATTATGCAAACTCCCGAAGTTCATCTCCATCAATGGCACCTGTATGTTCTTTTAATATCTTTACTTCCTCTAAATCCAAGTCGACGGTTTGAAACTCCAAGTTTCTGGAAGGAGGTCGAGTGATTTTCTTCATGCTTCATGTAATCCTTCGTCCAACAGCAAGAGTTTGAGGCTCCAATGGTAATGTTGTAGGCATTGTAGGATTTACAAGGGTTGCAAGGGTGTCTACCCTTTTCTGCCTTGATTTCCTGGGATGCGAGGATAGAACTTTGTCCATTTTATTTTCCTCTAGGGGTTTTTTTGCCTCACACAATTCATCAGGGGGTTGAGTGTCGAGTTTTTCAATAACTTTTTTAAAATTGTAAAATCTCTTTTGGTAATAATAACATGCAATGGAACATTGTCGATGCATTTCGAACCAACCAGTGTGGTTCATCATCAGGACTAGGTGAGAGATCAGATCAAGTCAACAAGTTTAAATAGATGTAGAGATGGTTAAACTAGTTGTTAGGAAAACATTTAGTTTGACTTTTTAAAATTTATTTATCAATTTTTAATTATATATTATGATTTTTTAATTAATTAATAATGGCTAGTTCCATTCTATTATTAAACTATTTGATTTATTTATTCAATTAATTAATAGATTGATAAACTTATTAATTAATTATTTAATATATATATATATATATATATATATATTTCTTATTTAGTTGATTTAATTATTTAATTATCAATTTTATTTATTTATTAAAGCGCAAGGTCCAAATAAAAAATAACCAATGACCAAAATGAATAAATATATATATATATAATAAAATAAAATAAAAAATACATAAATTAAAATAAATAATAAATATAAATATAAAATAAAAATAAAATATAAATTATAATAAAGCAGGAAAAGGTCCTCTAACTAAAAATCATAAAGACCCTAGTCAATGGTCCCGCAGTGTGTGTCTTCGATTCATTCAGGGAACCATTGATAAAATTGCTAGGGTCCTTAGGAAGCATAGGGTATCTTCATCTTTCAAGCCCCTTAACACGATTCACAGCTCTCTCAAATCAGTTAAAGACCCAATTGACCCTAGGGATGGGAAAGGTGCTTGCATCATTCCTTGTTCCCGTGGGATGCCTTACATTGGTGAAACTGGTCAGTCTATAAATCAAAGGATTTGTGAGCATGCTGTTGACATTAAACATGGAAGATCTCGCTTGTCTTCCCTAGCTGAGCATGCAGAAAAGACTAACCATCATATTTGTATCGAAGAGGCGAAGGTCATTGCTAGGATCGACCATTCCCATAAAAGGAAGTTAAGAGAGGCCTTAAAAATCGAAAAAATACCTGTTAATCTCAATAGAGATGATGGTTGGAACATCAGCAGGTGTTGGATACCTGCATTGTGTTCTTTATTGCCTTTTGTTCCTGCCCTACCTATTGTTCCTTTATTTATTTATTTACTTTTATTTATTTATTTAATTTTATTATTATTATTATTATTTTATATTTTATTTTTATTTTATGTTTATTTATTTATTATTTATTTTAATTTATGTATTTTATTATTATTATTATTATTGTTATATATATATATATATTAAATAATTAATTAATAAGTTTATTAATCTGTTAATTAATTGAATAAATAAATCAAATAGTTTAATAATAGAATGGAACTAGCTATTATTAATCAATTAAAAAATCATAATATATAATTAAAATTTGATAAATAAATTTTAAAAATTCAAACTAACCATTTTCCTAATGACTAGTTTAACCATCTCTACATCTATTTAAACTTATTGAATTCATCTAATCTCTCACCTAGTCTTGATGATGAACCACACTGGTTGGTTCAAAATGCGTCGACAATGTTCCATTGCATTTAATTATTACCGAAAGAGATTTTACAATTTTATATGGATCACAGAAGCAGAGATTCTAAAAACTTTTATAAACCTGTTTCGCCGAAGAAAATCATCCCAACTATCGTTTCTTATGCCTAGCTCATCTACAATCAATATTTGATAAGCCCATAATGATAAAAAATTGCCCTAGGGTTTTTAACGGATCTACAGACTCCCTCTAACATCTTCTGGAATATTTTTAACAGGAAATATGGGACATTTATCCTCTGCTCACCGGTGAAATGTAGCAACAAAACAATGTGATATAAAAAATTTGTTGCATACCTACCCTCGTAAGTCAAATATTTCTAGAGAATGAATAAAGGATAGAACCATTCATCTCTGATCTGAAAATGAAGTATCCCCTTCACCCATTCAACGCCTTGGTGCCCTTATTTGAGAAATTTCCCACTATATTTTTTATCCACGCTCTTGTTTATGAACCTCTTAGCGCCCTCCAATGGTAATCCAGTTTCTCGAGAAATGATCTTCTCCTTCACATTCATAGTTAAATCTCCAATCTGTGCTATCTTCACATTGAATCCCTGTGCAAATCGCAACCCAAACTGGTCTTCATACCATTTGAATTTAGCCATAAATTCACACTATCCATCCTTTATCAACTTCTGTTCATAGGCATTGTACTCAAGAGTCGTCTCCAACTCCTCTATGGATGCGGGCTCATGGTAGTCATATTTCTTCGTCAAGGCTTGGACGAACTGCAGATATGATATGATATTTCTAAGGATGAATATGTCATTTTAAAAAATAAACCTAGTATGCTTCACTTAAATCATAGAGGATCGAACAATTTTAAACTAACTGGGTAAGCTGATTTACTTTTGAGCAGCATGGTGCAGGTTTGACGGGACATATTCTGGAGCATGTATTAATTATCACGAGGGATGGTGAAGGTTTGGTCTCAAAGATCGAGTTAATCATAAAAATGGTCACAAACAAACCTCATTCTGCCTCCTTCTTAACATCACTACCTTAGCTCTAGATCAAATGTACCTGAGTAATATTATAAGCATTTGACAGATAGAATCGTGACTATGAGGTTAGAGCTTTATGGACACTTGTCATCAATATCCCCACACATAAAAATATTTTCTCACATATCAAATATATCATTATTTCTAGGGCATGGGGTACTGAATGCAAAATCATGGAAGATAGCAAGGGAGAAGTTTTTAAAATTTATTAATTAGCAAAGGACCGATACCTGATTTTAAAATTTCCAGCAACATTATAGTTCCAACAACCCTTTTGGAAACATTGAGTGCAAGAATCATCAAAGGAGAAGAAATTTTTGATGGGAAAAGAGAGTCATTATATAAAAATACTAGGTACAAAACATTATGATAAATATCAAATAAATACATGTTGTCCTGTTTCAAATGAATTCCCTATTTGACATAGGTTTATTTTCATAATTCCATTATTAGCTTCAGAGTCTTATTAACATCAAAAATATTTTCTAGAAGAGGTGCGATTTTAGGAGGGCTACCACATGGTTTCTGTACTTGTTGTAACAATCCTGCACCTACTATGGTAATCATGCACCTAGACCTATAGTGCTTATTTAGAGGAAAACACAATCAATACACAGTATTGTCCATCAACACCTTGTGAGTAGGAATTACTGAGTATTTCATCACTCTAAATACCATGGAAAAATTGAAGTGAGTTATGATACCAGAGAAGGGAAATAAAAAATAAAACAAGATGACACCTTCGTGGACCAATTAGCAACTTCTTCATTGAACATTTTAACTTTTTTGTCATCTATATGAAAAACTAAGTTTCTTATTAATCCAGTACGAATAACTATCTCCACTAAGGGTACCACATCATTTAAAGGTTCCTAAAAAATAAAACTCAAAGAATCAAGCTCAAATCATCGTAAAACCATTGTCCAAGAATTAAAATGATGAGTTTTAGGGAAAGAGAGGGACAACCAAGTAAATCATAGTATGCAATTAACTTTGATACCACAAACATAGCCCTGCTACCTGCAGCGTCTATACCATCGACAAGGATGTCATTTAACCCAGTTAAATATCTGTGTCCCACTTATTAGATATAGATTCAGAGTTATATTATTTGATTTTAAAAATTAGATGAAGGTCATTGTCCTAGCTTGGTAACCAGATGATGGTAGTGCCACTCACAAGAAGTAACATGGATGAATAGGCCAGCTCATGACGAGACCTTCCATATTTTCAGCTAAAAGCCATTACTTTGGCTTGGTGACCAGTAGTAGTAATGTCAGACATGTTAGGTCTCATGATCATGGTAGGTCAACTCATCATGAGACCTCCTATCCTTCCCTAAAAAAATTTTAAACTCTGATCATGGTAAACTTCAAAGGTTACTTAATAAGTGGGGAGACAGATATACTTCTTAAGAGTATGGGATGGTGTGAAATTTTTTAAATGACTAATCATTACTAGCTATTTCCTCTACCCTAAAGACCTATTTTAGATAAAATATCCCAAATAATGACTAAAATACTCTTAGAATTGATAATTCTAGTGTTCTCATGAATAAATCATTATCAGATCTTCACAAGAGTGGTCCACCATAGGGAGTTCTCCAAAAATACCTTCTAAGGGAAACTAAAAATATATATCTCAGATAACAACTCATTAGATTGCCTAATCATGGTTACATGAGGTATTAAAGTGAAACATACTCAACAAGATTTGTCACAGATGTGTGTGTGGAACAAAAGTAGTTTCAGTGGTTATGATTTGAAAGTCAAAACCATAATAGCATTGTTGTAACATTGTTATTTATGCCATCGATTTATTCTTCTACCCTACTCTACCCTAAGAAGCATAAGACTCCCTTTTAAGTGCAGGAGTACTTCCAATGCATCCATGTGCACAAAAATAGGATAATCCTACTCATGTTCAAATTTAAAAAGCATATCCGAGGAAATACCATAACATGAGGAACCAACTGCATTAACTGATGTGATGCTACAAACTGTCGAATGATAAAGGAGGAGTGGATATTGGCAGTCATTTGAAAAAAAGATATTATGTATCCATATACTCTTGGTCACTTGGTTCATGGGAAACATATGATGCATCATGCAAATCCTCCACATTTCTTTTTTTATCCCCTAAAGTGCAAGTTGGATTATGTAGATGTTCTTTAAACCCTTATTTTGATGGCTTCTCCTCATCAAGCATGATCCATAGCTTCTTGATTTCCATAGGAATATCTTTTGATTCTCCATGAATACTTTCATCCAGAGGAGTAGACCTATTTTTGATTGATGCCAAAATGTGTTCTCTCTGTGAAGTAGAGACCCCAACTTCTACTAAGATTTGAGATAATTCTTGAAATAGCATCACACTTCCTCAAATTTTCCTGCTATTTGGAAAGTATTGTTAGCACCTATATTTATATTGGGGGGTTATTTTAGTGTCGAAAAATAGAAACAGGCTAAATTGAAAAAAAATAAACTAGGATTGTAAGAAAATAATACTTTGTGAAAAATAAATCAACTAGTCTTTATTGCAGAAAGAAAGAAGCCAACATCACACTTTGCGGTAAAAGAAACTCATTTGCGCTAAGGAAAACCTGGCTTATGATCTCTCCAGAAATATTGTCCAGTATGCTTTAGCAAGCAAGGGAATCTCATAAATCTAAAAATTCAATTACGAAGGAAAGGGAAAAACATGAAAAATCGTGAGGCCTTATCCTATAACACCTCCCTGACAACAACACCAAAATTTTGGGTGGTATAAATGCAATATTTACACCAACTTTTAAATTTTCAATCTAGGTTGGTAGACTTAGAGGTGTAGCACAATATCTGGCAGAATAGGACCTCATGGATCTGACAAACGAAAATCAAGCTCTTGCTAAGAATTCAAATGGGCTTAAAAAAGGAACAAGACTCTTCAAAAATAAACATATTGGGAATCTACTTCTGGCTCCTCTTCCGGGTTGAGTGACTACTGAGAAAGTCTTCCTTAATATTCCAGGGGACAAGGAAATGTAGGTCCCATTCAAGAGAATGTAATTTCAAAACCTATTAAAGAATTACTTTTATGCTCCAGGGATAGAAAGCATGAAGTAAAACCTAAGGAAACTTCATCCCAATCAATTTAAGGAAATTAATTAATTCTTGTAACTTTATATATACTTCTTCTCTTGAGAATAATCTAGCACAAAGTATGCAATATACATAAGTTAAATCCATTTGTTTCTTCCAAGCTCACCCAAATCATTGAGCACTTTTCTTCAACACAAATATATGAAATATTTAATCATGATGAAAGGAATATAAGTCACAAATATTAATCTTCAAGATACCTTAATATTTATGTGAGCACTTCACTTTTGCAAATAAAACAAGAATATAATATTCCCTTATGTTGATCCTGTCATTTTATTATTATGGTTCCAAGAATGAATGCTTTATTCCCTAATGCAGGAATCAATTCCACATCTTGAATGAAGAAATCATGAATACTCCAAAAAATGCATGATGACTTAAATTAACCATAACTATTAATGACCAATTGTTCCTTCACCATTATATTATGAAAGTAAACCTTGTTATGTAGCATATGAGAGCAAGGAAAGTATTATGATTCAACTTCTAAAATAAATGAGATGTAGTAAGAAAGCATAAACTCTGTTTTAATCCTTATAGAAAATGCATTTCACATAAAAGTCAATATTATTAATTGAACTCTAGTAATCAGAGCAATGGAAGGGATTGTTGAATGGAACTGCAAATCTCACATGATTAAAACATCTGAAAAACTCATGAAATGAAATTACAAGCTATAGTAAACCGTACTGTCACTATGCAGCAAAAATTAAAATTAAAAAAAATCTAAGAGGAATGGGGCAACGGGCTGACTGGTGGGCCAAAACCACCCATCTTGTTGCCCTTGCAGCAACTAAATCACAGGACAAAAATATTAAAAATAATTATAGACAAAAGAATGAGTGCCATATCATATTAACATTGTAATCTTGTTACATAAGTTATCGACAGTGCAGAGTTGAGCCTTAGTGGTCCCCTCCAGGGATCATCCCACTAAGCATGTAGGCTCCTCCCCTCCTACACAATGAAATCGATCTTCCATATATGAAAATCACAACTACAAATTATAATCCCGATCTATATCCCTCTACAACATGCAACCATCATATTTATAATAGTGTTGCCTCCAAGTTTAGAGATTAAAATCGGTTTCTGTACAAAAATTAAGGGGTTAATTTATGAAATTAATTCTTATCAATGTGAGGTTCCATATGAATGAAAAATATGGTATCAATCCGTGCAATCCTTTCCATCATATGTATTGGCCATATCACATTGTTTAACAATATTTGAAATTTTATCCAAAACGATTTGAATGACTAATTTGACCTTAACTCCACGCTTTACTTAGAAGACTTGGGTGCAATTAAGGGAACACATTAGCACATAAACCATCTGCCCTTCAAAACCCATATGCTCATATCCCATCATGACATCCAAAATTAAGAAAATCATGGAAGTGAGAACGAGATTTTCACTGTTAGTGCAGGAACTGAGCTGATGGAACATGAACTGGATAGATGGAATGAGAACGATATACGTGCCACAAGGAGAGCTTGATAGTAGTGATGTTTTGACCCAAAATACCTTAAAATCATTAAAAAAAATAAGATTTCAAAGATCCATAAATTTTTACCTCTAAGTGACTAGATATATTATCCCAATAATGGAAAAAGAGGATAATATTGGTTATAAACACCTGGTGCAGGCACAAGAGTTATTCAACAAAAGTATAAAAAATCTAGGAAAAATGAAGGCTCAACAAGGCCTTCTTATATATTGTTGAGATCTAGACATACATGGTTATAGAAATTCCTCCTTCCATCATGTTTCAAAGGTTCAACTCATCTATCTTTACTTCTTGTATCTGCAATATTTATTGGTATGAAACCTAAGAAAAGTATATGATAAAAAAACATGATGCTAATATTTTTTGGGTTTACATGCAATGAATAGTTCATCCTGGGATTTTAATGTTCAAACCCTAAATCATATTATATCCCCTCTTTATGTTTTTCTAGGGTTCATATTTTTCTCTAAAATATTAACAAATCATAGAATTTTATCTTCAGCCCAAAAATATCTTAAAATATATCATACATACATTATGGTTACTTACCTTTGTCGAGATGACTTTCGTTTTTGTATGCCATCTTCATCGATCTATTTTTGGGAGTGAGATATTCTTTACTTTAATAATCTATTGATTCTTCCAAGTATATGATTGTTGCCGACCTTGGATTGATGTCCTTATAGCTTCACAGGTCCTTATGCAAAACTGAAATCTATAAGCATGTCATTGTTTCTTTCTGGATTGAACATTTAATTGATGACTAGAATGCCTCAGGTCTATTTCCTTGGATCTTTCAAGCTTCAGTACTATGATCAAATGTATATGAGATTGGTGAATGTCACATGTACTCACCCACTACCATATTTTATCTTTGTAAGAATATTAGAATAACAGTGTCACAAGGACACATCTTTCAAGAGGAGATCTATGCTATCACAAATATAGAGAGAGATATGCTTCAAGCTTTCAACAAGTTTGAATTCTTAACAGAGATCAATCGTATTCCCAGAAGAAGACCTTAATGAATTTGGATTTATGCTTCTTTCTGAGTTTCCTTTATCAATACTTTGCAAAATATCATCTCTTGATTGCAGACTTCAATATAATTTTATTTACCTCAGAATATTGAATTTTTGGTTGTTTTTATATTAAACTTCATGCAACGGTGCAAATAATCCAGACTTCTTTTCTTCAAACTCTTGTCTTGCAACTTAACTTATTTTATTCTATATTTTGAATTAGATCTTGACTGAAATTTGGTGTTACTTATGTGGTGGATACCCTATATTCTCCACAAATTAGAGCAATTACAGCCTAGAAAATTAATCCCGATTTCTTCTTCTTGAGGTGATGAAGGAGAAAGGTTCTCAATAATGCTTCAAGAGTAGGAACTAATGTTTTTGATATCTTCATTTATTGAATTCCTTCAAGATGATGATGTAATTTTTATCCTTAGAAATCCTTGTAGATAAGAAGACATCCTTGATGTTTTGATGCCTTTGATAATATTCTAGAATTTTAGTCCTTGAATGTCCTTTATTGAGTTTCCCTTACTTGATTTTTCACCTTAGCTTTGATACCATGTTGAGAAATCTAGGGGAAACAATATACGTTATTTCTCTTGCTTATGATAACTAATTGTGGAGACCTTTTATATTTCTTAATTGAATTCTTATTTATCTCGATTATTATTGTGTTCTCTTCATCAAACAACTACCAAAACATAATGAAAAATGATACGAAGGACACAAGATATATGCAATCAACCAAGGAAAAAACCTCTCCAATCATGAGAGGAAAAGCCACAAAATTATTATTCTTATAGAATTTTCCATTGATGAATTCCAGGTCTTAGACCCTTGAGCAAGAACCTCCCCAATACCAACTCACAATTATTCCTTGAACAACACTTCTTCCTCTTCAAGTCAACTCTAGTCAAATCGAATTCTATACCACATTTTTCGTCTTCTCTTGGATTTCTACCTTCTATTACAAACCTACAAATTTTGATATTCCTGTAATCACTAAAATTCCGCGTGTGAGATGATTGGGACAGATTGGTGAGGCTCCTTCCCTTTTCTTGACCTAAAAACTTCTTCTTCATACCTTATCTAGCAAGAATCCTCTTTTCTTGACTTTTTCCTTGGATTCTTCAAGGAATATGAAAACCCTACTATAGAAACCCTAACTGCAATCACATGTGTGAGCAGAGGGACCCAAAAATAGTGCTAAAAACTTTTGATCTTCTTCTCCTTCTCTTTCTTGGATGAGATACTTCCTTATTTTATTTCCTCATGCTTCCTTCTTCTTTATGGATTCTTTATTGATCCATTTTCAAGCGAGGCTGAGTCCTCCTTTATATAGAGTTATTTTCCATCTATTTGAACCAACTTGTCATCATGTTTAGGGTAGCATATGATGTTATATAGGTCTATAGCTACTTTTAAAGGCCGACTTGTTGTGCACTTGTGATGAGGTCTTGGAGGGTCTTTTTGGCTCTTACAATGACTCCAAGAAATTTCCTTGCAACATGTAACATGCCCCAAATGGGTCTTTCATACATGAAAATAACCTATAAGCTCTAAATGGGAGCTTGACCTAGAAATAAATTTCCTTGAGAATGAAACCCATGCCTCAAGATTAAAAAATTAAATTTATTTTTCTCATTAGATCGAATACATAAAATCATGATTACATATGTCATTATGAAGACCGAGCTTAGCTACATATTTCAACAAAGCTCACTGAAAATTGGGTCTTGTGAAAAACAAGCTCCCATAACTAGTGGACCATTTCATATTATCAAAAGAGTGGGAACATTGGCCTAGAGACTATAATTTCCACCCATAGTGAAGGGACATGATTTTTTCCATATTTATTTTCCAAAGTGTGTGCATGATGCAAACTATTTTGTTGATTGGTCTATGTTAGAAGTGGAATCTGAAGTAGAATTCAAGCCAAACGCATTGTGATTTTTGGATCAGAGGAATATTGTGCTTTGGATTTGTGTATTAAAGTAGGTCAAAGTGTAGTGGAGGAACTTTGGACCAGATAAAGCCACTCGGGAAATGGATGACAAAATGTGGGTACCATACCCGATTCTATTTGTTGGTTAAGAAAATGTAAATTTAAATATAATTGGAAAAAGAGTTGGTTACATAAAGTTCATTGTAAATTTTGGGTTTGGGTATAGAATACTAAGAACGATGTTCCTTTAAGTGGGTGGGGTCTGTAACAACCATTTTTTTCACCCTCATATAAATACTATTATATGAATTTTTTATGTAAATTTTTGTAAAATATAAATGATGACTAGACTAAGAGGAGGACAAAAATTTAGAGTTTGAGAGGAGAAGTTGCTTGGGAAATAGTCAAACTTTGAATTATACATTTAAATACCACCCATATCCTTGTCAAATTAAAGGAAAGATAGTACATGCATTTAAAATGTGTATGCGAAACATGATGAGTAGTCCTTCTCTTGTGTGGTGTGCTAGCTCCAGTCAACACATAATAGAAAATGCGAAAAGGAAAAGGTAATGACAATGGGGAAAAAACAAACATAGACAAGTAGAGGCTATGTGAACAATTGGAGAGGAATGCAAGACAATGAATGAAAAATATCACGAGCAAAGGAAGAAGGAATAACAATAAGAGAATAGGATAGTGTTATGGATTCCTATGTGGTGTAATAGGTGGAGCATGAGATAATGCTCTAGATATATTTCTTTGTGGTATACAGGTGGATACTAAGATCCATGGATTCTCACGGTTAATATTAGGTGGGGAAATGATGTGCTTTGGATTCATGTGGGTGTAATAGGTGAAGGAACCATAAGCCTTGGATTCTTGAAGGGTGAAGTGGTTGGAGACAATTTGGTCTCTAGATTCATGTAGTGATTGTTGGGTGGAGCATTGCATGCTTAGGATTCTCTAAAGTGTGGTTTAGGTGGAGACATTTTGTACTCTAGACTCCTGGGTGTCATGTGGACACATTGTGTACTCCGGATTACCATGTGATTTCTAATTGGAATGGTGTGAATTTCCATATATTACTTCACTCTGCAAGCTTTGAATCTAGCTTGAGGGTGGTTGACTACAAGAAAGAAAGGAAGTGTAGTTGGCCTATAGTTGGGAGGAGAGTTGAATTCCTTCTCTCAGTTTGCAATCATCCAATTCATAAAATAGCTTTCTTACTTGTATTCTCTGTGTATACTTATTTCCATTGAGTTATAAATATTATTCTTATATAAAAATTAGTGTATCGACACTATTCATGAAAGAATGTGTATTCCTATGAATTTACAATGATTTTGTGATGTGATTTTTCACATGGTGTGAGTGACTTTTAGGTCCCTGTAGATGCTAATATGTTTCTTGATATTGAAAATTTATTTACATGTTTATGTATGGTGGTATAATGAGCCTAGGTAAATTTTTATGGTGTCTGAAAATCCATGGCTTGGGTTTTATAACTATCAGGGAGTCTTTTTTGTTTGAGAACTAATGAAACTTTTCGTTACAATGTTATATGTGGCATGATAAGAATTAGCATGGATTTTTTGTTCTATAATACTAATTATTTACATTTTCAAGTTAAGGACCAATATTCGAGTAATTCATGATACACTAGGGAATTTGATTGAAATGTTTAGATCCATTCTTTGGAAGGATATGGTGTTGTTGTAAGTGAAATTACACAGGTTAGCCATGGATTGGATTGTTTCAATGCCTAATTGGTAGGTATATTTATACCTTTGTGATTGTATTTTATCTATGTTTAGCACTTGGTGTAGGTGTGTTGGGTATCAGGATTCATTCTTTTGAATGCAGATGTTTGATGCAAAACCAAGCTCCTAGAGGAACCATGGTTGATTCCCTAAAATACATGGAAATTTTTCTAAGTTTGAAAATGCTAGAAATAATCCTTTATCCAAGCTCTAGTAAATATTCAAAAATAGACATCCAAGGTAGATGTATCATAAGTAATCTAGATACATCTAAGAATATGGATATATATAATTCATCGTGGAGTAACCTTTGTGAAGGAGATTTACTCCTTGAATTTTTGGATATGTCTGTTTTGAATTAAGTGGAGGCCATCGAGGGCGGGGGCCATTTTTGGGGGCTCGAGCCTTGGAGCCAGATTTATTATAAATATTTAGGTGGGGCTAGTTTCCAGTTAGTGTGGCACTGGGATAAATTACTGCATCAATGTTGGATGGTGAATTGCTTCATAAATGGTGGATGCATCTAGGAATCCCAACATCTGACAATGAGGACAAGGATGTAAGACTCGGAGGCTCGTATGCAGTGTTTATTTTTAGTAGTTCTCCAATTTGATACTTATTTATTATGAGTATTTCTTAGAAATATCTTATATTACATTCATTATGTATCATAAAATAACTACACATATAACTTCAATAACAATAATATGCCAAAAGATCATATAAAGATAACCACACAAGAACACATTATTTTACCTTGGGGAAACCCACATGGGAAAAAACCTAACAACCTTTTCAATAGCAATATTTTTCAATTCAAAAGCGATATATCTTACTCAACAACTAGGTGAAACCTAGTCCATCCTCCTAGTCAAGTCAATTTTCCCAAGAAACATGCTTTGTTTCTCCCAAGAATTTCATTCTGCTTACTCATTCATAAGTTATTTCCCACAATTCCATTGCACCTCAGAAATTTGGCCTATCTATCTCATAATATTTCCTTTGGAGTTCCCTCTTTATTTCCTTATTCACATGCCCAAACATAAGGATATGCCTTACAATATGACGCTTTGCTAGCCTTAGAATAGGCCCTTCTCTAGCCTCAGAATATTTCCTTCATTGTCCTCATAAATGACTTTCCTTGTTTCCTCAAAATATGTTGAACCACATAAGATAAGAGATTTGAAATTTCTCTTAGATAGAAGATATCCAAATTGAGTTTTAAGGGAGATGATTCACTTTTATTTATAGTGATACAATGGGTCAAATACGTTCCTCTTATAGGTTAGCTCGACTTGACTAGGTAGAGGCCGACTTCATTATTTTGGAGCCAAAACAAATTTAACTTCGGCTCAAAAATATAATTTTATTTTGACTCTATCATGAAGAATATGTTTTACAAAAATAAATATGCATTATGAAGATTGGCCATAGTTACAAAAATTAAACACTCCCTCTTAACTAGGGAGGTATTTATAAGGACAATCTAGATGTTATCATGTTGAAAAAATTTCTCAATGAAAAGGTTATAACCTTGTCAGCATATCTTCCATAAGGTGAGTCAGCATATTTGACATCATCAACATCATTTAGTCAACATTTGTGACATCATCATCATCTAGCCAACATCTATGACATCACCAACATCATTTAGTTAGCATCCCTGACATAATCAACATCATCTAGTTAACATCTCTAACATCATCATCATCTAGCTAACATATCTAACATAATTAATATCATTTAGTTATCATCTCTAACATCATCAACGTCCTCATTAGCATCAAGTAGTTGGAATCCATAACACTGTTAGCATCAACTAGTAGCCAAAATTGGTCGGCATCACTAATCCATATTCTTAGTTGGTACTTCTAACATGTGGCATAAAATTTAGCATCAAATAGCCACAATCACTCGATTTGGTACCACTGACCTAACCAATATGTACTCCTAACCTGGACTAATCTTGGTTTACCATCCTAATCAATTTATTTGACCTTTGGTGACACTTTAAAGGCCACACTATACATGATCAATTGGGCCTCATGCTAAAGTATATCCTCATCCATATATATATATATATATATATATACTAGAGAGATTGAGCCTGATTTTGAAAGCCATGCACTCAACTAAGTGCTCACAGGCTTCTAGGACTATTATCCCCATCTAGTCAACATATTTGACACAGGGAGAACAACTATTATTTGTGGACCATTCTCCCCACATGGTCAACATATTTTACACAAGGAGAATGATTTTCCATGGTGTTATCATATCCACACTCTCGTTGATTGAAAGGTGTATGACCATTATTAATGTTGTTGTCTCATCACTCCCTAGTGCTAAGAGGTACATGCTTGATCACTCTAATATTTTCCTAGAAAAATATTATTTATAATACTTGACTCATACTGATCTCTTCGTATACCATATCTTGGTACTATATCTTAAGGTTCCTTGACCTGTCATCATGTTGACACCTGCACCTCATAAAAAAATCTTGCAAGTTGGATCCATATTTCTTGCAACTCACCATTCAAGCTACAACCTAATTGACCTTTGATTATAACAGATGTATCCTTCCCTCTCGTCCATAATATTAGATCCCAAACTAGAGTGATACACAAACTCACTATGTTTTGATCACTTCTTGCCCAATTTGAATTTGTGAATCGTTGCAACTTCCTAAGCCACATTTTTTTAGTACAAACTTCATAGGTTTCTATATACTCTACTTATGAAGAGTTAGGTGAAAAATATTGTCTTCCTGCTTGTTCAAAAAATCATAGTAGAGCTCAAATTTAAGCATCTTCCTGAAGTACTGTTCCTATAATCTCCACTCCTTTCCTAGTGAAAATTTGTATATCCTTGTAGTTGTGCATCATTGTTTGATTCATCCCTAAAATAATAATTAACTGTGCCATAATAAATTGTATCATGTTAGTACTTCAAGAAATTTTGATCTATATTCCTTGGATTAAACATGTATTGATTTTGTTCCTCCTCTTTATCCATAATCTTTGCTGATTTCATGTTAGCCTAATTGGGAGTTCTTTCTAGAATATATTCTATCATGGAAATTATGGTATCTTTCTCTCCCCCTAATGTTTAATAAAGTGCATCGCTTATCTAGTAAAAATAATTCACTTTGAATCCAAAGATAAACTCCCTTTGAAGTTGAGGCAAGTGTTCTTGAGAAATCCTTCATTGCTTCCTCTTTTCAGTCAATTTTTTTCTCTATGACACATGGATTATTATACTATCCTCAGAATAATAATAATAATAATAATAATAAAATATATATATATGATCAACTTTGATCCAAGTGTATCAAATATAAGGAGCTTGTACAAAGCCTTCTTTCTACATAAATATATAAGACTTCTTCATGGACCTCACTATCTTGAGGTACCTCTTATGAACACCTCTTATTGTATTGAGGAAGACGATCTCTACATGCATCTAATGTAGTTTTCAACATAAATCATAAATATAATAAAATTTTAATAGACATGTGCCTAACCTCTGTTGAATTCTTAGTTAAACTGAGAGGGGGGGGGGGGATTGAATCAGTTTAACACATGCATTAGCTTTTAAAATTTTTCATCAGCTTATTTACAGCTTACTTTTATAATCAACCTTAGTATATGAACAATCTTAATATGTTGCAGCAAGTATTAAATTAATGTGACATCAAACTTATTATGAGAGTAGCAAACATTAAGCAGATTTGGTAAATTATCTCAGTACATAGGAAACACAGATAGAGACAATAGATATAAGTGGAAACCCATAAAGGGAGAAAACCACATTTCATTATTGTTTTGATGCAAAAGAAAGCTCCAACTCCTTCTCGCCACTATTTTTCTGCAGGCACCAACCTACAGGAGGCTCCAAACTCAATTCTGCAAGCTACAACTTGCAAGGAAGCTCCAACTCCCTTCAATTTTCTGCAGGCACCAACCTACAGGAGGCTCCAACCTTAGTCAGCTACAATTGACAGCTATCAAGCTTCAACTTGATAGGGAAGCTCCAACTTCCTCAAATTATCAAAAGAAATGTTTGCTAATTTACCTCAAATATCAGTTATGTTCTGTAGCATCTCTTTATGCTCCTCTCTTCCTTATCTTCTCTGCCTTAATCTTCTATACTTTTCATTCTCTATCGTTACTCTCTCTAACCTCTCTATGCATATCAAGATGATATTACTTATAGAGATTTTCTTATGACTGTCTGTATTCCTCAGGGAATTTTGAAATAGATGGCCATACCCCTTGGTCTTCTGCCTTCTCATTTCTTTTCCAGCTCACTCAAAAATGTAACTATATGTGCTAATTTTAATATTACAGTGGGATTTTGTTTTCTTCCGGAGACTTGCCAATGCATCACAAACAATAAAAATTAAAATAATTTACATTCAATTACAATGCAAACTCCAACTCACCCATTCAGCCTCTTGGCTCGCTACGCATTTGTGTTTTCTTTGACTGTGTCTTTGTCCCTTTCGGCTCTGTTTGTTTCCTTGTTCACTATCGCAGGGTAACAGCCATATTCCATACATATGTAACTATGCATTTTATATCATGCTAATTGATTCTCAGCACAATAATAATAAGGCGTTTTAAATATATGCACTTCCATGTTATCTAACTTATGTAACTTCCGGCGATATAATGCTAAGAGGTCATGTTAATACATAAAATTCCCTTACGGGCTCACTTCGCCGAATTTGTGATGCGATGTATCACTCCTTCTCTGATGCGATTAGTCACTGTTCACCTTGAAATGTCGATGCAATGACCTACTTTGATTTTGGAACTTAAGCATGTATGAATCACAATTTATAAGCCCATTGGGTCCAGAACTTCATCGTAATCACAATCTTTTAATATAGAGCTCCGACGTTCTGCTTCTTTCTGATGCGATGGCCTATTTTAATGCCGGAACTTAAACATGTATGAATTACAGTTTATATGTCCATCGGGTCTGGAACTCAATCGCAATCGCAATTTTTTTTTACATGTTCCACGGCCAAGTTTCTTTGATGCGATTACTCTGATCCGATGCGATGCGATTACTCCGATTGCAACTAATCGCAATCGCAAATTTTATTTGCATGCTCCGATATTCCTATGCTATGATGCTCCAATGTGATTAGGCCAGAATTCAAGCACATATTAATCACAATTTATATGTCCATTGGGTCCAGAACTCAATTGAAATCACAATTTTTGTTTACATGTTCCACGACCAAGTTTCTCTGATGCGATTACTCTGATCTGATGCGATGTGATTAATCTGATTACGATTAATCGCAATCACAACTTTTAGTTGCATGCTCCGATGCTCCGATCCGATTAGGCCGGAATTTAAGCACATATTAATCACAGCTTATACGCCCATCGGGTCCAGGCTTCAATCGCAATCGCAACTTTCTGTTCATATGATTCATTGCCAACTTTTTTCCAATGCGATTGATGAGGGTCCCACCATATAAGGCTTTTCCTTTGATAGAACCTTTGGTTCTTTAGATCTCGTGCTACGTATAGATATATATATATATATATATGCTTTGGTCCTTTGTATATAAAGCGCAATATATGTAATGCGCTGCATATATATAAGCTTGCGCTTCAGTCCTAATGTATCCTCCAGCTTGGGTTGTGATTCTCGGAATTTTATGTGGGATCCCACTTGCGTATTAACTTTGGTTTTTATGCAAGCACTTACATTAGGTTTTCAGTCATCCACCTTATATATATATCCACATACGAACTTCATTATGTAGGGTTCGGCTTTATATATATATATATATATCAATACATTATAGCCAATTTCAACAAACATTAAGAACCATTATAACGGAGTCTTTGGGCCCACCTTCTTCCATGCTGTATTAATGTATAATATGTCTTGAGTGTATCATTATAACTCTATTTCACCATCGTATTCAATCATCTTTGAAATGAAATTTCACAGCCCATAATATTCAAGCGTTCCACAATTACAAATGCCCATAGGTTAAAAGATATGTCCCGGGCCCATGACAATTGTTTCATCTGCTGCCTAGGCTACCTCCTTTCCTTGTCTGATGCTGCCCCTTTGCTTCCTTTGTTCACTTCTTTGCTGCCTCTGCTACTTCTTTGTCTCTTCCTTTCTGCTATCTCTGCTTCCTTAGTTTCTTTGTGCTCCTTTCTTTGTCTCTGTCGTTGCTTCCACTCTGCTGCAACCCTGCTGTTTGACTGTTACATTTCAACAGTCTTCTTCCAACTGTCTCCTTTGCGCTGCTTTCTTCTCTCTACTTCTTTGCTATCTCTGCTGCTCTCTTTTCTACCTCTGCTTCTTGTTTGCTTCTCTTCTGCCTCTGCTACTTCTTTGATGTGCCTCTGCCTCTACTGCTCAACCTCTGCCTCCACTGCTCTCTGTAAATGTTCTCTACTGTCTTCTTCTGCTGTCCTTTGCCTATCTCTGCATCTGCTGCCTTCTTTTCCATCAATGACAACATTTCCAACAACCTCATAGTCTTCTACCCTCTCACTAAGGTAATCCTTGTCTTTGTACTTCTTTCCATCAATCATACTTTTTCTTGGAATTTTCCATTGACCTCTTTCTACTATAGATCAAGGTATACTTCAATCTTGTTGATATTTATATTCCCTCTTAGTCCAGATCTCATCTAGTATAATATCTCTCATCAAAAATCCATATTTATGGGAGAGTCCTCTTGTTACAAATTTTATTTTCTCTTCCACCTACAACCAAATATTTGTAAGCCTTCATTATGTACCTGTAATCCTCACTAGGAGGTCAAGGAAGAACAATTATCACTAAGAAAAGAATTCAAAGAAAAGAGACTAGCTATTAGTAAAACAAAAATAATAGTAATACTTATCTCTTAGAATAATGTCATATCCCTCTTGATCTTTGGTATTCTCACATCCATCTACAACTTTGACAAGTTCATCCACCATCATCATCATCATCATCATGTCATTCCTTCCTTGTTGGAAATATTGTCATTGATGGCAAAGGAGCAGCACTAGAATTCTGATTAAGGATAAAGGAGCAGATCAGGATCAGTTTGAGTATAAAGGAGCTATAAGGCAAAGAAGGAAAAAATATAGTGGAGGAGAAGAAAAGAGGAAGAGGAGCAGCAAAGTGCCAAAGGAGCAGTATTAGAGGCAAAGGAGTAAGGCAGAGGAGCAGAAAAGAGGCATGCATCAACACTAGAATTATCATTAAGGAAAAGGAGTAGAGGGGAGCATTAAAAAGGAAAGGAGAAACATAGAAGCTTTATCAAGGAGCAAAGGCAGTAAAAGCGATAAGTTTGGGTCTAGTCATGCAGGAGTGGGCAGAGTCATGAACGTGCTAAGACAAGTAATGAACGCGTTCAACTAGTGGGGAAAGTCATGAATGCGTGGGTAGAGTCGGGCTAGTTTGCATTCAGAACAGTGCGTGAAGGCGTGTGCAGCATGTGTAGTTCTGCAGGCAGAGTCAAGTAAATTTCTAGAGAAAAAATGTTCAGAAGAATGTTTGGTGGAGATATCACAAATTGTAATCACAAAATAAGGCTTGATCACATATCGCAAATCGCAGCAGAAGAAGTATCGCAAAATAGCAGAGACACAGAAATTGCGAAATGCGAAGTGTGGGAGATGACATGGCAAGATGACGTGGCAATGACATGGCGATGATGTGGCAGTGATGTGGTTATGATGTGGCAGTGACATGGATATCACGTGGAAATGACGTGGAAAGGTGGCGTGGAGATGGCGTGGAATTGGCCCGCATATCGCACATCGTGAGCTTAGGAGGATAAGAAGTCAAGAATCATGTCAAAATGTCGAAGTACAAAATGCAATAAGAGTATCTAATGTGATAATCTTCAAAGCTAAAATATGAAGGATTTAAAGTTCAGTGTGGGACCCATTCGCATATCGCAAATTGCAAGATCAGAAGGGTGAAGATCATAAGAACAAGGTTGAATGGTTGAAATGCGAAATGTGAAATGAGAAAGGACGCGATGAATTTTCAAAGGTAAATTATAATATATTTCAATTCCACATTTAATGTGGTTACGGTTGTTTACAAAGAAGTAAAGTTGAATGGAGAGTTGACTCGGGTGTACAAAAAGGAAAGTCTGAATGCAAGAAAAGACTTGGGTAAGTAAAAAGACCCAACCCCGGGCAAAACAATGTTGTATGCGGTTGCGGAAGTGAGTTAAAAGGAAAGGTTAAACGCAAGAGGAAAGACTCAGGAAAGTGACCCGATACTTGTGAAAGGTTAGTGCGGATGTTTAATAATAAATTCTAAACGTAGCAGAAGGAGACTCGGGTAAGTGACCCGACACAGAGCAAAAGAGCAAGTGAAGGCTGAATGCTGCGGGCATGAGTAGAAGAGGCAGAGTCAGGAAAAAGGAGCATATGGTGGCACTGTTGGAAATGCAACATCTAGGTCGATTCGGGCCAAAAATACAGGTATGTAGAACTATTTTGAATGTAACACCAGAAATAGAAAAGACTCTGACAATGGTAGAAAAGAAAAAAGCACAGAGAGCAAAGAGCTGAGAGGGCTGAGTGAATATTGTTTTAAATGTAAATGTAAATTCACTGATTATTTTATATTGTTTGTGATGCAAAGGCAAGTCTTTGTAGGCATGGGAAAAACTCCAATGAGTGTTGTAATGATTATTTATGATGTAATAACCTGAACTAAAGTATTAGGAATCGAATGGGTGGAAGGCAGAGAGACATGCCTGTTCACTCCGTATTCCTTGTAGAATGCAAACAGCCAAGATTTATATGTATAAGAGATGTAATATCAATGTACAGTAGGGGGTTAGAGAGAGAGCAATAGAATAGAAGAGATTTAATTATAAATCTTCTGAAAAATCACATGAGAATTTTAGGAACGACACGTTTCGAAATACCAACTGTAGTTCATCATCAGGATAATGATGATTGGCTGATCTGACAAACACATTTATACCAGGAGGAGAGAAGCAACGGTCAAAACCCAAGAAAAGTTAAAGAACGGTTAAAATTAAAAATATAAACCAAAAAAAAATTTAGCCCAACCTTAGAATGGAAGAGAGTTGAGGAATGTAAGAGAGCTACAGAAGGTTAGAGAATGGAAGAATTAGAGAGAGTTGATAAATATGGTGTGCACATCAGGAGCTGATATGAAGCAAATATGAAGGGTGAAGAAGTAGCAGTGGAGAAGGAGTATAAAAAATCTGATATCCAGGTAAATCAACATTATATTTTCATGTTGAGTGAGGGGATTGTACTATCCTTTCAAGTTGTAGCTTGATAAAAGTCTAGTTGGATCTCGGTGAGGTAGGAGCCTTCTGTAGGTTGTAGATTGCAGAAAATTTATGGGAGTTGGTGCTTCCTTGCAAGTTGTAGCTTGTAGAAGTTGAGGTAGGAGCCTCTTGTGGATGGTAGCATGTATAAAATACATGGGAGTTGGTGCTTCCATTTCAATTTGGAGCTTGATATATGTCTAGTTGGAGTTGGGTGAGGTAGGAGCCTCCTATGGGTTGTAGCCTGCAGAAAATAGATGGGAGTTGGAGCTTCCTTGCAAGTTGTAGCTTCGAGAAATTGAGGTAGGAGCCTCTTGTAGGTTGGAGCCTATAGAAAATTAGTGGTGAGAGGGATTTGGAGCTTTCCTTTGCATCAAAACAATAATAAGATGTGGTTTTCTCCCTTATGGGTTTCCACCTATATCTAGTGTATATGTCCTTGATGATTATGTGTTGATGTGATGTTTTAATCTACTTAATTACTTGTTTTCCACACATCCAGTTTGTTTTTTCATTATATATTAAGCTACTTATAAAATAAAGTAGTTAATGGGTGTAAAGAAAAGAGTTTCAAATGTCTATGAATGTACTAAATTGATTCACCCCCCCCCGCTCCCCCCTCTCAGTTTAGATAAGGGTTCATCAATTGGTATCAGAGAAAGGTTCTTCAGTATCATTCTAACAACTAGAAGGTGGTACTAAGTCCCCAATATGGCTAGTATAGAAGGAATTTTTACAAATAAATCCCCTCTATTTACTGGCACAAATTATGCTTTCTAGAAAGTAAGAATGAGGGCATACTTAATGTCTCTAGGAATAGAATTCTGGGTTGTTGTGGAAGAAAAATATGCACCAAAGGAAACAAACACTAAGAAAGAATCCAAAAAAATTTCATAGCTAATGCAAAAGAAATGAATGCACTCTTGAGTGGTCTGAGTGAGTCAGAACTTATCAAAGTAATGCATAGTAATACTGCCAAATAAATCTGGGATACATTAGAAAATATTCATGAAGGAGATACAAAGGTGAAGATGGCCAAACTACAAGCACATAGAACTTAGTTTGAAAACTTAAAAATGAATGAAGATGAAGATATATATGCATTCTTATTAAGAGTTGTGGAAGTTGTGAATATCATGATAGGCCTAGGAGAAGAAATTAAAGAAAGTGTTGTAGTACAAAAATTACTGAGATCTCTACCACCCAGGTCTAATCCTAAGGTTTCTACCATAGAAGAAATAATAAACTGGGAAACCTTGAATAGGAACCAATTACTTGGCAAACTAACAACATATGAGATGAGACTTTGTAAAGGGAAGTCAAACATGAGGGAGGTTTCCTTTAAAGCAGACAAGTGCATAAAAGAGAAGGTAGGTACATTCTCATGCTCCGATGAAGAAGAAGCCAAATTTGTTAGAATACTGGATAGAGGAACAGGTAAGTATAAAGGTAAACTTCCATTAAAGTGCTTTAATTGTATAAAAGTGGGCCACTATGCCTCAAAATGTCCCAATAAGATAATAGAGAATTAGGCTAAAAGGAAAGAGAAAATCATCTCCTATAATATGCAGAAAGGGAATAAATTGAAGATAAAAACCTTTTTTGCGCAGCGAGATAGTAGTCCATCTAAGAGCTTAAATGAATCCCCAGATGAAGATGGAATATAGAAATTTTCACTAATGAGTATGGATGATCTTGAAGATGATCTCCTGGAAAATGAAGAAGAAGGTGAGGTGGACCTTGAGGGGGAGTTGTTGAGTGCCCTAAAGGAAATTGATAGACTCAAGGTGAAGAGTAGAAAGCAGAAGGAAATCCTTCTGAAATATGTTAACAAAGAACCAAACTCTGAATCTTTTATTAAGTCGAAGACTGAACTATAAGAAGCAAGGAAAGTGGAAGACATTATTCTCCAGCAAATAAGAGATAAAATTTAGGAATGTGGAAGATTGGAAGAAGAGATGGTTAGTCCGAGGAAGAAATTGTAAAAGGCTCAAACTGATTTAACAATGAAAATTCAACAATTAAAAGGTGCTAAAAAATTGTACAGGATATTGAATGCACAAAGATCTCCTCTTGTAAAGGTTGGGATAGGATATGAAGGAGAATCCAACAAGTGAAAGGCAGAGGATAAGAAAGCTATTACTTTTGTGAAAGTTGTAATAAAGGAAAATTATAACTCTCATCAATATGATATTATTTCAGTTAGAAGACTGATAGAATAAAGGAGAAGGTTGTGTAAGGAGCTCGAAGATGAGATTGCCTCCATGGAAAACTCAGAGAAGGAAAACATTGAAAGGGATGATGATGCAGCTCAAAAAGGATCCACAGAAGGAGAAGCCAGCAAGAAATTGATGTGTAATGAAACAAACAAAAAAAAGCAGCAACATCAAGACACGAAGAATGAGAAGAAGAAGCAGGCAGTTGTAAAAATCTCAATTGTTCCTGAAGATCAATTGAAGAAGTTTGAAAGATCTCAAAGGAGGTTCTTTCTTCCTATGAAAAATATCACATGTTTCTCTTATCATAAACCATGACATATTGTAGCACCTTGTAATACAAGGCATATAGGGTTTAACCAACAAAAGATGAAGCAAATGAGAAGACTACCTCAAGCAAACAAATGGAAAGGAGAACCTTTCGCCAGGTGCATAAATCATTTCCAAGGATATTGTTATTCATGCAATGAATTTGGACATAAATCTGTTTAATGTAAACTATGTTAAAAAAGGAGCACAAAATGTTATACATCAGCTCAAACGTACCTAGGTAAAATAAGATGTTATGTATGCCACAAGCTTGGACACAAAGCAAATGACTGTAGGCTACCATATACATTAAAGGATTCTAGATAGATGATGGAACCAAATCAAATCAGACCAAACTATGAACCAAAAGGAGATGCAGATATTATGAGGAACCCTAACAAAGTATGGAAGAAGAAGAAAAAGGGGTTGCTTGTTACTTCAATAACATAATGAATCCATCATAGTCTCAGGGGGAGCTAATTTAGGAAGCAGAACAGATATCCAGTCAGTGATAAATAAGAAGCAACATCCCAGGGGGAGAGAATGTCATAAAAAGTCCCCATAATAGTTGTCAAAGAAGAGCTACTTCGAATAAGAACCGGTAAAAGTTCAGGAAGGGAAAGGAAAATTCCTCTAGTAGAGAACTATAGAGGAAGAAGGACACTTGAAGAATTTAATAGCCAATAGGTTGATGGAAGAAGAGAAAGCATCAAGCATCCATGGTGGTGAATGGAACATCAACCATGAACTTGGAAACTAAGGGGATGATTACACGGTGTGTCTCACTACAAGTGTTGATAATGAAACAAAATTATTTTAAGAATGATGAATAAGAAAATGTTATTATCATTATATCATTACAAATATCCATCCCAAGTGTTATTATTGGAACAATGGTATGATACAGGTCCTCAAGATCGGAATATTATGGTATGCATCATGGTGGTGGTATGGTATAAATACATCAAGGAAGTAGTCCCAGCTTTATTAGCATTATAATGTGTGTGGATATGGTTGCTCTGATTAGTGAAAAGTATATTCTAGTTACAAATGCTGGAGAATGTCGAGTTTCATTATAAAAGCATGGAAAGGTTGGTAAAATGTCAAAACATCATTATCTTATGTCTGTTGATGTGTTATATTGAGCGCTAAAGAATGACATAGTCTTGGATATGAATGTCCGCCTTTTCAAGTCAGTATTGATATACTTTCAAGGCCTCTTTCTTAAGTCATCCATAAGCTTGTTGAATTATGTCTCATGAAACTTCAAGTATCCAAATTGAAGATGTTTCCCGAAGAACATGGTGATAGAATAGTTGAAGTGTCTGAAGTATGATGGGTTAGTTGTGCTAATATTACTATTGAAGGTCAAGAGTCTATTATTGATTCATCTGAAACTTACTTCAACAGAAGGGAATAATTTATATTTCACCACTGCAGAGAGTTTATCATTGAACTACATACCCCCTTATATCATAAATAAAAGTGTATAGTTGATAGCAATATTGTCCAATGCATGGAATGTATCAAGCCTTCAGGGTTTTATGTTTAAATATGTAACTATTTAGTATTAATCTCATTAGGCCTTTTAGATTGAAAGATATTGTCTAATCTTACAATAAAGTGTAAGCTCTGTTTGAAGTCATTGTTCACATCAACATCAAGGGCTTTTGACTTGTAGTGATTTCATCTTCATCAGAAGTCTAGCACATATCACTATCATCAAGCAGCAAGGGACAAAAGAACAAAAAATTCTATGGTGACATGCCTTCCAAAATTCCCATGAGTTGTGGTAGCATCAGTTTGTTGTGTATATTCATTTAATAACAAAAGAACTGAATGAAGGATGCTTATACTGAACTCAAAGAGGAGTTTCTCTAGGAAGCACCCAAACATTATTATTGGAGCAGTTTTGGCATTGGAGTAAGCATTACTGATATGCTAAGCTTGTGTTGAAGATGGGCATGTCTTTGTTTTAGACGTAAGCATATAAATGAATGATAAAACTGTGAATATTCAGTATTTGAGACTTCGATTAAATAAATTGAAAAGGTCTTTCTGAAACGCACTGTGATAAAACAATTGATTGATCCCACATCTCCACTAGTACAAAAGGTTAATGATGAAATAATCATATTCTGTATATTGTTGATTATTGTTGATAATAGTGGAGAGCTCAATGAAAATAACTGAGAGTATGAAGGGTATCGTAACTATGGTTGTCTGTGTGAGTCGAAGTGAAATTACCGCATGGATAACCAATGGGTATCATATTATCTCGTGGCCTTGGATGCATAAACACTTTTGACATAAGTGTATACCGCAAAGATCAAATATATCAAGCTCTAACCATTAGTCTTCCTTAAACATGTGTTACACCTAAAATTTATGTAACAAGGGTATGTGGGTGAATTTGAGAATCCCTTATAAGAAAGTATGAGCGGTTAGCCTATGAACCAAGTTCTGTGCAAAAACATCCTTGAATTTCACAACGAAATCATTGTGTAATCTAGTAGTAAAGGTGAATCATGGCTGAAAAATATGTATTGGCATCATCATATTTGAAAAGATGTGTACTACAGATGTGTATTTTAGAAGAAGACATATTCCATCTATAATATTCCTCAATAGATATGTATCTCAGATGAAGATCATAATATAGAATAAAGTATATTTGGAGCAGACTTTATATAGTATTAGTATTATTCCAATTATGCATTTCTGATTTTATAAGTCTGGTACAGTTTGTTCTATGGAGTGTCCTTATCATCACTTTCAACATTATACAAGTGCAAGGAGTTTGTGCTTTAGGATGGTATCAACTTACTGTGTATATACATACAATTTCAATGATTCCCAAAGTGTTCTCCCAACAATACTTATACACCAAATGGAGTAGGAGTCCTAGCCAAGTATGTGGATAGAATGAAGAATTCTTATGCAGAACTCTAATAAGGCAATGGTGAAAAATACACTGGAAAAAGGTGTAACCCTTTGCCATTGATGTCAAAAGGGGAGGAAAAGCAAGCATAGGAATATAGACACTTGCAGAATGAAAGTGGGAGGAAGTGTTTCCATCAATGCCAAGAGGGGAGATTGTTGGAAATATTGTCATTGATGGAAAAGGAGCAAAAATGAGCAGCACCATAATTATCATTAAGGACAAAGTAGCAGATTAGGATCAGCTTGAGTATAAAGTAGTTATAAGACAAAGAAGCCAAAAGTAAAGTGGAGGAGAAGAAAAGAGGAAGAGGAGCAGCAAAGTGCCAAAGGAGCAGCATTAGAGGCAAATGAGTAAGGAAGAGGAGCAGCAAAGAGGCATGGATCAACACCATAATTATCATTAAGGCAAAGGAGTAGAGAGGAGCAGTAAAAAGGCAAGGAGCAACATTATAAGCTTTATCAAGGAGAAAAGGCAGCAAAGGCAATAACTTTGGGTCAAGTTGTGCATGAGTAGGAAGAGTCATGAACATGCTAAGACAAGTAATGAATGCGTTCAACTAGTGGAGAAAGTCATGAACGGACGGGTAGATTCAGGCTAGTTTGCGTTTAGAATAGTGCACGAAGGCACGTGCAACACATGCAATTCTCTAGGTAGAATCAGGTAAATTTCCAGAAAAATACGTTCAGAATAGTGTTCGGTGGAGATATCGCAAATCACAATCAAAACAGAAGACCTGATCGCATATCTCAAATCGCAACAGAAGGAGTATCACAAAACCTAAGAGACATAGAAATTGCGAAATGCGAAGTGCGCGAGTTAACGTGGCAAGATGACGTGGCAGTGATGTGGCGATGACGTGGCGATGATGTGGCAGTAACATGGCAAGGTGATGTGGCACGATGACATGGAGATGACGTATACCTGGCCCACATATCGCATATCGCAAGCTCAGGAGGATAAGCGCTCAAGAATCATGTTAAAATGTCAAAGTGTGAAATGCGATAAGAGTATCGGATGTGATAAGCTTCAAAGCTAAAATATAAAGGATTTAAAGTTCGGCGTGGGACCCATTCGCATATCGAAAATCGCAATATCAAAAGGGTGAAGATCATAAGATCAAGGTTGAATCGCCGAAATGCAAAATGCAATATGAGAAAGGATGCGATGCATTTTCAAAGGTAAAATCTAATATATTTCAGGTCCAGGTTTAATGTGGTTATGCTTGTTTACAAAGAAGTAAAGTTGAACACAGGGTTGACTCGGGTATACAAAAGTAAAGTGTGAATGCAAGAAAAGACTTGGGTAAGTGAAAAGACCCGACCTCGTGCAGAACAGTGTTGTATGCAGTTGCGGTAGTGAGTTAAAAGGAAAGGTTAAACGCAAGAGGAATGTTGGGAAACTAGCTCCAAAAATAGAAGAAAAGAGATATCAATGCCTTAGAAATAAACCACTTCGAGGGGGAAACCTCCAGTACATTACATGAATGAAAAATTCTTGGATGATACAAATGACAAAACCTCCTTTCTATATATAGGAGTCCATGGGGCCACAATGTAATCCTAGATGACCTAAAAATAATAATTTAAGGGCACAATAATAACAATATGGGGGTTACAAGGGTACAAAAATAACGATAAGGGGGCTACACTAACATAATAAGGGACTACACTATTAATATTGAAACATAACATGCCCCTCTCCTTCAAACAAGTGTTGTCCTCAACGCTTGATTATTTCTTGATGCTTCTGTATAAAATTCTCAGCCTCCCATGTCGAATATTCTACAGGAAATTCCTTCCAATTTTTGAGATACTCTGAAATTTATCATACTTGTCAAGTTCTTGTTTCTATGACTACTTCAAAACTTCTTTCGATGTGATGTTGATCTTCTTGTTGTTTCATTAGATTCTACACCAAAGTTAGGTTATTCTTTGAGAGTTGGAGAACTTGTTGTTGATGCTTGATGTGATCTTCCACTAATTTATCGTCCATATTAGCTATTATTTGATCCTCCAAACCATCCAACTTAGCCTCCATTTCTGATTTTAAACCATCTATGTCATCTTCGGTTGCTCTTCATAAGATTGAAATTTGTTGCACTTGGTAACGTAATTTTGATATCTCATACTGAAATTCTTCCTCTTCATGCATCATAGTATAGCTTTTTGAGGGCTTAATGGGTATGGAATTATTTTTTTGAGGCATTATAGAACCCAATACTGATAAAAATTCTAAAATATTCCCTTGGAATCACTTCAAACTGCTTTTTCAAACAAACGTTATGGAATTTAAAAAACCAAATACACACCTTTTTCTTGATTTTGAGAAGCTTTGTATTGAAATTGAATTATCTATGTAATCTTGGATCCTCAATAACTAAAATTCAGCCCTATAGTAATCGTCTTAAGCTTATTTAAAATGCCACAGGTCTGACTTGATTTGGATTCTTCAAGGCAAAGTTATGTCCAATCTCCCACAATTACCTAATTATGTATTGGTTCCGTAGAGCGAACTTGCAAAAATTTCCACGTCTCACTGTTTACTCCTTTGGCTTTGAAATTTATAGAAATCAAAGTACAGTCCATGTACTTCCAGTCACCTTTTACAAAATTCCAATCTGATGCTCAGAGAGAGAGTTATGTAGATTTTCCCACGATCACCTCTTTGAGATGAAATTCAGGAGCCTGAAAAAGACCTACCTTCCATAGATCATATCTCCACAAATATTGCGAACCAAGCTCCGAAATATTTTGAAGATGTTCCTTAGGGTTTCGGCTTTGCGCTCTGAAAATTTCAGCTTTTTAACCTTCGTAGAAACAAATTTATAGCGAAAATTCCGCGATGACCTTTTTAAGTGAAATTCAAGACCTTACAAAAGGACCTAACTTGCACAGATCATATCTCCGAAAATATTGCGAACCAAGCTCTAAAATTTTGCGATGATGTTCCTCAGGATTTTGGCTTCGCACTCTAAACATTTCAGCATCTGAACCTTCGTAGAAAAAAAATTATAGCGAAAATTCTATGATGACCTGTTTGGGACACCGAAACCCTAGAATCCAAAGCTCTAATACCAAATGTTGGGAAAACAACTCCAAAAATATAATAAAAGAGATATAAATGCCTTAGAAATAAGCCACTTCGAGGGGGAAACCTCCAATACATTACATGAATGAACAATTCTTGGATGATACAAATGACAAAACCTCCTTTCTATATATAGGAGTCCATGGGGCCACAATGTAATCCTAGTGGGGCCATAATGTAATCCTAGCCGACCTAAAAATAATAATTTAAGGGCACAATAATAAAAATATGGGGGTTACAAGTGTACAAAAATAACAATAAGGGGGGCTACACTAACATAAAAAGGGACTACACTATTAATATCGGAACAATACTCAGGTAAGTGACTTGATACTCATGCAAGGTTAGTGTCGTCGTTTAATAACAAAGTCTGAACGTAACAGAAGGAGACTTGGGTAAGTGGCCAGACATAAAGAAAAGGAGCAAGTGAAGGCTAAACATTGTGGGCACAAGCAGAAGAGGCAGAGTTAGGAAAAACAAGCATATGGTGGCACTATTGGAAACACAACATTTGGGTCGAGTCAGGAAAAAAAGACAGTTATGCAAAACTGTGTTGAATGTAACAACAGAAACAGAAAATACTTTGACAGTAGAAGAAAAGACAAATGCACAGCGATCAAAGAGCTGAGAGGGCTGAGTGAATATTGTTTTAAATGTAAATGTAAATTCATTGATTATTTTATATTGTTTCTGATGCAAAGGCAAGCCTCTGTAGGCATGGGAAAATCTCCAATGAGTGTTGTATTGATTATTTATGATGTAATGACCTAAAATGAAGTATAAGGAATCAAATAGGAGTCAAATAGGAACGAACCCATATACTACTAGCCCTTTCGGCAGTGACCTACTTGCACAGGTCAAAATCTCACCTGAAGTAGTATGGGTGGGTGCTGAAACCATGTTTCCGCACCCTGAGAAAGGATAGGTAATGCAAGCAAAGTTGCGTCCTACCTCGAGATGTTCAGATCTTCATGAGCAGGGCTTATAGGTCTCTTTTTGTATCCACGTGCACAAGGTAAATTATTCTATGGCGCTCAATAATCATATACTTCTAAGACAATAGCTCAATATTGCATAAAACAGAACAAAACAGATCTAGATGCGATAAAACACTTACACAAAAATTTCGTAGCTAAATAAAAAATATGCATAATACAACAATTACCAATGATTCTCATAAACAGTACACATAGATTCAGTTCTCAACAGCCTTTCTTATTCATCAATTCATCAATTCCTGCTTACAATACTCATCCCAGCCTACGCACATAGTAGCAGGGTCCACACATAGCAGGACTCTGGATATCCGTGCACACAACTAGCAAGGGTCCTTCCCCAAAAACCCAAACATATTTCCTAAACCACAATTCGCATCAATATCTCTTCATTTTTCTACCTTACAATTCAAAATGTTCCTCTATTTATAAAAATCTGGCCTAAAATTTCCTATGGTCTGCAAACCGTGGTTTTCGAACCCCAGGTTTACCCTTTGACCCATTACAATGCTTTCGGGGCTTTAACCCAACCCAAAATACCTGCATTAAACTAATGATAATAAAAAATATACAAAATTGGACCAATTTCACAGCTCGTAGGAGACCCTATTCCAATAGTCCCCTAACACAATCTTGTGACTCGTCCCGGGTCACTGTGGTGGTGCAGTCTCTATCTCCGCACGTAAGGTGTGAGGGTTCCGATCAGTGGAGAGAGCACTTCTTGACTCTGGGCAGCACTACTCTGTGCAAGGTTTACAAGCTTCTGGGAGGTCGGTCCTTCAGTGGCCGTGGTGACACTCTCAAGGGTCTGAGTAAGTCGCTTGGTCACACCATCAATATCTTGCGAAAGCTGCAGGGCTGTGGCAGCCCAAGGCTTTAGACGTTCCGCCATGATGTTTTGTTTACGTCGGAGTTTCTCATTCTCATCCTAGATATCATTGCTGGTCTTTAACCGTGCTAAGCATTGTGCAGGTATCAAGGTTGGCAGCGTGGGGTTGACCTGCTCAAAAGCTTCTTCCTTCTATCGTAAGTCCTGATTGATTTCATGAAGGACCGGATCGCGCTGGACCTTAGTCTAGAGTTGCATGGCTGATTCCAGCAGCCGAGCACCCTGGGCAATCTACCCCGAAATAAAATTTGTCGCGTTAGTGACTAGGGCAGCGCGCTAGGCACGAACTTCCGGAGGTGTTTTGGGCTGCAGTTTGGCCTATAATTTGGTGATTTGTTGTTCCAGCTGTGCCTTGACGGTGTGTATTTCCATCCAAGATGCTTTGAGTGCTGCAACCAATTTTTCCACTTTAGCCTGAGGCATGTCCACGCCCGGGATCTCATCTATAACCTCTATATAGAGCTGGTGGATCAATGTTTTGCGCTCCACCTGCTGTGATAGAGCAAGGAGAAAATCAGCAGCTTTTTGCATTATGGTGTGCTTGGTTGTACCAAGTTGTTGGTGTACTCGCTGGTCACGATGGAAAATCTCCTGGAAGACAACGTTATGGAGGCCCTGTAAGGCTTCGTGGGGCAGCTTAGTCAGGTTCAGCTGGGTTCCTGTTTCTACCGGGAGTTGAGTTCCTACCAAAGCAACGCTAGGTATAGTCCAGAGATGACTATCCTCCGTGAATAGAGCCAAACTGCTATCGACTGAAGGGGTCCGTGCTTGGCCAATGCTGTTCGACAGCGTATCAATTTTTATCTAGAGAGCGTGGAGCTCAGCCTAGAGAGTATCAACTGCAGCCTTCTGCTATGCCCCGACGGATGCCCACTTATCTTCTGTAGCCATGGTGACTGCATCTGCGATTTTCTCAAGGTCACCATCAGTCAGTGTGACCTTCGCATCATATTGTGCGCGGTGGGCACGCTGTTTCTTTCGGGATCCCGGTGTCGGCTCCCCTGACCGCTTCGTACTGGGGGGAGGGGTGGTATCTCTATCAGACCCTACCTGGGCTTTAGCCGCAGTGCTTTGTGGCAGTTGCGTATCCCTGTTCTTGGCTATATCTGAGGCCGTATGGCGGGGCTCCATGGTCTCCCCACATGTATCTGTGAGGCCTTTTTTCCAGGCAGGGGGCCATAGCGTGATCATCAAGCAATCTCTTCATCTGCTACCATATAAGGGAGTGTCGTCCATGTCTTATTTTTTAGGCTATGAATCTGAATATTGTAGGTTTTAACCCTGAAAAAAAATTATCTACACACGAATCTTATAACAGAAAATAAACAATAGCGAGAGCATAAAACATAAAACAGATAAACAAAAAGATTTTCCCTTGGATCCCAAATTGGGACAACCAGCTTGATTTTTCATTATATTCCTTTTAGTGTTACAACACATATATATACATGCTGAAGCATACATAAACCCCAATCCATTAACCCTGGATTAGAACATAACCGTAGTTCCCTTGACCGGATATACAAATTACCAGGGGCCGAAAACCATCGTACCCCAGAACCATGTGAAAAATCATGCACAAAACATGGGTGGGTCCGCCTATGAGTGGGTCTGCACACCAAACAAATTTTCACTGGGGTGCTACCCCGGACCCCAACAGTGGGGGCTGCCTCCCCCCTTGTGACCCCCCTGCTGCGCCCGACGCAACATACAACACATGGGGCTAGTCGTGGAAAGAATATAACACATACCCAACATTCTCCCACTTGTTGTTTTCTTTCCACAGGGGGCCACAGGAGAGCTTAGTCATTGGGCCAATTCTTCAACACCCATTGTTTCTCTACACCAAGAGAACTTCTGAGTGCTCACAGACTTCGTCAATGCATCTCCAACATTCTTCAAAGTGTCCACCTTTACCAGCAACACCCTTTTAGCCTCAACCATATCTCTAACAAAGTGATATTGAACATCAGTGTGCTTTGTCTTTGAATGATAAGCAGGGTTCTTAGCCAAGAAAATTGCACTTTGGCTATCACATTCTATCCTTATAGCTTGCTGTACCAACCCCATACTTGAACACAATCTCTGCAACCAAACTGCTTCCTTGCTTGCATGAGTGGCTGCTATGTATTCTGCCTCTGTAGTTGAAAGCGCCACTACAGACTGTCTTTTACTCATCCAACTGACTGCACCTCCAAATAGGCTAAACACATACCCACTTATAGATCTTCTTTGGTCCAGATCTCCAGCCCAGTCTGCATCAAAAAAACCATGAATGTCCAACATTCTTTCCAATTCTGGTCTTCCCTGGTAGCACAAGCCATAATCACTAGTGCCACGTAAATATCTGAAAACCCGCTTCACTGCTGTCCAATGCTCCTTCCCTGGGTTTGACATAAACCTGCTCAATACTCCCACTGCATGTGCAATGTCTGGTCTAGTACAGACCATTGCATACATCAGGCTACCCACCGCACTTGCATATGGAACACGGGACATATCCTCCTCTTCTTCTTGTGTCTTGGGACACTGTTCAGCAGACATCTTTACACCTACAGGAATAGGAACATTCACCGGTTTACTATCCTGCATATTGAACCTCTGCAATATAGTCTCGACATACTTCCTCTAGTTTAACTAGAGCTTCCTCTTTGCCTGATCTCTCTTAATTTCCATGCCCAAAATATAGTTTGCAGCACCAAGATCCTTCATGTCGAATTTGGAGAACAGTTGGGTCTTCAAATCTTGGATAATTTCTTCGTCATTTCCAATCAACAACATATCATCCACATACAAGACCAAATAAATAACACGATCACCAATTAATTTAAAATAAACACAGTGATCCTCCTTGCTTCTGGTGAAGCCAAGTCCCCGTATATAGGTATCAAAATTCTGATACCACATCCTTGGTGAATGTTTTAACCCATACAGAGACTTCTTCAACCTGCATACCAGTTCTTTCTTACCCTTCACCATAAAGCCTTCAGGTTGCTTCATGTAGATCTCCTCTTCTAGATCCCCGTGAAGAAAAGCTGTCTTCACATCCATCCGTTCTATCTCAAAATCAAATGCAGCAGCAACAGATAAAAGTAATCTAATAGAAGTAACCTTGGCAACAGGAGAAAAAATATCACCAAAATCAATTCTCGGCACCTGGGAATAACCTTTCGCTACCAACCGAGCTTTGTATTTCTCCACCTTGCCTTCTACATTCATCTTCTTCTTAAACACCCATTTTCTCCCAACGGGATTCCTTCAAACAACAACTCCACCGTATCCCATGCCTCATTTTTGTGCAAGGATGCCATTTCATCAACCATGGCCTCCTTCCAGAGTTTTCCATCCTCGGAATCTACTGCCTCCCTGACAGTTCTGGGATCATCATCAGTTATAGTTAAGGAAAAACCTAAACAAAAAGCAGATGGACTATACCTTTCTGGTTGCCTTCTTTCCCAAACTGATCTTCTCAAAGCTGGAGTTTGTGGCTCTTCCTCTTCTGAATCTTCTTTTGCTGTAGAGTCTGATTCATCCTCCTTTAGCTCAAACTCTATCTTCTCAGGTTCCTTTGGTAGGACTTCATGTGTAACAACATCTCTCACCTCTCTAAAGACCACATCTCGGCTGTACACAACCTTCCTTGTTTCTGGGTTCCAAAGCTTATAACCCTTTAAACCATCCTTATACCCAATAAAGATGCACCTTTCAGATTTATTATCCAACTTGGTCCTTTTCTCGTTTGGAACATGTACATATGCACCAAATCCAAATACCCTTAGATGTGAAAGAGAGGGTTTCTTACCAGTCCATACCTCATGTGGAGTCTTATCCTCCAACACTGATGAAGGAGATCTGTTAACTAAGTAACATGCAGTCTCCACTGCCTCTGCCTAGAATTCTTGTCCTAGCCTGGTACCACTGAGCATGC
This sequence comes from Pinus albicaulis, assembly GCA_034641835.2. Lineage (NCBI taxonomy): Eukaryota > Viridiplantae > Streptophyta > Pinopsida > Pinales > Pinaceae > Pinus > Pinus albicaulis. Next base: position 760,527,764 of record CM076573.1, on the reverse strand, counting down.
TTCTTGCCTTTTCCATTAGTGTTCTGTTCATTCTTTCTGTAACTCCATTTTTCTGAGGTGTGTATGGAGTAGTCTTCTGTCGTGCTATACCACACTTCTTATAGAACTCTTCAAATTCCTTCTTGCGTAACTCCCCACCATTATCTGTCCTCAGTGCCTTTATCTTCTTCTCTGTTTGGTTTTCCACCAGTGCCTTAAATTCTTTAAATTTGTCAAAGACTTCAGATTTCTTCCTCAAGAAATATATCCATGTATTCCTTGAGAAGTCATCTATGAATGAAACATAATACACAGACTTTCCCAGTGATGGAACTGACACAGGTCCAAACACATCACTGTGCACAAGTTCTAATATTTTGTTCGCCCTCTTAGCACCAGAAGGAAAACTCACCCGATTCTGCTTCCCATATACACAATGTTCACAGAAATCGAAATCCAGAGAACAATTAGACATACCTTCTACCATACCATCTCTATGCAGTATCCGAAGGCCCTTCTTTCCAATATGTCCAAGCCTTTGATGCCATAGCATGGTCTTTTCTCCAGAGACAGCTAGACTTTCCGTCCCACTTTCAGGAACCACAGAACTGTTACACCCATCAATAACAGTGCTACCTTGTAGCTTGTACAGAGTTCCAGTCCGAACTCCTCGCATTAATACCAGTGCTCCCCGAACCATCTTGCAAGCATCTTTCTCGAACACTGTTTTTACACCTACATCATCCATCTTGCTTACAGAAATCAGATTTCTGGCCAATGTAGGAATATGCAGAACACCAGGAAGTGTTCTAATCCTTCCACCTTGCAGCTTTAGCTTGACCTTTCCACGTCCAACGATTCTGGCCTTCCTATCATCCCCTAGGAAGACATCACCACCATCATATTTCTCATACTCGCAGAACCACTCCCTATGGGGAGTGAAGTGAAAGGATGCACCTGATTCAATCAACCATGACTCATGATCTACATGTGTATTTGAAGAAGAAGCCAAATACACATCCCCACCTTCATCCGAGGTAGTTTTTGCCTCTGCAGAAGGAGCTTCATCAGATCCCTTTCCTTTCTCAGGAGCTTTAGATCTGCATTCCTTTTTGTAGTGTCCTTCCTTTCCGCATTTCCAGCACACCTTTACAAACTTTCCAGAAGATTTAGATCTCCCTCTAGATTTAGATCTCCCACTCGAAACCTTATTCTTGTTTCTGTTCTGGGACCTTCCTCGTACAGATAAGGCATCTCCATTCTCACCCTCCATATTTCTCCGTCTCATTTCCTCCGACAACAAGGCTGAGACAATGTCATCAAAATTCAAGGTAGTTGTATTGCTACCTATTGCAATAACCAGACTGTCCCACGAATCTGGTAGAGAACAAAACAAACTGATGCACTTATCTTCATCTGATATTTTAATATCAACAGATGACAACTGACTTACCACAGTATTGAAGAAGTTTAGATGCTCTGTCACCGAGTCTCCATCCTTCATCCTCGGGTTATACAGCTTTCCGCAGGAACAACGTATTCACTAGAGACTTATATTGGCACAAAGTCCCAAGTTTTTCCCACAAATTCTTCATCGTAGCGTCCCCAGATACATTCAACAATACTGAATCTAAGACACACAACCATTTTGTTCTCTTAGCCTTCCAATCCAGTTTCTTCTAGTCTTCATTTGACATTGTTGTTGGTTTAGTACCCGGATCTATTGCGATCCACTAATATTTATCCACTAGCAGATCCTCCATATTGAGCTTCCATAACTCAAAAATCTGACCTTTAAATTTCTCGATCTCTATCTTTCCGCCGCTCGCCATCTTCTTTCACCGCAAGAATCAGTCCTGTAGATCTCCCACTGAACAGGGTCTACCTCAGGCCCGAGCAAAAAAACCCTCAGCAGCAAAGGCATCCCCTTGAAGCCGAAACAACTCTAATACCAAATGTAGGTTTTAACCCTGAACAGAAATTATCTACACATGAATCTTATAACAGAAAATAAACAATAACGAGAGCATAAAACATAAAACAGATAAACACAGAGATTTTCCCCTGGATCCCAAATCGGGACGACCAGCTTGATTTTTGATTATATTCCTTTTAGTGTTACAACACATATATATACATGCCGAAGCATACATAACCCCAATCCATTAACCCTGGATTAGAACATAACTGTAGTTCCCTTGACCGGATCTACAAAATACCAGGGGCCGAAAACCATCGTACCCAAAAACCATGTGCAAAATCATGCACAAAACATGGGTGGGTCTGCCTATGAGTGGGTCCGCACACCAAACAAATTTTCGCCAGGGCACTGCCCCAGACCCCAAAAATGGGGGTTGCCTCCCCCCTTGTGACCCCCCTGCTGCGCCTAGTGCAACGTACAATGCGTGGAGCTAGTCTTGGAAAGAATATAACACATACCCAAAAAATATGGTGCATGGTAACTTGGAACGCGGAAAAATTCTTGTATTTGTCATATATCATCGGGGACAACCAGGGTCGGGATTTTATGGTGGCTGCCACACTGATCTGGAAGAGGATCCAAAAAACTTTGTTATCCTCGATGCGTTGCGCATCCTTAGAGTCCCATAAGTGAGCATATCGAGCCCCTTCGCACATCCCAGGAGGAAGTTCAGGGAGGACCGACTCCTCGGGGGTGTCCCAGGTGACCAACGCTATTAGGAGTAATAACCATGAATAAAAGAAAGACATCCCTTGCTCCTAGAATTTGCGGACATTAGCCAGAAATTCATCACACAAGTATTGAGCCCAATTGAAAGAGACACCCTTCGCACACTGGCCGGCCAACTGAATCACATAGGCAAGGACAGTCGCAACCTGGCACTTCCTCATTAGCTTGCAGGCGAAGAGCCTAGCACCCATCTGTGTAGCTGGGTCATTGATAGTCTAGATCACAAACCCTCGCTGATTTTGATGCACCGCATAGGTCATCCGCACAAACATAGCGGTAGCTGCTTCGTACTTTTTTCCTACCCGCTCTAAAGGGTGCGACCCTTGCATAGGAAGGCCTGTAATCTTGTGGATCAACGCAACATCAATAGGGACCCTGTCTCGAATCCATAAGAAACCATCGTGAATGAGGGCGAGCAACTAGCGAGCCAACCGATCTATGATGTTGTAATGGCCAAAATGGGGAATTCGGAGCAGATTCAAAAGTCCCAACCCGGCCAAGCCGCATACCTAGTGCTAGGGTACCACCGTGACTCCATCATGTCCATGGATTGTATCAAAGTATAATGTGGGGGCCAATTCAGGGAGGGTTTCAAAGTCTATCAAGTCGTGATCATCAAACTTGACCTCGTGGAGTCGCTTGCAAGGATCACTGATGACAGGAACTTCTCCCAGAGTTAGGGGGGTTTGCAGATAGGTGACCAAGCCATCCAAGTTTTTTAGCGTTCGTGTAGATGGCCTACATGGGCAAACAAAGGGAGGTAACCAATCAATCGGGTTAGTAGGCAAAGCACCCTCCTGTGCGTCTTGATCTAGACGTGATGCTGGCGGAGACCTGGCATGACTTGGAGACGTCCTAGGCTTCCCAGTAGCCCACCTCTTCGCTTTCAGAGATTTTCCCGAACCTTGTGCCTTTCCTTTGCCTTTCCTTGTGACCGGCGTAGAGGGAACTTCTTCTAGTTCGGACTCAACCTCCATTATTTCTTCAACATCAGGCCTCGTCAGGGCTGATGGTTTGGCAAGGTTAGTGGCCGGAATCCTTGCGCGAAAAATGAATCCCAGCCTTGTGTGACTACTATCAAATGGAGTAGGTTGACCAGACATGAGAGGGATAGTATGGATACGAAAAATTTGATTGCTCAATTGTTTCCAAGAGACGAATGATGAGGGAAAGTTGTGCAAGTGAAATGGCACCTCTAGTTGAACTATCCTGCTCTTTTTATAGTATCCCCAAATGTGAAATGGTGAGGTAAACTTTATCTGAGGCAGGTCCCCTAGGAAATGGTAAAAATTCTCCACAATTCATTCCATTAAATGTCTGGAGGTCGATCCTTCCAATGGTAACTTTTGCTTTTTACCAATGGGTACTGTTCCAACGGCTAGTTTTCATATCACTGGTAGGAGGCTTGATCCATCTGTCACTCTAGGTTCACCCACCTGCATCGGCTGCATGTCCCCCCCCCCCCCAACACAGGCTTGCTTCCTAGGAAAATCATGACCCATGAAAAATAGAACCTTATCGTATGTGTAAGTGAGGTTTTAAGGGGGGCTGTAGTCAGAGCGTGTTGTCTTAACTGCAGTTGTTTTTTTGTTGTAGAGGTGGTCTAATGTATGAGAGCTCTACTTATTTAACCTATGGCTAGTGTAGAGTGCATTTTAATGCTACTTACTCGTGGGTCAGCCTGACCCTTTCTCGGGGTTGACCCATAGTAGCCGCCAATTCCTGGTCCCATCAGGGTCCTTACCTCTGAGGAAACGCAGTTGAAGTTTTTTGTGATTTGAAGACAATGCAGTGTAGAGACGTCACGTAACCGGTTCTGCCAAGTCTCTATTTCCTCATCGGGATCAGATAAACATTCAGTATCCCCTTCCCCACGAAGTATTTCATCCCTTGCTGGGTTGTCTACGTCTTATGCAGTCAGCTTATAAATATAGTCCACATCTTACTCCTTGGGTACTGGTTCCATGTAGCGTTTACTTTCCGTAGGGTCTAATGGTACGATTACCCTTGTGCCATCATTTTCGAACACCATGCTTATTTTTTTCAAGTTAATGATACCACCCATGTCGATGGCTCAATCCAATCCCAGTAGCACAGGGTAGGGGTCTGCATCCTTGACGATTTGAATGACTTCAAAGTTAGCCTATACCTTTACTCCTACGATATCTAACATAATCCCCAATAGCCTTCCTAACGGTACAATATTTTGTTGATTAGCCATGCGTAGTTGGATAGTGGACCATTCCAACTTTAGTTCACCCATTCGTTGCCAGGTTTGTTTAGGTAATACATTGGCATCCGATCTGAGGTCTTAGATAACCCGATCCATGTCGTAATTTCTGATCTGGGCTGTCAACCGCATCTCCCTCCCAGTGCATTTTTTATGCCTGTACAATTTGTGTACACCCTTAATATTAGGGGACACGACGGAGCACGTTGCACAACTATCTATTAGAGCCTGCAATTTTTGCATTGCCCTTAGGTTTCGCAAAAATTTCATACATTCCTGTAGGAAAGGTTTGACCTCCTCAGCTGCCTTAAGACCCTCAGGGAGTAAGGATGTATATGCCTCGGTCTCAAGGAAGTCCCTTCGAGCTTCCATAAATGTTTCCCTTGCTTTTTCCAGGTCCATCCCTTCTTGTTTACTAACGTCTTTGCAGATCAACGTTCCAGTTTTGACCTTCTCCTCAATCCCTCTAGTAGCCAATCTGCTGCGTGTAACAACATTTATGCTTGGGCCTTTACCCCTTAGCTCAGTATTACGACTTTGCACCTTCTGTTTAGGTGGGCACTGCTTCTCCTATATTTTTTCTTTCAAGACTGGACTATATTCAAGCATATGGTCCAACTGTTTGCAATACCTATAGGACTGTCTCGTAGGGTTCGGGCAATCCTTCACAAAATTCCCTGTGTTTCCATAGTTATAGTAGATTAATTGGCCCTGGCTCCGACCTGCGCTTCCACTTCGGTCTCCTTCCCTGCTTCAGGAGGGGGAGCCATTCATGCCTGCGAGGGTTTCTAGCGAGGCGGGGTATGATTGTACCTTATACACATTTCCCCGATCTATCACTAGATCATAGGTCCGACAGTTATGCTCATCATGCCCTACTAACTGACAGAACCGACACCAGTGTTGCTTTTGTTTGGGAATGTTGGTGCTCGAACGAGGGCAACGGTTGTTATCATGCAGCCCAACTACGCGGCCATCCTCGTACTAGGACACAGGTCCACTTGGGCCCCGTCGTCCTGGGCTGGGTCCTTCGCTTGATCCTAGGCGCCTCGGGCATAGGTCCTTCGTATGACATGATACTTGACATTGTAGGCACCATAGTTCTGCGCCAGCTTCCCTTCCTCGTTCCTATCGTAGGTCCTGAATCTCCATGTGAATTGCCCCGAGCTGCGCCTGGATTTGATGTACTCCTAATGAAGCATCTATCTTGGGCGTAGCTTCTAGTTTCATAGCGGCTTCCAAAGCTTTGTCTTGTGAGTCGAAATTCTGGTGGCTCATAGGTACGCATAGGTGAGGGAGTAGCATAGCGATGAACCATTCTGTATGATGTCCATTGTCATACTTAAATTATCCTTCTCCGATAGCTTTCTTTAGGTTTTTATCAGCTTCCCACATAGACTCAATTGTTCCTTGCTTGAAATCTTTCACGTTTTCTACGATCTGAGAGTAGGACCTAGGTTTCCAGAATTGTTGTTTCAGGGCGTACTTAATATCTTGAATGGATGCACTCCCGTTTCGAGATAGGTACCGCATATACCAGTCCAGTGCTCTCTCCTCGAAGGCTAGGGGCAGCTGCACCCTTTTCATAGTATCACTCACCACACCTTGCACCGTCCATACTGAGTCTGCAACAAACCAAAATCGGTCCATGTTCTCATCTCTCATTCCTTTAAATATAGGTAATTTCAAGTGCGTTTCCATGTCTCTTTTCGTCGGTGTTCTAGGCAAGGTTTTATCCTTACACAGTTCTGATGGTGGTGTAGCTGGCGGGCTTTACACAACTGCTCCTTTCCGCGGGCTATAAACATATTTCTCCCCTTCTTGATTGGTTCAATAGCATTTACCGCTTTGCGTGGTACCCTCGTTCAGATTGGAATACATCCACTCAAACCTGCTCTTCTTCTTTGTCGAGCTTCCATTACTCTCTTGTCATTACTCGATCCCTTTCTCAAAATTCTCCAGGTCCCAGCAATGGAACCATTTATTGGCTCGAGGGGTCCTGACCCAGGTTCGGAGTTCAAGGTTTGCCAACAAACCCCTATACTACTAGCCCTTTCAGCAGTGACCTACTTGTGCAGGTCAAAGCCTCACCCGAAGTAGTATGGGTGGGTGCTGGAACCAAGTTTCAGCACCCTGAGAATGGATAGGTAAGGCAAGCAGAGTTGTGTCCTGCCTCGAGATGTCTAGATCTTCCCAAGCAGGGCTTATAGGTCTCTTTTCGCATCCACATGCGCAAGGTCAATTATGCTATGGTGCTCAATAATCATATACTTCTAAGACAGTGGCTCAATATTGCATAAAACAAAACAAAACAGATCTAGATGCAGTAAAACACTTACATAGAAGTTTCGCAGCTAAATACAGAATACGCATAATACAACAATTACCAATGATTCGCATAAACAGTACACATAGATTCAGTTCTCAACAACCTTTCTTATTCATCAATTCATCAATTCTTGCTTACAATAACTGTCCCAGCCTATGCACACAGCAGCAGGGTCTGCACACAACAGGACTTTGGATCTCCGCGCACACAACCAGTAGGAGTCCTTCCCCAAAAACCCAAACAGATTTCCTAAACCACAATTCGCATCAATATCTCTTCATTTTTCTACCTTACAATTAAAAATGTTCCTCTATTTATAACAATCTGGCCTAAACATTCCTATGCTCTGCAAACCATGGTTTTCGGACCCCAAGTTTACCCTTTGACCGATTACAATGATTTTGGGGCTTTGACCCACCCCAAAATCCTTGCTTTAAACTAATGATAATAAAAAATATACAAAATCGGACTAGTTTAGCAGCTCGTAGGAGACCCTGTTCCAACAGGCCTGTTCACTTTGTATTTCCTGTAGAAAGAAAAATATTAGGAGTTATCGGTATAAGAGATGTAATATCAGTGTGCAGTAGGGGGTTAGAGAGAGAGCAGCAGAGTGGAAGAGACTTGAATAATTTAAGAGAGTTTCAGAAGGTTAGAGAATGGAAGAATCAGAGAGAGTTGATAAAGATGGTGTGCACATCATGAGCTGATATGAAGCAAATATGAAGGCTTTAGAGGTGGTAGTGGAGAAGGAGTATAACAGAGCTAATATCCAGGTAAATTAGCATTATAGTTTCATGTTGGGTGAGGGGATTGTAGCCTCCTTTCAATTTTGTCTTGATAAATTTCCAGTTGGAACTAGGTGAGGTAGGAGCCTCCTGTAGGTTGTAGCCTGCAAAAAATTTATGGGATTTGGTGCTTCCTTGCAAGTTGTAGCTTACAGAAGTTGAGGTAGGAGCCTCCTATGGGTTGTAGCCTATAGAAAATACATGGGACTTGGTGCTTATGTTTCAAGTTGTAGCTTGATAGATGTCTAGTTGGAGCTGGGTGAGGTAGGAGCCTCTTGTGGGTTGTAGCTTGCAAAAAATAGATGGGATTTGGAGCTTCCTTGCAAGTTGTAGCTTGCATAAATTGAAGTAGGAGCCTCCTGTAGGTTGGAGCCTATAGAAAATCAGTGGCGAGAGGGAGTTGGAGCTTGGCTTTTGCATCACAACAATAATAAGATGTGGTTTTCTCCCTTATGGGTTTCCACTTATATCTGGTGTCTATGTTCTCGATGATTATGTGTTGATGTGATGTTTTAATCTTCTTAATTGCTTGGTGTCCACAATTTCAATTTGTTGTTTCATTATGTATTAATATTCTTATAAAATGAAGTAGTTATTGGGTGTAAAGAAAATATTTTTAAATGTCCATGAATGTACTAAACTGATGCACCCCCGCTTCTCTCAGTTTAGCTAAGGGTTCATCATTAGGGTTTCTTATTTCAACAGAAATGTTTATCTATGTTCAATCCTAGAATCTTGATCACAAACCATATATATTTCTTATTAAACTCCTTTTTTCCTGCGATGGTTTAAAAACCCTATACATCCAAATGTCTAAAACTAAAGAATATTTCATATCCAAGACTTTTAGTCTTCCAAAACCCTAGACTCTTATAAATCCATTGCAATGTGAAAATTTTCCTTTCATGTTCCATTGACCAAGTGTATCATGTTCTGCAAATAACACAAATATGATTCATAATTAACCATAGTTAATATTGAGCGAAGATATATCACCCTGACATTGCATCATGTCTTATTTAGTGTGGTTATACTTATAACTATGCATCATATTACTGAGTATATAACATCATAGACTTGCATTTCTAGTACTTCCTTGAATTCACTCTTTTATTTCAAACCTTGAATTGTAATTGAACTTCAAGATTTATTGCAATGTTTATAAATGACAGTCACAAAGGCTTGTGAAAGGAAATATAGTACAAACTTGGAGCTAATGACTCAAACTAATCTTACAAAACTTTTCAAGGAAATAAATAAATTTTGATCTAAAATGATTTTTATTCTTTGAAATGGTACAAGCTCATATCCTTAAAAAAAAAGAAGTTTAGTTGGCTTGGCCCTTAAATTTTGGAAATGACTTATGAAAAAAATTCTTTTAGATTCTTGCACAAAGGTGATCTGCATTTGAGACATCTTAATGACCTTTGACCTTTTTTCCTATCCACAAGTTCAATAATTTTCAAGATATATTGAAATGAGCTTTTGGAACCAAGAAAAATGTGATATTTCTAAGGTCATTTGATGAAGTCATTCAGCCTTCTAGCATTTGAACTGAACTCTTCTTCTTATAATTTTTGAGAGATTCTTTTATTTCATCCATTGAGACAAACAAACAAAAATGGAAACAACCTGAATCTTTTTCTATATCTTGAAAAATATAGGCTTGGATATATTTGATTCTTAACATGACCATTTCCATAAGCATATTCTTGAACAAAAAATGAGCATACATACCTTGTAATGTATCTCGGCTATGTGAACATACCTTTTATTTCATACGCTTCTAGCTTCATTTCACTTCTTTGTAGTGTGCTTGTATGGAGACAAATGTTTTCTTAGATCTCCAACACTTCGTCCTAATGACTTGAGACATTAGACCTAATGCTTCTTACTCTATAACTTCTGAGATTTTCAAACCCCCCATAATCAAATAATGATATTTTCAGACTTCTTGAGGTGTTTTTGAATAATATTTGAGGCTAGAATGGAGATAATTTTGTCCTCTTCATGATTTTAGCCTCTTCAAATCTCATGATAATATTCTACAAGTTATGGGGCCTATTCAAAGCCTGAGTTCTTCAATGCAAGATGAAAACTTCGATCCCTTTAGAAAAACATGATTTTCTTTCTAGAAGAGAAACTACATAACTTTCCATAATAGGTTCTCAGATTAAGATTGATCTTTCACCCAATGCTCTAATACAATTTGATTTTTAAGGAGTTATTCAGTCTGATAAATATTTATTATGAACTTATATTACATTCATAAGGAGACATACCTTATATCACATTCATTATGTATCATAAATTAATTACACAGAGAACTTCAACAATAACAATATGCCTGAATATAATAAAGAGACAACCAAACAAGAACACATTATCTGACCCTTGGAAAACCCACATGGGGAAAAAACCCAACAAAATTTTTAATAGAGAAATTAATCAATTCAACAGAGATACATCTTAGTTAACAACTAGGTCAAACCTAGTCCATCCTCCTAGTCAAGTCAACTGGCCCAAGAAACATTATATGTTTTGCCCAAGAATTTTGTCCTTCTTCCTCATTAAGTTCATCCATGCAATTTCGTTGCACCTTAGAAATTTATCCTATATGTCTCATAATATTGCCTAAGGAGTTTCTTCTCTCTTGTTTTCTTCGCATGCCAAAACATAAGAATATGCCTCAAAATATGACACTTCACCTGCCTCAGAATAGGCCCTTCACTAGCCTTAAAATATGTCCTTCACTGACCTCAGAAATGGCTTTCCTTGTTGCCTTAGAATAGTCCCAATAACAAAAGGTAAGAGATCTGAAATTGCTCTTAGACAGAAGATATGTGAATTTCCTTTTGAGGGAGACAAACCACTTTTGTTTATAGTCATCCAATGGGTTGAATAGGTTCCTCCTAGAGGTTGGGTCAGCTTGTCTAGGAGTAGGTTGAATTCATTCTTATGAATCCATAAAACATCTAACTTTCATAAATTCAAATTTTTCTCTTTTGAAAGTCCAAATGGACGCGACTCAAAGATATAATTTTCTTTTTACTCTAGCATGAAGAATATTATTTACAAAAATCAATATACATTATGAATACCAACCATAGTCACAAAAATTCAACATGTGGGCCAAGCTTGAATGAGTGGTGTACTATCAATGATCTGGATGGATCAGGGAATGTGGGGATCTAAACGGTTTTTTATGTGATAATCCTTAGTAGACTCAGATTGCACCAAACTTGGATATAAATGGAACAATGGAATTACATGTTAAGGGTTGGACTCGTGGGGCCCATGGGATAGGTGATGTGGTAGGTGCCATGTGGATTTAGCAATGGCCATGTCAACGCCTAGTGATGTGGAACCCCCTGGGTGAGGTTCGATTGACACATGGATGCCATGTGACAGGTCATTGCCTATGTGGCATCAATTAAATGATCAAACTTTAAATGGGCATAACTTTTGATCTCGACACCGGCTTAGGATAAAATTTATATCACTAGAAATCTCTCGACAAGTTGAATGTGATGGTGTTGTCTAAAGTTAATTTCTTTAACTTTTGGAAGGAAGTATTTTTACAACCCCATCTTGATATTGAGACCATTGAGGTCAAGTTAATTAAAAGTAACACCTATCATTGAGCCTGGAAATTCCAAGGGGGTGGGTGGGAATACTACATGTGGAAGGAATAACAAAGTTAGTTGTGGAGAATAATGACATTAAAGAAGTCAAATAAGTTTTCTACAGACATGAAGATATAAATTAGGCCAAGAATCGTGTACTAATGTTACTTCCCTCCAAAATCATTGAGTTTGGTAGGCCAACAACAAACAAAATCCTTATATTATGACTCTCCTTGTTTCTAAAATCTAATGGATTGGTTCATTAGGGGTTGAGTGCCAAAACATTCATTCTTTCATTCTCTCTTAGCATATTGAATCATTCTCCTTTGCCTTTGATAACCACAAAACCAAGAAGTTACTTTAGGTAGAGTTAATAGAAGATTAAATAGTTCATCAAAATCATGACTTTATGGAGATTAAAGTTCCAAGCTCCCTCATTCAAATGGGGTAGCAAGAACAAGGTAATGTTCATTTTTCACTTAGTTTGGATATTCTTTCTAATTATTGCATTTTGTTTCAGTATATTAAATCAGTAATAAAAATATACAAAACTCATATTTAAAAAAGTTGTTACTAATCATTATTACAACTTTAAAAATATGTGTAGTTTTGATGCAATTTCTAAATTTTTATTTCAATTATATATATAATATTTTTTTATAATAGAAATATAGTTCAAATTTCTTATTTTTAATATAAAAGTACATTTAACTTTTTAAAACTCCACCATAAAAATGAAAATAAAGTATTATATACCAAAACATTCCCGATGGCTATCTTGTATCTCCTGTAAATCCAAGGAAGATCTAGAAGCGCTTTTGTCGATTCGCAGTTTTCTGATTTCATTAAGGTAATCTTTGGTTCCTTTGATGAAGTTGGTCAATGGACTCTCACATTTTACTCACGTTTGATATTGATTCTCACATCCTCCCATGATTTTCTGCCCTACCGACTTTGACTTACTTTTCCCTACTCGTTTTCAGATATTCCATGTACAGCACTCTTGGCCCGTCTCTCCTTTACCACCTATATTAGAGAATCTAATACTCTCTTGGACACCATACCCATCTATTTCTCATAGATTTTCAGGAAGGAGTTAGCAACTTTACAGTTAAAATGTTGCTGCAACGGAGTGGGACTGTTGGTGCTTTTGGTGTCATTCTGCTCCTTGCTTTTCATTTACAGGTATTCGAATCTCTAAACTTTATCAGCATCCTCTTTTTTGTTTTGTTTTAGCGTTTCCCATTTGCAGGAAAGCAATACTGGAGCCCCGTTATGAGCTGATCTGAGTGTTTGTTTTTGGTGAAATTGGTCAGGAAGGCGAAGGAAGCCAAGAGCACTTTGTGTTGATTCACGGACTTGGGCATGGAGCATGGTGTTGGTATAAAATTGTTACTCTGCTTAAGCAAAAGGGGCACAGAGTGGCTGCCCTGGATCTCACCTCCAATGGCATAAACAGGGCAGCCCCTACAAATGAAGTCAATTCAATTGCACACTATGCAAAGCCACTGCTGGATTATATCAGCAACCTTGGGAATGATGAGAAGGTACTTGGAGTGTCTGAAACAGAGCCTATCATTTGTAGGATCAAGAACAATAATTTTATAACTACTAAAGTGCAGGTCTGGAGATTGACATGGGCTAAAAGGATTGATTGATTGATTCTTACCTCTTAGAAGGCTTGGGATAGATGAGCTTAGATGATCAAGAACAATAATTGTATAACTACTAAAGGGCAGGTCTAAAGATTGACATGGGCTAAAAGGGTTGATACTTACCTCTTAGAAGGCTAAGGCTTGGGATAGATGACCATAGATAAAACCTTTTAGACCTGGTTCATGAGATTGTAAGAATAGTAATTGAAACCCTCTACTATACATAAAATTAACTTTTGGAGAGCACTGATCTTCATCATGCTCTCATTCTTGATTTTATTATGGCTTTTGAAGGGCACTGAAGTGTTTGAATTCAATCCATGGCAGGTGACTCTTGTGGGTCACAGCTTGGGTGGATGCCCATTATCATATGCGATGGAGATGTATCCAACCAAGATCTCCAAAGCAATCTTCGTATCTGCATTTACGCCTCGCAACAATCAAAGCTTCCTTAGCTCTTCCAACCCAAAGGTGTGTTCCGGACTTTCTTTCTTTCAAACCTCAAACTTTATTACTAAAAGTTGGATGCAATTATGCTGCAGATTACTTGGGGCCCTTTGAATGAAGAACTAAATTGTTTTGGAGTATGGATTTCTCTGGTTTGTGCAGAGTTTCGCCAGGCTGGTGGAAAATGGAGTAATTGTACTAAATAGGGAAGCTGATTCAGAGCAACCCACATCTGCTTCACTGGCTCTTGACCATGTCCAGTCCTATCTCTACAACAAGAGCCCTGATGAGGTATTTAAGTCTCGATTTTCCCTCTATTGGTTTCCAGCTCAGCGCTGTGCGATGTGAGAATAAAAATTGTAATATGTCCATGTTGTGTATTTGTTTCTGAGACATTAGAAGTTGCTGTTGACTAATTTTAACAGAGGAATTTTTTTGTTTCTTGCCTGTATTACTCACTACCACAGGATGCAAACCTTGCACAGTCGCTTCTAACTCCAACGCCATTTCCAGTGTCAGTGGAGTTTCTGAAGCTATCAGAGGAGAAGTATGGGAGTATCAGAAGATTTTACATCATGTTAATGAAGGACAGATTGTTCCCTCCAGAGTACCAGGAGTACACCATAGAACAGAATCCTCCAGAGAAAGTATTCAAATTACATGCCAGCGACCATTCACCCTTTTTCTCACAGCCTCAGCAGCTCTGCAATCTCCTCAATCACATTTCAACTCTCTGAAGATGCAACTACATTGATATACTCTACTTGATGCAACTACATTCATATGCTCTACTTTCATTGGATCAAAAATAAAGGATGGCAAAGCAATATGGATGGGTATCGAACAAAATGAATAAAGGAAATTTAACTTTGGAAATGTTTGTACGATAGCGAGAATAGGCGAGAGAATATGTATACAACACAATACACGTGAATGGTGATTGATTGATAGAATGATCAACTCTCTAATCACCATGAATGGATTTAACTTTATTTTACACACACATATATATAAAGAGTTTTATTTTATATATTTAAAAGTGATAATGGTACATTTTATTTTTAATTTTTTTTTTACCAGATTCTATCAAGAAAGCTCGAGAGTGTCTGTGGGGAGCTTTCCCAGGCTTGTGACTAGTGAGTTGCTGTGGAGTGCTTTCCCAGGCTTGTGACTAGTGAGCAATAAATATGTTTGCGCATAATTGCTCACCCAACTGTAAGCGATATATACCCAAAAATAAAGCTTCCCAAAAAAAATTGGTCTCTTTATCCTTTGAAATTTGCTTATGATTGGGAAGGTTTTGTTACGATTTAATGCATAGTCCTTAGAGGATAAGTACATATTATTGTTAATCATTTAATGATAGTTTAGTTTCGATAATGCTATTATTTATGTTGAATTATTTTAATATTTATTTGATAGGATATGCAACATATAATTAACCATTTTAATAATATAGTAAAAATAAAATTTAATAATATTTTAGTTTTGATATTTTAAATATTAAATTCAAATAATAACCAGTTTTATTTAAAATATGTTTTTAAATAATTTCAAACTATTATTAATTTTATTTGTCAAGTTTAATTTAATTAATAATTAGTATAAAAATTATTTTTAGGGTAGCTTAATTAGTGATGGCAAAAAATGAAGTGTTATTGTGTGGGGAGGTTAGAGGTTTAAATTTTCTCTATTCACTTGTGTTTGTGGAAGGGACATACATATACATTTAGAGATTAGGGCTTTGTCTAACTTATATATGAAATAACATTTTTCACAGGAATTCACCAAAATCCCCCAATACAATTTCAAGAAATTTATTTATTTTTGTTTAAAATGCATAAATGGATTCAACACCATGAAAAACCTTGAGGCACTCAATTATGCACATTAAACAATTTAAACTCAAGTTTTTAAAAAACTGGATTTTGATTAAAATTAATAAAATAATTATAAAAATCTAAATATATTTAAATGAATTTTAAATTTATAATTAATAATGTTTATATATTATTTTAAACTACAATATTGGAACTTCGTTGTAAGGTGTGTCTACTCTACATGTGTGTGTTTTTTGTTATGGTGAGACAAAGATTTGATGTCAGACATATGAGATTGAATTGGAGGTCTATTCGCTATAAACATGAGGTTAATGTTCTCGGGTGGCGAGAAAATATGCACTGTGACAAAGGAGGTGAGGAGATTTCGTCCTTGCCCTTATTCACATGGTCTAGCTTTTCGTCGTTGCTATTGGTTTATCTTGTGCATGTTGTACCATTCAGGTTTCTTCATGAGCTCGCATCCAATCCTTCTACTCTGTTTGACTTGGGTATTGAGGTTTTTCCTCTCCTCTTTCAACATCTGCTTCTTTGTATTGTTATCTTTCTTTTGTTTCAGGGTGTCTTTGAATTTAGTAAGCCTATTTCTTTGTATGCTACAATGTTGTATTTCAAAAGAGCTTTCTTAGGTTGTATTTGGGTTGTAATATTGCAATAATTGGATTTACGCCTAGTTATGTATAAATGTGTCTTTGAATTTAGCAGGATAACTTCTTTGCCTCATAAATTATCATTTTCCTCCATGGCTTTGTTGGGTTTCATCTTGTATATGGTCTAGGAATACTTAGAATCAATGTACCAGATTTTCTTAGATTTTATGTTAGTGTTAGTCCTTTTAATTAGCTGGGATCTCAATTCGAGGAGGACGCTTTATGTTGTGGGTGAAGGAGTTGTTCTTGTTGAGAATTTTGGATTGGGATATTTCATTATCTAGCATAGTTCTAGGGATTCTGGTATTCTATTCCTTTGTGATATCCCGAATTGGGAAATTTGCTTGAATTTGGTCAGTTGGTGTGGCGTTGAGGGGGCAATTTGTTGGTACTTCGGTGCAAGACTCAAGGGTTGGTGGTCCATCTAATTTCTTGTTTCCTAGGCCGTGGATATTGTACTTTTTTTTACTATTCTCTTGCTACAATCATTATGCCTCCCCATCAGAGACCAATGAGCAGGAGGAGCGATGTCGACAATGTTGGTTTCAAGTGAATTATGCATTTTTCCTATGACACAATTGGAACCTTTTTATATGTTGAAATTGGGGAACATTCCTACCATTGTGATTATGTGGTACAGATGACTATTTCACATGTGAAGTGTTCCATACATAGGTAGCTTTTGTAAAAGGAGACTCCATTTCTTATACTCTTTGTCTTTGCATCAACATATGGATACAATGTTGCGCATAATTTTTAAAGATAAACATGTTGAGAATTATAATATATTTTCTAGGTTGGACGACATTAAACATATGTTACGAAATAAACATTTATGTCTTGATGATTTTTATTCTAGATTTTCTAGGGTGGAAAGATTTCTAGTGTCTGATTAAACCTCTAGTGATCTCACTAACCCTCTTGGAGATGTAACAGATCCACCAGTAGATATCACTCAAGACCTCAACATTATCTCATCTGACCAATATTAGAAACCGAGCTCACATGTTTTTTTTTTACATTTTGGAATTTTTTCTTCAGTGCTCTAGAGATTTATTTCTTGGATTTCACAACTTGGATTGTGTTGGGTATGTGGTGGTTGTTATGTTGTTCATGGATACTTACATTTTTAGTGTGAGTGAAATGTGCACCAACAATGCTATTAATTTGTTCTCTACAACACTTAGAATATGGTGTATGCACTTGTTCTCTATGGGAAGGTGGTGTTGTTCGTGTTTGTTTCATGGTATTCGTTGTTCATATTGGTTTGTGGTTGGCTTGTGGT
The DNA here is from genome assembly GCA_034641835.2 of Pinus albicaulis. NCBI lineage: Eukaryota > Viridiplantae > Streptophyta > Pinopsida > Pinales > Pinaceae > Pinus > Pinus albicaulis. Next base: position 760,510,230 of record CM076573.1, on the reverse strand, counting down.
TGCACCCTATATATTTTGGGAGTCTCAGTGATACCCTGATAGTTCATTATTTGTTGACAAATCCCATCTCTAGTGTCTGCATTCATGGTATTATGATTGTTCTAAAGACTTTGATATGGCTCTGGCTCGCGGTGGTGATATTCCAATTGGTTACACCTCTAATTTTTGTACTGGAAATGGAATACTTAATGTTTTGTATTGGTATAATCCTTGCGGCTTGAATGTAAGAGGAAATAATTGTTTTCACTTTAGTTACTATGTTTTTATCTCCACCAAATAAAACTGATTCACTATTAGATGTTTTAGTAGAGGAGAAATCTAATCCCCTGTTTTTGCATTTTCGTTAGTTCGATTTGGTCTTAATCATGATGTACTCATTTTTTTGTTAATGAAAATCATGTTGCAACAATTTTAAAAAAATTTATTGAAATATAAACTTTCATATTAATTTTCCCCGATGGGGGTGATGAACCGGACACACAAGGCAATGTGTGGGCGATGGTAGTTAACACTTAGCTATAGGTTCGAGGACTGACCTCCCCATCCTCTCACATTTAACTGCATATGGGGGGCACTTAAGGTGATCTGTGAGAAATCTCTAGTTGCCTCAACCCGAGCAGGAGGCGAAGATCGATGACAGGGTATGGAAAATGATTTATGTATTCGGGTATCATCTCAGATCATTGCATGTTATTGGTATTCTATAAGCAGGAGTAGGAAGTATCGAAGGTTCATAGTTTTGGAAAGGTAGTAACCCCATAGCTAGCACTCCTTCCTCGACTTTTGTGTCTATAAATTGGAAGCTTTCTCCTTTTTCTTGTCACAATCAGTGTATTCAAGCACAAGAAGAACGTGGCTTCTAGAGGTACAAGCTATTCAATGGTTTTGGTGCATGTAGGAGGATTCTTATCCGTGTTATTAGTACTCTATGAGCAGGAGCAAGAAGCATCAAAGACTGATTGTTCGGGAAAGGTGGTGGCCATGTTGCTGGCACTCCCTCCCCAAACTCTGGGTTTGTAATTTGGTTTCTTTCTTCTTTGGTGTGTGAGTGGAGAGTGGCTTCTAGAGGTTCAAGATTTTTAGTAGTATCAGCGCTTATGGATGGATTATTCGTTGTGTTTGTTGGATAATTGGATTGTCCCCCTCAGCATTTCCCCTCCAGGATTTTCTAAACTTCGATGGTCTCTGCACTAGGGGTCATTGTGGCAAGGCTTTTGGGAAGGTTGGCTTGTTTTCGTTTAGAAACGAAGTGAGGGTGGTGGAGTGTGGAGTGTGGGCCCAACACCATCCTGTTGGATGGAACTTGTGGGTCTGTTTGTGTGGAGTCATGTCAGTGAGGGAAGGGAAAATCTTCAAGGTTGCAATTTTCATTTGTATCCCTGCCAATTTATTTTCTCAAGCCAACATCGGTACTATAAGAAAGCATATAGCTTCACGTTGTGGTTGGTCCTCCTCCCTAACGAAGACCAACTTGGCTGGATAGGGGGACATGGAGTCTCAATTATAGGCGATGGTAATGGAAGTGGAGAAAATCGAGGCTGGTCTAGGCGGCAAGATCATAGGGTGTTCAAGGTGCATGGTGCCTGGAGTACGCAATAGTCGTGGTCGTGGTGGCTCAGTGGATGGACATGGGGATCACATTCCACAACCTCAACAATGGAGTGGGGCGAGGCGACATGGAAACATGAGGCGATAAGGGAATGCATGGCATGTGGTGCATGGTTCGAGTGAAGTTCGTCAATTTTTTCTCGAGAATCGCAGAGAATTAATCCAGTCATTGTTGGAGTAGTTGGAAACAATGTATTGGATCCACCAGAAAAAACACGCTGAACTCATACCTACTATATGCACTACTTTCAATGCCATGTCCGAGAATGAGTTGTGGTGGTCTAACAAGGACAAAACCTGCTAACTGATAAGGTAGCGAAGTTGGAGTCATAGATGACTCACTTTGAAGAGCATGTACAATGCTCTTTTCTCCCTCTGCCTCCTCGTGGAACAACCCTAGACAATCCAACTTCAATTAGATCAGAAAACTAGCATGGTTACAACTGTTGTCCTTGTTTTATGTGTTTTCTAGTGCTTTTGGTCTCCTAGGTTGTGGACGGTGTCTCTAGTTTCCTTTCTGTTTCTCTATCACATGCTACTTAGAGTAGTCAACAAGCTTGGCCGGGGTGAGACTACCTGCATTCTGCTAATGATGTAGTTATTTTTTGATGAATGAATAGAACGTTGACTTACAAAAAAAAGATCATAATATTTAAAAATTGTTGTTATTATTATTAGTCAAATTTAACATAATTAATAATTATCATAAAAATGTAATTATTATTAAAAAAATAAAATTATAAGTAAGAATATTTATATGTGATCTTAAATTATAATTTTAAATTTAAATTAAAAGTAATGAAATTTTATTGAAATATAAAATTTCATAATAATTAAAAAAAAAATATTATTATTATTATTAGTCAACTTTAACTTAAGTAATAATTGTTATAAAAATGTAACACATATTTGTTGTTTGGGTAGACTAGTTCTAGTAAAATCTATTTTGGAAAGCATTCAAATTTATTGGCTCTCATTAGCTCATGTTCCTAAAAATATTTTGGACCAAATTAGAAGATTATTTTTCTCCTTCCTTTAGAGAGGTAGTAGGAAATCTAGGTTTTCTCTTGCATGATGGAATATGTTAGCTCACTCGAAGAGGTAAGGGGCATGGGGTCTAAAAAATATTTTCTTTTTTGCCTTAACCTTGGCATCAAAAACACTCTAGAGTAGTTTGTTTGACAGAGGTTTGTGGGGGAACATTTTCAGAAGTAAGTATATTTTGATAGGAATTTTTGAATGCTTAAATGATCCTCCTATATGGTCCAAAGGTTCCAATGTGTGGAAGGCATTCATACAGACGATTCTAGTGATAAAAAATTGGCTCTCTTGGAAATTGGGTGATGAAAAAAAATATAAGGTAGGTTGGGTTTCTTGGTTACGTGAGGATATGGGATATAGAATATCTTATAATATAACTATTACTTTGAATATGAGAGATATTGAGCATTTATTGATTTATTAGTGTAAGGGGATGGTAATTTGGAAAATTACTGGAAGTCTACAAGTCAGTTAGGATTGAAAGGGGAGTTGGCATTTTCATGGATATATTTCATTGTATGTTGAGGAAGAGTGGGGTCAAGCTATTATATGGATCAAATTATATTTTTTGGTGGAAGAATTGTGTGGATGTGTCAATGTTGGAAAATATGGCCTATTTGGCTTTGGATGAGTCTAAAGAGGGGCCAAGGAATTTTCAGTGAGACTAAAGCATGTCTGGGTAGGTACAAATTGGTGTGTGTTGTTTAGAGGCTATTGGAAATAAGTTGATAATCTATTTTTGTAGTGTTCGTTTTTGGTGAATATTTGGATTGAAATTTCGATTTGGTCTTAATCATGATGTACTCATTTTTTTGTTAATGAAAATCATGTTGCAACAATTTTTAAAAAAATTATTGAAATATAAAATTTCATATTAATTTTCCCCGATGGGGGTGATGAACCGGACACACAAGGCAATGTGTGGGCGATGGTAGTTAACACTTAGCTATAGGTTCGAGGACCGACCTCCCCATCCTCTCACATTTAACTGCATACGGGGCGAGGGGACTTAAGGTGATCTATGAGAAATCTCTAGTTGCCTCAACCCGAGCAAGAGGTGAAGATCGACGACAAGGTATGGAAAATGATGTATGTATTCGGGTATCATCTTAGATCATTGCATGTTATTGGAATTTTGTAAGCAGGAGTAGGAAGCATCGAAGGTTCATAGTTTTGGAAAGGTAGTAACCCTGTAGCTAGCACTCCTTCCTCAACTTTTGTGTCTATAAATTGGAAGCTTTCTCCTTTTGCTTGTCACAATCAGTGTATTCAGGCACAATAAGAACATGGCTTCTGGAGGTACAAGCTATTCAGTGGTTTTGGTGCATGTGGGAGGATTCTTATCCGTGTTATTGGTACTCTGTGAGCAGGAGCAAGAAGCATAAAAGACTCATTGTTTGGGAAAGGTGGCGGCCATGTTGCTGGCACTCCCTCCCCAAACTCTGGGTTTGTAATTTGGTTGCTTTCTTCTTTGGTGTGTGAGTGGAGAGTGGCTTCTAGAGGTTCAAGATTTTTAGTGGTCTCAGTGCTTATGGATGGATTCTTCTTTGTGTTTGTTGGATAATTGGATTGTCCCCCTCAGCATTTCCTCTCCAGGATTTTCTAAACTTTGATGGTCTCTGCACTAGGGGTCATTGTGGCAAGGCTTTTGGGAAGGTTGGCTTGTTTTCATTTAAAAATGAAGTGAGGGTGGTGGAGTGTGGGCCCAACACCATCCTGTTGGATGGAACTTGTGGGTCTGTTTGTGTGGAGTCATGTCAGTGAGGGAAGGGCGAACCTTCAAGGTTGTAATTTTCGTTTGTATCCCCTCCAATTTATTTTCTCACGCCAACATCGGTACTGTAAGAAAGCATCCAGCTTCGCGTTGTGTTCGGTCCTCCTCCCTAACGAAGACCAACTTGGCTGGATAGGGGGACATGGAGTCTCAATTATAGGCGATGGTAATGGAAGTGGAGAAAATTGAGGCTGGTCTAGGTGGTAAGATCATAGGGTGTTCGAGGTGCACGGTGCCTGGAGTACGCAATAGTCGTGGTCATGGTGGCTCAGTGGATGGACATGGGGATCGCATTCCACAACCTCAATAACGAAGTGGGGCGAGGCGACGTGGAAACATGAGATGATAAGGGAATGCATGGCATGTGGTGCATGGTTCAAGTGAAGTTTGTCAATTTTTTCTTGAGAATTGCAGGGAATTAATCCAGTCATTGTTGGAGCAGTTGGAAACAACGTATTGGATCCACCGGAAAAAACACGCTGAACTCATACCTACTATATGCACTGCTTTCAATGCCATTTCTGAGAATGAGTTGTAGTGGTCTAACGAGGACAAAACCTGCTAACTGATAAGGTAGAGAAGTTGGAATCATAGATGACTAACTTTGAAGAGCATGTACAATGCTCTTTTGTCCCTCTGCCTCCTCGTGGAACAACCCTAGACAATCCAACTTCAATTAGACCAGAAAACTAGCATGGTTACAAGTGTTCTCCTTGTTTTATGTGTTTTCTGGTGCTTTTGGTCTCCTAGGTTGTGGACGGTGTCTCTAGTTTCCTTTCTGTTTCTCTGTCACATGCTACTTAGAGTAGTCAAAAAGCTTGGCCAGGGTGAGACTACCTGCATTTTGCTAATGATGTAGTTATTTTTTTATGAATGAATAGAACGTTGACTTACAAAAAAAAGATCATAATATTTAAAAATTGTTGTTATTATTATTAGTCAAATTTAACATAATTAATAATTATCATAAAAATGTAATTATTATTAAAAAATTAAAATTATAACTAAGAATATTTATATGTGATCTTAAATTATAATTTTAAATTTAAATTTAAAGTAATGAAATTTTATTCAAATATAAAATTTCATAATAATTTAAAAAAAAATATTATTATTATTATTAGTCAACTTTAACTTAAGTAATAATTGTTATAAAAATGTAACATATATTTGTTGTTGGGGTAGACTAGTTCTAGTAAAATCTATTTTGGAAAGCATTCAAATTTATTGGCTCTCATTAGCTCATGTTCCTAAAAATATTTTGGACCAAATTAGAAGATTATTTTTCTCCTTCCTTTAGAGAGGTAGTAGGAAATCAAGGTTTTCTCTTGCATGATGGAATATGTTAGCTCACTTGAAGAGGTAAGGGGCATGGGGTCTAAAGAATATTTTGTTTTTTTCCTTAACCTTGGCAGCAAAAACACTCTAGAGTAGTTTGTTTGACAGAGGTTTGTGGGGGAACATTTTCAGAAGTAAGTATATTTTGATAGGAATTTTTGAATGCTTAAATGATCCTCCTATACGGTCCAAAGGTTCCAATGTGTGGAAGGCATTCATACAGACGATTCTAGTGATAAAAAATTGGCTCTCTTGGAAATTGGGCGATGAAAAAAAAGATAAGGTGGGTTGGGTTTCTTGGTTACGTGAGGATATGGGATATAGAATATCTTATAATATAACTATTACTTTGAATATGAGAGATATTGAACATTTCTTGGATTTATTAGTGTAAGGGGATGGTAATTTGGAAAATTACTGGAAGTCTACAAGTCAGTTAGGATTGAAAGGGGAGTTGGCATTTTCATGGATATATTTCATTGTATGTTGAGGAAGAGTGGGGTCAAGCTATTATATGGACCAAATTCTATTTTTTGGTGGAAGAATTGTGTGGATGTGTGTTGAAAAATATGGCCTATTTGGCTTTGGATGAGTCTAAAGAGGGGCCAAGGAATTTTCAATGAGACTAAAGCATGTCTGGGTAGGTACAAATTGGTGTGTGTTGTTTAGAGGCTATTGGAAATAAGTTGATCATCTATTTTTGTAGTGTTCGTTTTTGGTGAATATTTGGATTGAAATTTCGAAGGAATTCAATGTTCCTCATTTTTGTAGCATTGACTCTTTGGTGGGATGCTTACAGATTTTTGTTTCAAAAATGTGTGAATTACCTCTTTAGGAATTGTTGAGCTAGGCAATTTGGAGTGTGTGTATCCATCGAAACAAAATTATCTTTTAGGACTAGCACCCATCAAAAAATCTTATTATTTCAAAGATAAAGTCTAATTTTAATGGCAAGGAAGTTAATAAAGTAGTTAACATATTTAGAAGATGATTAGTCTGTAGGTTGGTGGGTGGGTTTTTTTTATGGGGTGAGATCTGGCTCCGATAATCATTGTGGGATGGGGGGTTTATGTTATGAGAATGATGTTCATTGGTTTGAGCTCGGTCTAGGATGTGTTAGAGGCTCCAATAATTTTTCAGAATTCTTAAGTCTGTGGTGTATTTTTTTTTTTGTGAAGGAGAAAGGGAGAAATCAGATTCATTTATTTGTATATGCTCAGATGGTCATGAAATGGTTCAATAGGGAGGATGTGTTGAATAGAGCATTGTTGTTTCAATGAAATTTTAAGATCTAATAGCTTCAATAATTTTATGATGAAGTGGTTGTTTCTCATGTGCATAGAGAATTTGATGAGAAAGCAGACCTTTGTTCCAAGGAAGCGGTACATCTTTCAATGGGTTCTCTTGAAGATAGGGATTACATTGAAGGCACCTTGGTAGACATTTTTGTGACACATCCTTTCTATAGGTTAATGACTGTGTTTTGGATTATAACCTTTCTTAACAGGTTATTGGTTGTTGATCTTTCTCCTATGAGAGAAAAATTGAACTTTTGAGAGACTTGTTGAGAGGTTCTCTATATTTTTGAACTATTTATGTATACTTTAATTAATTAATGAATAGTAAGTATATAATTTTTTTTAGGGAAAAAATTATTATAAAAATGTAATTAGCATTAAAAATAATTTCAAATTTGCAATTAATAATATATATATATATATATATATATATATATATATATATGTATATGTATATGTATATGTATATGTATATGTATATGTATATGTATATGTATATGTATATGTATATGTATATGTATATGTATATGTATATATGTATATGTATGTATATATATGTATATCTAAATGTACACACACACACACACATATATATATCATAATTAACACCTGTTTTCATTTATTTTTAATAATTTATTTATTTTTTTGGCGGTAGGTGTAAGAGTGTAGTTGTTTGCCATTTTTAAAGACAACATGAACTGATTTACCCTTGGAGCCTAGAAGTAACCTTTAACAACCCGGAAATAACCTTAAGGTATCAAGGATAAAAAATTCTTAAAGTGGCAAGGCTCATTATTTCACATAGGACTAGGTATAAATCCTCCCATCTCCCCCATATTTTGCATTATTACCTTCAAACATGGATGGAGGACCACAATTAAGGGAGATGAAATATCGCCTTTGAATAAGGTGGGAACTGAGATTATTACCTTGTTGGACCTTATTCTACGACTTTGATAACCTTCGTTAGATCTTATTCTACGACTTCCATAACCTTTGTTAAGCCTCTTGTTATACTCTACAACAATTTGAGTTTAATTACATTATAAAAATTATTTATACAATATAGTTTTTATTTTACTTATTTTTTTATAATATTAATATTAAATATTACAAATATTAATTTAGGTTAACATAAAAATTATGATTCTATTTATTTTTGTATAAAAATAATTTTAAAATTATTAATTACAATGTAAGGCGTTATTTTTTGAAAACAACTCCCCCAAGCCGCTACTCTGTCTTACTGTGCACCATTGGATGGAATGTTAGACGATTGAATATTTCTAGGCCATTAGATTAATAGTTAAGAGAAAGCTAATAATTATGAGGTCTAATAACAAAATTAAAAATTAATCATAACTATTTTTTACTTAACAGTTTCTTGATGGCTTAACCGATTTATTGCTTTTTGCAAAAGAAGGTCCTTGTTCAACAACCATAAGTGAGCTAATGGACAAGCTTCATTCTCTTCATCACACCACCTAATCATTGCCCCACCTAATCGATGCTTTGTATTCACATAATGTGGTGAAGGTGGTTATTACTGATGAATGTTCTGATTGAATCTGCTTAGGTTTGGAAAAACACCCTTTGAGCTTTTCTTGAGTCAATATGAGGTACTATATATATTTTGTTTTTGCATTCCTCCAGACATTGGATTTCAAAGCTCAGGGATGTCTCGAGCATGGTGGAAATAGAATTGATGGTGATGACAAAAAGTTCATATTTATCATGGGAAGTTAGGACTGCAGAGGAACTCGGGTTGCAACATTTGGTGCACAATTCGATGAACACTAGGAATCTTATTGGCAGCTGCTATGACAAATTCCTATCTGGCCATTAAAGGCTTAGCCCAGCATCTAGCTCTTGAAACCTTATTTTCTTGCGCTGGAAAATATCTACACAACCTTTCTATGGGATGAATGATTTTTTGACTACTACAATCGCCTTTCACTGGTCTTTAGGCTTAGCCAAGCATCGAGCTCCTGAAACCTTATTCTCTTGCGCAGGCAAATATCTAGAGAACGGGTTGAATGATTGTTTGAGTACTACATCGCTGCAGGAGAAAGATACCATCATGGAGGAGTTCGAAACTGGCGAGACACGGATCACTTCTCCTCCTCGAGAGCCTCTCACTATCCCAACGCCACCATCTCCTCTATAGTACTAATCAACAATAGTGAATATTGAGCATGCACAAGATCCTCTGTATTGTCGAGCCATTTTGTGCATCGAGATCATTGAATCCATTTCAATGATGTGCCTCCAATCCTGGTATGTTTTCGATGTACCCTTTACTAATATTTATCATTGCATTTATAAAGATAACCTTTGATTCTTTCACAACCTTATGTTCTGGTGTTTTCGTGACTTCAAAATATTATTTCGTTGTATGAAATTATCATGAATTTTAGTGTGGTGCCCAAATACATAATGTCGCCTCACATATTAGTGCATGCATTTCACGTAGCTACATTTCTTTTGTTTTTGCAGCTTTACATGGTTTTAATTTTGTGCAGTGCTTTAACCTGTAACTTGTGCATGACTGGATGTAACTTTCGCAACGATGTTAAAAATATAGCCTTTGTATTCATTGGCAAACATGTCCTTGATTACAAAATTTAGTATAAGTTTACATGTGTAGAGTGAATTCTATTACATTACACTATTATTATACTGTTGCAGTGACGAAATGCATGTTTTAAAAGTTTTTTTTAATAAATCACATGTCTTATTTCATGTGTAGTCTTTTGAAATGATACCATTATATGTGTTTTAATATATACCCTTCTACATGGTCTATAGAATGAGATCTTTCATACATTCATTACATAATCCCATTGCATACTTTTACAACCTTTTCTTGATGAAATACAAAGATTGCAATTTAGTGCATCATATTGCATTCTTATTTATAGCCTTTGACCTAATTTTCTATCTTAATGTTGATTTATATTAGTAGATTCTCTTGTGTCATGCTAGTTATCTAGATGTTTTCATCACATGTTTTGATGTAATATCCATAAACTTTCCTGATTCATGGTTGTTCATATTCCAACCAATTTTCTCCTCACCTGTAGCATTTTATTCTATTAGAAGATGAATTGACATTATACAAGTCACGATTTCATTGTGCAAGAGTGCATATCATTATAGCTTGCAATTTTTCTTTCGTAGTGGTAGGGGTTTGGTGGGGAAAATTGAGAGGGGTGAACCTTAATTCTCTACATTCACAACAATAAAAACTTTTTTTTAGTACCATAAGTTAGCACCACTTTATGTGGTGCTGATGTGGTGTAAATGTTTATGTATCATCTTAAAAATGATATCACTATATATTTAAAGAAGTGGTGTATGCTATATTGGCAAGTTCTATAAAGTAGGGTAGCTAAATTTGTGTTTTCCTTGTTGACATGTACAATTGGATTTATTTATGTGAATTGCCACCATAAACATAAAAAGTTTACAAATATTTATTTTATGCATATATAAATTAGAACTAACTCACAAATATTTATTTTAAAATATTTATTTGTTTTATTTTGTTTGTCATGTTTACTTGTAAAACTAAAATTCATTTATGTACGTTTGCACCACAAATACACCAAATTCAAAGTAATTATTTTCTAAATATTTTATTTAAATGATTTACTTTTTATATTATTCCCATGAGAAAATAAATACACAAAACCATAATTATTTATTTTATGAATAAGCCAATTGAGATAATATTGTTTATATTATTTTCATTTCAAATCAAAACAAAGGTGAATCCATGTAGGTGGGTTACTCTTTTTTGGAAAAACTTGTGTTCCAAAGGTTGAAAATGTAGCTTTGTGAGGGTATTTGTTAAGCCCTCCATCAAGCTTTTAAAAGGTCCATCTAGGGCTAAATAAATCCACTACAAGGAAAAGACCCTCTAGTGGATGTTTTTGAGGAACCACTTATAAAAATTCCCCAGAAATCCATTTCTAGCAAAGGTTACTATAGGAGATTGGTGGGCGAAGGTTTTTGCGGATTTTTTTCGTCCGGTGCACTTATCATCCTAAACCGCACCGGTGCATTCAACAAGAGAAAGCACTGGTGTGGACAAAACATTGGCACACTGGATACCATGCGCTCTGTACACACCCTCCCGGTGCGTCTTATTACTCTAGCGCACTGGTGCTTTACAAATATTCTGCACTAATCCGTCATAAAACTCCACGCCAAAACAAAAACCACCAAATGCGGTCTTAAGCAACCGCTCCGGTGCACCTATAAAACCTTGCGCACAAGAACATGGTTAAATGTTAGGTGCCTATATTACTAGTATAGTACCTTATTGTTGTTAGTGTAACCCCTTTATTGTTATTTTTGTACCCTTGTAACCCCCATTTTGTTATTATTGTGCCCTTAAATTATTATTGTTAGGTCGGATAGGATTACATTGTGGCCCCATGGACTCCTATATATAGAAATGAGGTTTTTAAATTTGAATCATTAAAGAATTTTTCATTCATGTAATGTATTGGAGGTTTCCCCCTCCAAGTGGCTTATTTCTAAGGCGTTTATATCTCTTTTCTTCTCTTTTTGGAGTTGGTCTCACAAAATTTGGTATCATAGCTTTGAGATTCTAGGATTTCGCTGGTGCAAATAGGTCATTGTGGAATTTTCGCTATAATTTTTTTTCTACGAAGGTTCAGAATCTGATATTTTTATAGTGCAAAGCCAAAATCCCGAGGAACATTGTCACAAAATTTCAGAGCTTTGTTCGCAATATTTTCACAATATTTTCAGAGATATGATCTGTGCAAGTTAGGTCATTTTACAGGCTCCTGAATTTAACCTAAACAGGTCATCGTGGTATTTTCATAATAACTTTGTTTCTACGAAGGTTCAGAAGCTGAAATTTTTAGAGTACGAGGTCGCAATCATGAGGAACATCATCGCAAAATTTTAGATATTGGTTCGCAATATTTTCAGAGATATGATCTATGGAAGTTAGGGCTTTTTGAGGCTTCTGAATTTCATCTCAAAGAGCTAATTGTGGGAAAATATTCATAGCTTTCTCTCTGAGCATCGAATTGGAATGATGTAAAAAGTGGCCTCAAGTACACAGACTATAGTTTTCTATCTATCAATTTCAGAGCCAAAGGAGGAAACAATGACACGTGGCAAGTCGTACAAGTTCGCTCTACTGAACTAGTCCAAAACTGGGTCATTGTGGGAGATTGGACATAACTTTTCCTTGAAAAATCCAAATCAGATCATAACTATGGCATTTGAAAGAAGCTTCAGAGGTCTACTACAGGGCTAAATTTCAGATATTGAGGATCTGCAATTATATAGATAATTCAATTTCAATATTGAGCTCCTCAAAAACAAGTAAAAGGTATGTATTTTTTTCTAAATTGCATAAGTCTTGTTTGAAGAATCAAGTTGATTTGATTCCAAGGGCATATTGTAGAATAGATATCAATATTTGATTCTAAAATGGCCCCTAAAAAGAATTCAACACCCATTAAGCCTTTAGAAATCTCTACTATGAATGATGAAGACGAAGAATGGCAACATGACATATCAAAATTACAAGAGAAAGTGCAACAAATTTCACTCTCGCAAAGAGCAACAAAAAATGACATGGAAGTTTTGAATAAAGGCGTGGAAACTAAGATGGATGGTTTGAAGAATGGCATGGAATCTAAGATAGGTGGCATGGAATCTAAGATAGATGGCATGGAAGCTGGCATGGAATCTAAGATGGATGACATGGAAGCTAAGATCGATGAGAAAATGGAAAACATGAAGAATGATCTAAAAGAATATATGGAAGGTTTGACAAAGTTGATACAAGAAATGTTTCCTAATGGTGAAAAGATAGTAGAGGAAACTCATGATGAGAACAAAATAAATGTTAATCGTGATTTCATAAAATCTAATGTTGGCAGGAAGAACCACCATATTCCAAAAATGGATATGAGGAAGTTTGATGGAAAAGATCCTGTAACATGGATACTACAGATGGAGAAATATTTTGATCTCCATAATGTGAAAAACACACAAAAGGTACATTGCAACTTTACATTTAGAACAAAATACATTTGTATGGTATCAATGGCTTTGCTCCCGTAAAAATATTGTCACTTGGTCAATTTTTACAGAGGAAATGAGAGCACATTATGAGGATGCAAAGAGCAACACCTTCTTTAGCCAATTGATAAATCTCAAACAAAAGGGTTTAATGGGGGAGCACATTGAGGACTTCCAAAAATTGAATATAAGGGTAACATATATTCCAAAGGAACACATGATTGATCTTTTCATATGTACTTTAAAGGATAACATCCAACATGAAGTTCACATTTTGGAACCTGATTCATTAGAGATGGCATTCAGGTTGGCAAGAAAAATTGAATGTAAAATTATGGCAACAAGGAAGCCTACCACTCACTTCTATAAAGAGGGAAGTGTTGCTACTCCTAGATTTCCACAACCTACAAGATTGACACCACAACAATTGGAAGAAAAAAGAGAAAAAGGGCTTTGCTACAGTTGTGATAGAAAATACACTAAATTTCATAAGTGTATTGAGAAGAATTTATTTTACATAGATTGTGAAGAGGAAGAAGAAAATGAACAAGAAGAGGATATACACCAGGAACCAACCCAAGAAGAGGAAGAAATGAGTCCGACCATATCATGTAATGCATTGGCAGGAATTACCACTCCTCAAACTCTCAAGATAGAAGGACATATCAAGAAGAAAAAGATAATAGTGTTGATTGATTCAGGTAGTACCCATAATTTTATTCATTGTAAGGTAGCCAAGGAATTGAATTGTTTCCTATACCCAACACCAGAATGTCAAGTGATGGTTGCAAATGGAGGAACTATAAATTTCTCTGGAAAATGCCATAATATCAAGCTAACTATGGGGGAATATGTATTGACTAGTCCAATGCTTTCCATTCCTATGGGAGGTGCTGATATTGTACTAAGAGTACAATGGTTACAATCTTTGGGGACGGTAGCTTTTAATTTTCAAGAACTTTTCTTGAAATTTTTTTCAGAAGGAAAGGAAGTCGAATTACGGGGTATTGAAGGGAAGCCAGGAAGGATAATAAGCTCTAATGTCATGACAAAGCTTCTAAAGAAAGAACAACGAGGCGTAATTGCACAATTATGCTCACTAGAAGTTCCAACATCAAAATCATCTATCTCTGCAGATCTCCAACAAGTCTTGGACAATCATTCCAAGGTGTTTGAAACTCCCAAAGGACTCCCACCTATTCGTGATCATGATCATGCTATTCATTTGATTCCAGGAAGTGTTCCTCCAAACATCAGGCCTTATAGATATCCCTATGTCCAAAAGAGCGAAATTGAACGTATGATTGCAGAAATGTTAGAGGTGGGTATAATTCAACCTAGTCAAAGTTCTTTCTCTGCTCCTGTAGTATTGGTACACAAGAAGGATGGATCATGGCAAATGTGTTCGGATTATAGGGAGCTCAATAAGCTCACCATTAAAGATAAATTTCCCATTCCTGTGATTGATGAATTATTGGATGAATTACATGGAGCAATTTATTTTACCAATTTGGATTTTCGTTCAGGATATCATCAAATTAGAATGAAGACTCAAGATATTCCAAAAACAGCATTTCGAACTCATGAGGGTCATTATGAATTTTTGGTCATGCCTTTTGGCCTTACCAATGCACCTTCTACATTTCAAGGGTTGATGAATTCCATTTTCAAACACTTCCTTAGAAAATTTGTGCTAGTATTTTTTGATGATATACTAATCTACAGCAGGTCTTGGAAGGATCATGTTGAACATGTTGACAGGGTGCTCAAACTATTGCAGGAGAAACAATTATATGCAAAAACATCCAAATGTTTCTTTGGAGTACAAGAGGTGGAATATCTCGGTTATATTGTATCTCACGAGGGTGTTAAGGTAGACCCTAACAAAATTAAAGCCATTAAGGAATGGAAAGTCCCCACAACCATAAAGCAGTTGCGAGGATTTCTCAGGTTAATAGGGTATTATCGAAAGTTTGTTAATAATTATGGGAGAATAGCAGCACCTCTAACAACATTATTGAAGAAAGATGCATTTTCATGGACTCTTGAAGCAACTAAGGCCTTTGAACATCTTAAAGAGGCAATGTGCCTAGCATTGGTCTTAGCTACGCCAAACTTCACAAAAACCTTTATTGTGGAATGTGATGCCTCAGGAAATGGAATTGGTGTTGTTTTAATGCAAGAAGGAAAACCCATTGCTTTTGAAAGTCGTCCAATCAAAGGAAATTATTTACATAAACCTATTTATGAGAAGGAAATGTCAGCAATACTGCATGCACTAAAGAAATGGAGAACTTACCTAATGGGAAGACACTTCAAGGTAAACACTGATCATGATAGTCTTAAACACTTTTTGGAACAAAGACTATCTTCAGAAGAGCAACAAAAATGGGTCACAAAGATGTTGGGTTATGACTTCGAAATAATATAAAAAAAAGGGAAGCTAAATGTTGTTGCAGATTCACTCTCAAGAAAGAATGAAGAGGTGGAAGCATTGCTTTGTGCCATTTATATTCTCCAACCAAATTGGATAACCGAAGCAAGATATGAATGGAAGAAGGATGAAGAAGTGTAGACACTCATTCAAAATTTGCAGCAAGATCCTAGTACATCTGATACATTTAGTTGGAAAAATGATTCCTTATGGTACAAAAATCGCTTATATCTTTATAAGAATTCCCAACTAAAACAAAAGATTATTTTGGAATTGCACACTTCTCCTTTAGGAGGACACTCAAGATTTTTAAAAACTTACCACAGGGTGAAGAAAGATTTTTTTTAGGATGGCCTTAAATCTGATATTCAAAAGTTTGTGGAGGAATGTTTGGTTTGCCAGCAGAATAAAGTTGAGACAATTGAGACCCCGGGTCTTCTACAACCTTTATCCATTCCAAGCCAATGTTAGGAGGAGATTTCAATGGATTTTATCACAGGTTTACCTAAGTCCGAAGGAAAGAGTGTCATCATGGTGGTAGTTGATAGACTTACCAAGTATGCACACTTTTGTGCATTATCTCATCCATTTAAAGCAAGTACAATTATTACTACATTTATGGACACAATTCAAAAGTTACATGGAAACCCAAGGGTTATTGTGAGCGACAGAGATCCCATTTTTACTGGAAATTTTTGGACGAAGTTATTTTCTTGTTTGGGTACTCAATTAGCTCATAGCTCATCTTATCATCCTCAATCTGATGGTCAAACTGAGATATTAAATAAATGTTTGGAAGGATATCTTCGTTGTTTTGTATCTGATAAACAAACACAATGGGTCAAGTGGTTACCTCTTGCCGAATGGTGGTATAACACTTCCTTCCATACTGCAGCAAAAATGACCCCATTTATGGCACTTTATGGATATCATCCACCATCCATCACATCATCTTTAAGGGAAAATTCGAAGGTTCAAGCAGTGGAAGATCACATCGAGCATCAACAAGAAGTTCTCCAACTCTTAAAGGACAACCTAAATTTGGCACAAAATCGAATGAAACAACAAGTAGATCAACATCGCAGCGAGAGAAGTTTTGATGTAGGAAACTGGGTATTTTTACGGCTACAACCATACAAACAAATGTCCCTCAAGCAAGCTAAGAAGGATAATAAATTATTGCCAAAGTACTATGGTCCTTACAAGGTGTTGCAAAAGATTGGTACTATGGCATACAAATTGAAGCTTCCTACTTCTTCACAAGTGCATCCAATTTTCCATGTTTCATGCTTAAAGAAGATTATAGGTGAAAATATTCCAGTTCAAACAATATTGCCAGAACTTGATGAGGAAGTAAAAATCATAGTGGAACCTGAAGCGATCACGGAAACAAGAACTCGACAGCTACAGAATCGATCAATTTCAGAGTATCTCATCAAGTGGAAGAACTTACCCACTGAAGATTATACATGGGAGGATAAGGATTTTATACAGAAACACCCAGAGCTACTCAAGCGTTGAGGACAACATTCTTTTGAAGGAGAGGGGCATGTTAGGTCCCTATATTACTAGTATAGTCCCTTATTGTTGTTAGTGTAACCCCCTTATTGTTATTATTGTACCCTTGTAACCCCCATATTGTTATTATTGTGCCCTTAAATTATTATTGTTAGGTCGGCTAGGATTACATTGTGGCCCCATGGACTCCTATATATAGAAAGGAGGTTTTGTAATTTGAATCATCAAAAAATTGTTCATTCATGTAATGTATTGTAGGTTTCCCCCTTCAAGAAGCTTATTTCTAAGGCGTTGATATCTCTTTTCTTCTCTTTTTGGAGCTGTTTTCACAACATTAAATAAAAAAAAAATTACGGCCAAAAAACCACATTTTTCACTTTTCTCAGCACTCCAGAGCTCTCAAGCATCGGTGAAATTTATCCTTGTCTAAGCCTCCCTGACATCGGTCCTCCCATTGCACCCATTGCACACACTGCTGCTGTGCATTGTCCACCAATCTCTAGCTTGAATTTTTCAAAACGGTGGGAAAATTTTCTTTTGCAAATTCTACAGCCAATATTCCTGCTCGACGGCCAAATGTATAGGTATTTTTCTTTTTTTTCAATAATTAATCCTTTTAGCGGATTAGAATTTCAAATTATCTTAAAATTGACCATTTAAAAGAAAAAAAAACAAATTTGTCGTGCAGTGCACTCGAACCGTTTGGCTCGCACCGGTTCGCGGTGTTGCCTGTAAATTTACAAGTCACAACACAACTGGTGCGAATGGTATTCGCACCGGTTCCGAGGTGGTACCGGAGATGCATTGTGTTATTTTAAAATTAAAAAAAGGTGCGGTGCGGTTGGTTACCCGACCGCACCGTTCACCATGTGGAATAGAGTAATGCAGTGCGTTGACTTAAATATCAGCCCCTTCGTGGGTATTTTTGTCAGCGCACTGCATTCTAAATTTCGATAGGGTCAACGGTGTGACCTGGTAAAATATTGCACCATTGACTATGTAATGATTTTAGGAGGTCGGTGCCCTGACCGAACTATACGCCCTGGGGCATAGATTTTAGTCAGCGCACCGCACTCCCAACACCATCCATAGTCAACGGTGCACTAAAAATTTTCAGGTGCACTGCGACCGGTGTGCTAAACATTTTCTGGTGCACCACCGCTGGTGCGCAACAAAAAATGACCCAACGGTTCCAGTGCATTCTTGTTTTTTGTGGCGTACCAAGTTTTTTTTTTTTCTAAAAAAATTATATATGTATATTCCTAAATACATGTCTCATTTAATAAAAAAATTGTAATTAATATGTCAATCATTCAAAGATGTGAAAGGAGAGAAGAGGGGGAACAAAAACAACAATAGACAGACCAGTATAACATGGTTCACCTGTGAGGGGCACGAGAGAGGGAGAGAGATGCATACCTTCGCCCTATTACAACAGCTACCCAGGGGCTCCTAAGGCATGTAGGCCTCCTCAAGTTCTGTGAGGAGGCTATTTCCCTAAAGGGTCATGGTGTGTTTTTGAGACATCTTAACTGCAGGTGGACTGCTCACCTATAAGCTTTCCGGGTTGGTACGCACCCACTGAGGAGGAAATATATTTCATTACAAGGCTATCGAGGAGAGGGGTGGATTTTCCCTCGTTCCTAGAGGTTCCAATTGGCTATGCAACAGGGAGTCAGTTGGTGTACTCCCAGGGATACATTAACGCAACTATACTATCTCCTTCATATTTTCAGGTCTCTGGAGGTTAGTTACATATTGGTGCATTTGGTAGTGAGGAGGTGAGGTGCCTCTCACTTCTGATTTTGACCATTTCACACAACACCAGTGACAGGCAATGTATTAGTTGCTTGCTTATATATTATGTTGATTCTTTAGTACAAGAGCCATGACTTGTTAGGTGGTCTACCATTTTTTTGTGGTAGTTCTGTACAGCCTTAGATAGATGTCATTCTCATGCATAAGGGAGGGTCAACTTCCCTTTTTCTTCAGAGATTTTTTGTTTATTTTTTGAGAGGTTTCCAGAGACGAGGCCTAATTTTGGTCGGTAGCCTCGTAGGTGGATGTTCGAGGCACGGATGCACATATGCGGGCAGATGATGTCGAAGACGGGAAATATTGTGTTTCTAGCGAGGATATCACATGATGCACTAGAGTTGCTAGCCAGTGATTATGAGAATCCCTTCATTATGGTCCCCTATCCTTATGCTGGTTTGGATTGGCGAGGGTGTGCCAACATCCTTTTCACAGATTATGAGTCGCCGGATGATAAAGGTAATATTACTGTTTTATTTAAATTTATTATAACATGTTCTTTAACTTGTTTTTATTAAATTGTGTAATGAAATTGTCTAATTATTGTTGTGTAATTTTATATATTTTGTAGACATTGGGTCTTTTGATGGCAACAACATGCCAGCACTACCACATGATCCTGGTGTGGATCCTGATGACGATCGGGGTATGCCAGATGCCGAGGATCATCACGAGGCTGGTGCAGAGAGACCTGCTCCTGCTGGTGCGTTGGTACCACCTTTTTCTAGGCGCGGTAGGCTTGATATCAGATACAGGATGGAGTTGGGTGACTAACTCACTACATTGATTATTGAGGCAGGCATCAAGCCCACTATTATGAGAGACATATAGGTCGATGGTGGGCTATTATATATGTGGAGAGGCATGTTGCGTGACATGTACAACCTGATGCGGCATGTTGTAGGAGCTACGACCTTAGTTACGTGACTGAGGAGGACTGTTTCACATTATAGGCATGGTCGAGACAGAGCATGTGATCGACAGTCCGCGAGCAGTGGCGCATCATCTAATGATTTTTCACCTCGTGTCATGCCAGATGAGTAGCCTCCACTAGCATCGAGTAGCAGTTATCATGGAGAGCAGGCTGGACCATCCGCCACATCCAGTCAGCGACTTGCAACATCCAGCAGTACTCGTGATCAAGAGCATGCTGGACTATTGACCATGTCGAGTCATCACGATGAGTAGCCGAAAGTTGATCCAGGTCAGCATGCATGTGATGATCAACATGTATCTGAGCTTGTCAAGGCTGCACCATTAACTGAGTAGTCCTCGACTAGTACTGCTATTGATGATGTACCACCAACCGATCCATGACATTTATATTATAGTTGTATATTTTTGACATTATTCATATATATATATATATATATATATATATTTATATATATATATATATATATATATATATATATATATATATATATATGTTCCATGTATTTTATGTTCATGTTGCAGTTGTACTTAATTTACATGTTGTTGATCATCATGATGTGTATATTGTTAGGTCATGTTAGATATGTTCATTTAGTGTGCAGCTTGCAGATAGATGTGTATGTGATAGCAGTTATTTCACATGGGATGTATATTTGATGTTTGTGTTGTGATGATGTTATACAATGCTACTTGTGTTTTGTTAGATGATCATGATCACGACAATTTTAGCGAATTTGAATGTGTTTTTTAGTCAAATATGATGTTTGTATAATGATTATCATTATCATAATGTTTATTAATTAATTTAATATTAAATGACCATGATATTTATTAAATATTAAGTCGTGATTGTAATTGAAATTTTAATTTTAATTGTATGTAAAATTGTATTTGTATTTGTAATTGTAATTTTAACTGTAATTGTATGTAAAATATTGGTAAAAGTTTAATTGTAATTGTAATATTAATTTATTGTGAAATTATTGTAATTATAATTTTAATTGTAATTGTATATATGACAAATTGTAAAATTGTAATTGTAATTCTAATTGTATGTAAAATTCTAAAATTGTAATTGTATTTGTAATTGTAATTGTATGTAAAATATTTGTAAAATTTTAACTTTAATTGTAATATTTAATTTATTGTGAAATGATTATAATTTTAATTTTAATTGTAATTGTATATATGTAAAATTGTAAAATTGTAATTGTATGTAAAATTCTAAAATTGTAATTGTAATGGTATATATGTAAATTTGTAAAATTGGAATTGTAATAGTAAATTTTATGTAAAATTCTAAAATTGTAATTGCAATTGTAACACACAATTTGTAATTGTAAAATATTTGTAAAATTTTAATTGTTTTACTGTGAAATGATTGTAGTTGTAAAATTTTAATTGTAATTGTAATAGTATGTAAAATTCTAAAATTGTAATTGTAATTGTAATTGTATGTGAAATTGTAAAATTCTAATTCTAATTCTAATTGTATGTAAAATATTTGTAAAATTTTAATTGTATTAATGTGAAATGATTTTATTGAAATTTTTAAATTTGTATATTTTGTAAAATTGTAAATAATTGTAAAATAATAAATTTAGAATAATATGAATTTTTGTAACATAATAAAGTTTAGAAAATAATGCAAATAAATTCATTTACTTTATAATTATCATTATTTTATTATGATCTTACATACCAAAAAAAAGAGAGCTTTATACAGTACACCATTTTTATTGAGATCAACATAATTGCCAACTGAAATATTGATTTTAACATTAATTCAAAATACATATTATAGTGTTTTGAAAAAAAGAGTCTTATAAGGTATAAGGTAATTAAGTCCTCTTCTTTATAAAAACCCATTGTAAGAAGTATAAATATTGATGAATGATCCAAGTGGATATTGGTGGCCACCCGCTAACTTAACACAGTATTGAAGGCGTTCAGATGCTCTATCACCGAGTCTCGATCCTTCATCCTTAGGTTATACAGCTTTTTCCGCAGGAACAACTTCACCAGAGACTTAGATTGGTACAAAGTCCCAAGTTTTTCCCACAAATTCTTCGCCGTAGCTTCCCTAGATACATTCAACAATACGGAATCTGAGACACACAACCATATTGTGCTCTTAGCTTTCTGATTCAGTTTCTTCCAGTCTTCATCTGACATTGCTGTTGGTTTAGTACCCGGATCTACCGCGATCCACTGATCTTTATCCACCAGCAGATCCTCCATCTTGAGCTTCCATAACTTAAAACTCTGACCATTAAATTTCTCGATCTCTATCTTTCTTCCACTTGCCATCTTCTTTCACTGCAAGAATCGATCACGCAGATCTCCTACTGAACAGGGTCTACCTCAGGCCCGAGAAAAAAAACCCTTAGCAGCAAAGGCATCCCCTTGAAGCCGAAACAACTCTGATACCAAATGTAGGTTTTAACCCTGAACAAAAATTATCTACACACGAATCTTATAACAGAAAACAAACAATAGCGAGAGCATAAAACATAAAACAAATAAACACAGATATTTTCCCCTGGATTCCAAATCGGGACGACCAACTTGATTTTTCATTATATTCCTTTTAGTGTTACAACACATATATATACATGTCGAAGCATACATAAACCACAATCCATTAACCCTGGATTAGAACATAACCATAGTTCCCTTGACCAGATCTACAAAGTACCAGGGGCCGAAAACCATCGTACCCCAAAACCATGTGCAAAATCATGCACAAAACATGGGTGGGTCCTCCTATGAGTGGGTCCGAACACCAAACAAATTTTCGTCGGGGCGCTGCCCTGGACCCCAATAGTGGGGGCTACCTCCCCCCTTGTGACCCCCATTCTATGCCCAGCGCAACGTACAACGTGTGGGGCTAGTCGTGGAAAGAATATAACACATACTCAACAAATATGGTGCATGGTAACTTGGAACGCGGGAACATTCTTGTATTTGTCATATATCGTCGGGGATAAGCAGGGTCGGGAGTTTATGGCGGCTGCCACATTGCTCTGGAAGAGGATCCAAAAAACTTTGTTATCCTCGATGCGCTGCACATCCTTAGAGTCCCATAAGTGAGCATACTGAGCCCCTTCGCACATCCCAGGAGGAAGTTCAGGGAGGACCGACTCCTTAGGGGTGTCCTAGGCGACCAATGCTATTAGAAGTAATAACCATGAATAAAAGAAAGACATCCCTTGCTCCTCGAATTTGCGGACATTAGCCAGAAATTCATCGCACAAGTATTGAGCCCAATTGAAAAAGATGCCCTTTGCACACTGGCTGACCAACTGAATCACATAGGCGGGGATAGTCGCAACCTGGCACTTCCTCATTAGCTTTCAGGCTAAGAGCCTAGCACCCATCTGTGTAGCTGGGTCATTGATAGTCTGGATCAAAAACCCTCGGTGATTTTGGCGCACCGCGTATGTCATCCGCACAAACATAGTGGTAGCTGCTTCGTACTTTTTTCCTACCCGCTCTAAAGGGTGCGACCCTTGCATAGGAAGGCCTATAATCTTGTGGATCAATGCAGCATCAATAGGGACCTTGTCTTGAATCCATAAGAAACCATCGTGAATGAGGGTGAGCAACTAGCGAGCCAACCGATCTGTGACGTTGTAATGGCCAAAATGGGGCATCTAGGGCAGATTCAAAAGTCCCAACCCGGACAAGCTACATACCTAGCGCTAGGGTACCACCGTGACTCCATCATTTCCATGGATTGCATCAAAGTATAATGTGGGGGCCAATTTAGGGAGGGTTTCAAAGTTTGTCAAGTCGTGATCATCAAACTTGACCTCGTGGAGTCGCTTGCAAGGATCACTGATGACAGGAACTTCTCCCGGAGTTAGGGGGGTTTGCAGATAGGTGACCAAGCCATCCAATTTTTTTAGCATTCGTGTAGATGGCCTACATGGGCGAACGAAGGGAGGTAACCAATCGACCAGGTTAGTAGGTAGAGCACCCTCCTGTGCGTCTTGATCTAGAGGTGATGCTGGCGGAGACCTGGTGTGACTTGGAGACGTCCTAGGCTCCCCGGTAGCCCACCTCTTTGCTTTCAGAGATTTTCTCGAACCTTGTGCCTTTCCTTTGCCTTTCCTTGTGACCGGAGTAGAGGGAACTTCTTCCATTTCAGACTCAACCTCCATTATTTCTTCAACATCAGGCCCCGTCAAGGCCGATGGCTCGGCAGGGTTAGTGGCCGAAATCCTTGCGCAAAAAATGAATCCCAACCTTGTGTGACTACTATCAGACAGAGTAGGTTGACCAGACATGAGAGGGATAGTATGGATACAAAAAATCCGATTGCTCAAGTGTTTCCAAGAGACGAATGATGAGGGAAAGTTGTGCAAGTGAAACGGCACCTCTGGCTGAACTATCCTGCTCATTTTATAGTATCCCTAAACATGCAATGGTGAGGTAAAATTTGTCGGAGGCAATTCCCCTAGGAAATGGTAAAAAATCTCCAAAATTCGTTCAATTAAATGTCCGGAGGTCGCTCCTTCCAATGGTAAATTTTGCTTTTTACCAATGGGTATTATTCTAACAGCTAGTTTTCGTATCATCGGTAGGCTTGACCCATCTGTCACTCTACGTTCACCCACCTGCATCAACTGCATGTCCCCCCCCCCCCCCCCCAACACAGGCTTTCTTCCTAGGAAAATCATGACCCATGAAAAAGAGAACCTTATCGTCTGTGTAAGTGAGGTTTTAAGGGGGACTGTAGTCAGAGCGTGTTGTCTTAACCGCAGCTGTTTTTTTGTTGTAGAGGTGGCCGGATGTATGAGAGCTCTACTTATTTAACCTATGGCTGGTGTAGAGTGCATTTTAATGCTACTTGCTCGTGGGTTAGCCTGACCTTTTCCCGAGGTTGGCCCGCAGTAGCCGCCAATTCCTGGTCCCGTTAAGGTCCTTACCTCTGAGGAAACGCAGTTGAAGTTTTTTGTGATTTGAAGACAACACAATTTAGAGACGTCACATAACCGGTTCTTCCAAGTCTCTATTTCCTCATTGGGATCAGATAAACATTCAGTATCCCCTTCCCCATGAAGTATTTCGTCCCTTGCTGTGTTGTCTGCATCTTGCGCAGTCAGCTTATAAATATAGTCCACATCTTCCTCCTTGGGTACTGGTTCTATGTAGCATTTACTTTCTGTAGGGTCTAATGGTACGATTACCCTTGTGCCATCATTTTCGAACACCATGCTTATTTTTTTCAAGTTAATGATACCGCCCATGTCGATGGCTCAATCCAATCCCAGTAGCACAGGGTAGGGGTCTACATCCTCGACGATTTGAATGACCTCAAATTTAGCCCAGACCTTTAATCCTACGATATCTAACATAATCCCCGATAGCCTTCCCAACGATACGATATTTTTTTGATTAGCCATGCGTAGCTGGATAGTGGACCATTCCAACTTTGGTTCACCCATTCGTTGCCAGGTTTTTTTAGGTAATACATTGGCATCCGATCCGAGGTCTAAGATAACCCGATCCATCTCGTAATTTCCTATCTGGGCTGTCAACCGCATCTCCCTCCCAGTGCGTTTCTGATACCTGTACAATTTGTGTACACCCTTAATATTGGGGGACACAGCGGAGCATGTTGCGCAGCTATCTATTAAAGCCTGTAACTTTTGCATTGCCCTTAGGTTTCGCAACAATTTCATAGATTCCTGTAGGAAAGGTTTGACCTCCTCAGCTGCCTTAAGACCCTCAGGGAGTAGGGATGTAGATGCCTCGGTCCCGAGGAAGTCCCTTCGAGCTTCCATAAATGTTTCCCTTGCTTTTTCCACGTCCATCCTTTCTTGTTTACTAACTTCTTTGCAGATTAGCGTTCCAGTTTCGACTTTCTCCTCAATCCCTCTAGTAGCCAATCCATTGCGTGTAACAACATTTATGCTTGGGCCTTTACCCCTTAGCTCAGTCTTAAAACTTTTCACCTTCTGTGTAGGTGGGCGCTTCTTCTCCTTTATTTTTTATATCAATACTAGACAATCTTCAAGCATATGGTCCAACTATTTCCAATACCTATAGGACTGTCTTGTAGGGTTCGGGCAATCCTTCACAAAATGCCCTGTGTTTCCATAGTTATAGCAGATTAATTGGCCCCGGCTCTGACCTATGCTTCCACTTCGGTCTCCTTCCTTGCTTCCGGAGGGGGAACCATTCATGCCTGCGGGGGTTTTTAGCGAGGCGGGGTATGACTGTATCTTATACACATTTCCTCGATCTATCACTAGATCATAGATCCGACAGTTCTGCTCATCATGCCCCGCTGTCTGACAGAACTGAAACCAGTGTTGCTTTTGTTCGAGAACATTGGTGCTCGAACGAGGGCAACGGTTGGTATCATGCAGCCCAACTACGTGGCCATACTTGCACTAGGACGCAGGTCCACTTAGGCCTCGTCGTCCTGGGCTGGGTCCTTCGCTTGATCCTGGGTGCCTCAAGCACAGGTCCTTCATATGTCCTGATACTTGACATTGTAGGCACCATAGTTTTGCGCCAACTTCCCTTCCCCGTTCTTGTCATAGGTCCTGAATCTCCATGTGCATTTCCCTAAGCTGCGCCTGGATTTTCTGTACTCCTAACGAAGCATCTATCCTGGGCGTAGCTTCTAGTTTCATAGCGGCTTCCAAAGCTTTGTCTTGTGAGTCGAAATTCTGGTGGCTAATAGGTACGTGTAGGTGAGGGAGTAGCATAGCGATCAACCATTCCGTATGCTTTCCATTGTCATACTTAAATTATCCTTCTCTGATAGTTTTCTTTAGGTTTTTATCAGCTTCCCACATAGACTCAATTGTTCCTTACTTGAAATATTTCACGTTTGCTACGATATGAGAGTAGGACCTAGGTTTCCAGAATTGTTGTTTTAGGGTGTCCTTAATATCTTGAATGGATGCACTCCCGTTTTGAGATAGGTACCACATATCGCAGTCCAGTGCTCTCTCCTCGAAGTCCAGGGGCAGCTGCACCCTTTTCATAGTATCACTCACCACACCTTGCACCGTCCATACCGAGTCTACCACAAAACAAAATCGGTCCATGTTCTCATCTCTCATTCCTTTAAAGATAGGTAATTTAAAGCGCGTTGCCATGTCTCCTTTCGTTGGTGTTCTGGGCAAGGTTTTATCCTTACACAATTCTAATGGTGGTGTATCCGGCGGGCTTTATGCAGCTGCTCCTTTATGCGGGGCTATAGACAGATTTCTCCCCTTCTTGATTGGTTCAATAGCATTTACCGCTTCGCGTGGTACCCTCGTTCAGATTGGAATACATCCACTTGAACCTGCTCTTCTTCTTTGTCAAGCTTCCAGTACTCTCTTGTCATTACTCGATCCCTTTCTCAAAATTCTCCAGGTTCCAGCAACGGAACCATTTGTTGGCTCGAGGGGTCCTGACCCAGGTTCGGAGTTAAAGGTTTGCCAACAAACCCCTATACTACTAGCCCTTTCAACAGTGACCTACTTGCGCAGGTCAAAGCCTCACCCGAAGTAGTATGGGTGGGTGCTGGAACCAGGTTTCTGCACCCTGAGAATGGATAGGTAAGGTAAGAAGAGCTGCCTCCTGCCTCGAGATGTCTAGATCTTCCCGAGCAGGGCTTATAGGTCTCTTTTCGCATCCACAAGCACAAGGTCAATTATGCTATGGTGCTCAATCATCATATAATTCTACGACAGTAGCTAAATATTGCATAAAACATAACAAAATAGATCTAGATGCAGTAAAACACTTACACAGAACTTTCGCAGCTAAATACAGAATACGCATAATACAAAAATTACCAATGATTCGCATAAACAGTACACATAGATTCAGTTCTCAATAGCCTTTCTTATTCATCAATTCATCAATTCCTGCTTACAATACCCATCCCATCCTGCGCACACAACAACAGGGTCTGCACAAAACAGGACTTTGGATCTCCGCGCACACATCCAGTAGGAGACCTTCCCCAAAAACCCAAACAGATTTCCTAAACCACAATTCGCATCAATATCTCTTCATTTTTCTACCTTACAATTAAAAATGTTCCTCTATTTATAACGATCTACCCTAAAATTTCCTATGGTCCGCAAACCATGGTTTTCGGACCCCAAGTTTACCCTTTGACCCACCCCAAAATCCTTGCTTTAAACTAATGATAATAAAAAATATACAAAATCGGATGAGTTTCGCAGCTCGTAGGAGACCCTGTTCCAACAGGTCTGTTCACTTCGTATTCCCTGTAGAATGAAAACTATCAAGAGTTATTAGTATAAGAGATGTAATATCAGTGTGTAGTAGGGGGTTAGAGAGAGAGCAGCAGAGTGGAAGAGACTTGAAGAATTTAAGAGAGTTTCAGAAGGTTAGAGAATGGAAGAATCAGAGAGAGTTGATGAAGATGGTGTGCACATCATGAGCTGATATGAAGAAAATATGAAGGCTTTAGAGGCAGTAGTGGAGAAGGAGTATAACAGAGCTAATATCCAGGTAAATTAGCATTATAGTTTCATGTTGGGTGAGGGGATTGTAGTCTCCTTTCAATTTTCTCTTGATAAATTTCTAGTTGTAACTAGGTGAGGTAGGAGCCTCCTATAGGTTGGAGCCTGCAAAAAGTTTATGGGAGTTGGTGCTTCCTTGCAAGTTGTAGCTTGCAGAAGTTGAGGTAGGAGCCTCCTATGGGTTGTAGCCTGCAGAAAATACATGGGACTTGGTGCTTATGTTTCAAGTTGTAGCTTGATAGATGTCTAGTTGGAGATGGGTGAGGTAGGAGCCTCTTGTGGGTTGTAGCCTGCAAAAAATAGATGGGAGTTGGAGCTTCCTTGCAAGTTGTAGCTTGCATAAATTGAGGTAGGAGCCTCTTGTAGGTTGGAGCCTCCAGAAAATCAGTGGTGAGAGGGAGTAGGAGCTTGGCTTTTGCATCACAACAATAATAAGATGTGGTTTTCTCCCTTATGGTTTTCCACTTATATCTGGTGTCTATGTTCTTGATGATTATGTGTTGATGTGATGTTTTAATCTTCTTAATTAATTGTTGTCCACAATTTCAATTTGTTGTTTCATTATGTATTAATATTCTTATAAAATGAAGTAGTTAATGGGTGTAAAGAAAATATTTTTAAATTTCCATGAATGTACTAAACTGATGCACTCCCACTTCTCTCAGTTTAGCTAAGGTTCATCATTAGGGTTTCTTATTTCAACAGAAATGTTTATCTATGTTCAATCCTAGAATCTTGATCATAAACCATAGAGATTTCTTATTAAACTCCTTTTTTCCTGCGAGGGTTTAAAAACCCTATATATCCAAATGTCTAAAACTATAGAATATTTCATATCCAAGACTTTTAGTCTTCCAAAACCCTAGACTTTTATAAATCCATTGCAATGTGAAAATTTTCCTTTCATGTTCCATTGACCAAGTGTATCATGTTCTGCAAATAACACAAGTATGATTCATAATTAACCATATTTAATATTGAGCGAAGATATATCACCATGGCATTGCATCATGTCAATGGAACTTGGTCAATGGAACATGAAAATTTTCCTTTCATATTCCATTGACCAAGTGTATCATGTTCTGCAAATAACACAAGTATGATTCATAATTAACCATATTTAATATTGAGCGAAGATATATCACCATGGCATTGCATCATGTCTTATTTAGTGTGGTTATACTTATAACTATGCATCATATTACTGAGTATATAGCATCATAGACTTGCATTTCTAGTACTTCCTTGAATTCACTCTTTCATTTCAAACCTTGAATTGTAATTGAACTTCAAGATTTATTGCAATGTTTATAAACGATAGTCACAAAGGCTTGTGAAAGGAAATATAGTACAAACTTGGAGCTAATGACTCAAACTAATCTTACAAAAATTTTCAAGGAAATAAATAAATTTTGATCTAAAATGATTTTTATTCTTTGAAATGGTACAAGCTCATATCCTTAAAAAACAAGAAGTTTAGGAGGCTTGGCCCTTAAATTTTGGAAATGACTTATCAAAAAAATTCTTTTAGATTCTTGCACAGAGGTGATCTGCATTTGAGACATCTTAATGACCTTTGACCTTTTTTCCTATCCACAAGTTCAATAATTTTCAAGATATATTGAAATGAGATTTTGGAACAAAAAAAAATGTGATATTTCTAAGGTCATTTGATGAATTCATTCGGCCTTTTAGCATTTTAACTGAACTCTTCTTCTTATACTTTTTGAGAGATTCTTTTATTTCATCCATTGAGACAAACAAACAAAAATGGCAACAACCTGAATATTTTTCTATATCTTGAAAAATATAAGCTTGGATATATTTGATTCTTAGCATGACCATTTCAATAAGCATATTCTTGAACAAAAAATGAGCAATGATACATACCTTGTAATGTATCTCGGCTATGTGAACATGCCTTTTATTTCATATGCTTCTAGCTTCATTTCACTTCTTTGTAGTGTGCTTGTATGGAGATAAATATTTGCTTAGATCTCCAACACTTCATCCTAATGACTTGAGACATTAGACCTAATTCTTCTTGCTCTATAACTTCTGAGATTTTCAGACCCCCCATAATCAAATAATGATATTTTCAGACTTCTTGAGGTGTTTTTGAATAATATTTGAGGCTGGAATTGAGATAATTTTGTCCTCTTCATGATTTCAGCCTCTTCAAATCTCATGATAATATTCTACAATTTATGGGGCCTATTCAAAGCCTGAGTTCTTCAATGCAAGATGAAAACTTCGATCCCTTTAGAAAAACATGATTTTCTTTCTAGAAGAGAAACTACATAACTTTCCATAATAGGTTCTCAGATTAAGACTGATCTTTCACCCAATGCTCTAATACAGTTTGATTTTTAAGGAGTTATTCAGTCTGATAAATATTTCTTCTGAACTTATCTTAGATTCATAAGGAGACAAACCTTATATCACATTCATTATGTATCATAAATTAATTACACAGAGAACTTCAACAATAACAATATGCCTGAATATAATAAAGAGACAACCAAACAAGAATGCATTATCTGACCCTCGGAAAACCCACATGGGGAAAAAACTCAACAAACTTTTTAATAGAGAAATTAATCAATTCAACAGAGATACATCTTAGTTAACAACTAGGTCAAACCTAGTCCATCCTCCTAGTCAAGTCAACTAGCCCAAGAAACATTATATGTTTTGCCCAAGAATTTTGTCCTTCTTCCTCATTAAATTCATCCATGCAATTTCGTTGCACCTTAGAAATTTATCCTATATGTCTCATAATATTGCCTAAGGATTTCCTTCTCTCTTGTTTTCTTCCCATGCCAAAACATAAGAATATGCCTCAAAATATGACACTTCACCTTCCTAGGAATAGGCCCTTCACTAGCCTCAGAATATGTCCTTCACCGACCTCAGAAATGGCTTTCCTTGTTGCCTTAGAATAGGCCCAACAACAAAAGGTAAGAGATCTGAAATTTCTCTTAGACAAAAGATATGTGAATTTGCTTTTGAGGGAGACAAGCCACTTTTGTTTATAGTCATCCAATGGGTTGAATAGGTTCCTCCTAGAGGTTGGGTCAGCTTGTCTAGGAGTAGGTTGAATTCATTCTTATGAATGCATAAAACATCTAACTTTCATAAATTCAAATTTTTCTCTTCTGAAAGTCCAAATGGACGCGACTCAAAGATATAATTTTCTTTTAACTCTAGCATGAAGAATATTATTTACAAAAATCAATATACATTATGAATACCAACCATAGTCACAAAAATTCAACATGTGGGCCAAGCTTGAATGATTGGTGTACTATCAATGATCTGGATGGATCAGGGAATGTGGGGATCCAAACGGTTTTTTATGTGATAATCCTTAGTAGACTCAGATTGCACCAAACTTGGATATAACTGGAACACTGGAATTGCATGCTAAGGGTTGGACTCGTGGGGCCCATGGGATAGGTGATGTGGTAGGTGCCATGTGGATTTAGCAATGGCCATGTCGATGCCTAGTGATGTGGAACCACCTGGGTGAGGTTCGATTGACACATGGATGCCATGTGATAGGTCATTGCTTATGTGGCATCAATTAAATGATCAAACTTTAAATGGGCATAACTTTTGATCTCGACACCGGCTTAGGATAAAATTTATATCACTAGAAAGCTCTCGACAATTTGAATGTGATGGTGTTGTCTAAAGTTAATTTCTCTAACTTTTGGAAAGAAGTATTTTTACAACCCCATCTTGATATTGAGACCATTGAGGTCAAGTTAATTAAAAGTAACACCTATCATTGAGCCTGCAAATTCCAAGGGGGTGGGTGGGAATACTACATGTGGAAGGAATAACAAAGTTAGTTGTGGAGAATAATGACATTAAAGAAGTCAAATAAGTTTTCTACAAACATGAAGATATAAATTAGGCCAAGAATCGTGTACTAATGTTACTTCCCTCCAAAATCATTGAGTTTGGTAGGCCAACAGCAAACAAAATCCTTATATTATGACTCTCCTTGTTTCTAAAATCTAATGGATTGGTTCATTAGGGGTTGAGTGCCAAAACTTTCATCCTTTCATTCTCTCTTAGCATATGGAATCATTCTCCTTTGCCTTTGATAACCAAGAAGTTACTTTAGGTAGAGTTAATAGAAGATGAAACACTTCATCAAAATCATGACTTTATGGAGATTAAAGTTCCAAGCTCCCTCATTCAAATGGGGTAGCAAGAACAAGGTAATGTTCATTTTTCACCTAGTTTGGATATTCTTTCTAATTATTGCATTTTGTTTCAGTATATTAAATCAGTAATAAAAATATACAAAACTCATATTTAAAAAAGTTGTTACTAATCATTATTACAACTTTAAAAATATGTGTAGTTTTGATGCAATTTCTAAATTTTTGTTTCAATTATATATATAATATTTTTTATAATAGAGATACAGTTCAAATTTCTTATTTCTAATATAAAAAGTAAATTTAACTTTTTAAAACTCCACCATAAAAATGAAAATAAAGTATTATATACCAAAACATTCCCGATGGCTATCTTGTATCTGCTGTAAATCCAAGGAAGATCTAGAAGCGCTTTTGTCGATTCGCAGTTTTCTGATTTCATTAAGGTAATCTTTGGTTCCTTTGATGAAGTTGGTCAATGGACACTCACAACTCACGTTTGATATTGATTCTCACATCCTCCCATCATTTTCTACCCTACCGACTTTGACTTACTTTTCCCTACTCGTTTTCAGATATTCCATGTACAGCACTATATTAGAGAGTCTCCTTTACCACCTATATTAGAGAGTCTAATACTCCCTTGTACACCATACCCATCTATTTCTCATAGATTTTCAGGAAGGAGTTACCAACTTTACAGTTAAAATGTTGTTGCAACGGAGTGGGACTGTTGGTGCTTTTGGTGTCATTCTGCTCCTTGCTTTTCATTTACTGGTATTCGAATCTCTAAACTTTATTAGCATACTCTTTTTCTGTTTTGTTTAGCGTTTCCCATTTGCAGGAAAGCAATACTGGAGCCCCGTGATGAGCTGATCTGAGTGTTTGTTTTTGGTGAAATTGGTCAGGAAGGCGAAGGAAGCCAAGAGCACTTTGTGTTGATTCACGGACTTGGGCATGGAGCATGGTGTTGGTATAAAATTGTTACTCTGCTAAAGCAAAAGGGGCACAGAGTGGCTGCTCTGGATCTCACCTCCAATGGCATAAACAGGGCAGCCCCTACAAATGAAGTCAATTCAATTGCACACTATGCAAAGCCACTGCTGGATTATATCAGCAACCTTGGGAATGATGAGAAGGTACTTGGAGTGTATGATCAAGAACAATAATTTTATAACTACTAACGTGCAGGTCTGGAGATTGACATGGGCTAAAAGGATTGATTGATTGATGCTTACCTCTTAGAAGGCTTGGGATAGATGAGCTTAGATGATCAAGAACAATAATTGTATAACTACTAAAGGGCAGATCTGGAGATTGACATGGGCTAAAAGGGTTGATACTTACCTCTTAGAAGGCTAAGGCTTGGGATAGATGACCATAGATAAAACCTTTTAGCCCTGGTTCATGAGATTGTAATAATAGTAATTGAAACCCTCTACTATACATAAAATTAACTTTTGGAGAGCACTGATCTTCATCATGCTCTCATTCTTGATTTTATTATGGCTTTGAAAGGCACTGAAGTGTTTGAATTCAATCCATGGCAGGTGACTCTTGTGGGTCACAGCTTGGGTGGATGCCCATTATCATATGCGATGGAGATGTATCCAACCAAGATCTCCAAAGCAATCTTCGTATCTGCATTTACGCCTCGCAACAATCAAAGCTTCCTTAGCTCTTCCAACCCAAAGGTGTGTTCCGGACTTTCTTTCTTTCAAACCTCAAACTTTATTACTAAAAGTTGGATGCAATTATGCTGCAGATTACTTGGGGCCCTTTGAATGAAGAACTAAATTGTTTTGGAGTATGGATTTCTCTGGTTTGTGCAGAGTTTCGCCAGGCTGGTGGAAAATGGAGTAATTGTACTAAATAGGGAAGCTGATTCAGAGCTACCCACATCTGCTTCACTGGCTCTTGACCATGTCCAGTCCTATCTCTACAACAAGAGCCCTGATGAGGTATTTAAGTCTCGATTTTCCCTCTATTGGTTTCCAGCTCAGCGCTGTGCGATGTGGGTGTGTGAGAATAAAAATTGTAATATGTCCATGTTGTGTATTTGTTTCTGAGACATTAGAAGTTGCTGTTGACTAATTTTAACAGAGGAATTTTTTGTTTCTTGCCTGTATTACTTACTACCACAGGATGCAAACCTTGCACAGTCGCTTCTAACTCCAACGCCATTTCCAGTGTCAGTGGAGTTTCTGAAGCTATCAGAGAAGTATGGGAGTATCAGAAGATTTTACATCATGTTAATGAAGGACAGATTGTTCCCTCCAGAGTACCAGGAGTACACCATAGAACAGAATCCTCCAGAGAAAGTATTCAAATTACATGCCAGCGACCATTCACCCTTTTTCTCACAGCCTCAGCAGCTCTGCAATCTCCTCATTCATATTTCAACTCTCTGAAGACCCAACTATATTGATATACTCTACTTGATGCAACTACATTCATATACTCTACTTTCATTGGATCAAAAATAAAGGATGGCAGAGCAATATGGATGGGTATCGAACAAAATGAATAAAGGAAATTTAACTTTGGAAATGTTTGTACGATAGCGAGAATAGGCGAGAGAATATGTATACAACACAATACACGTGAATGGTGATTGATTGATAGAATGATCAACTCTCTAATCACCATGAATGGATTTAACTTTATTTTACATATATATATATAAAGAGTTTTATTTTATATATTTAAAAGTGATAATGGTACATTTTATTTTTAATTTTTTTTTTACCAGATTCTATCAAGAAAGCTCGAGAGTGTCTGTGGGGAGCTTTCCCAGGCTTGTGACTAGTGAGTTGCTGTGGAGTGCTTTCCCAGGCTATCCAGCAATAAATATGTTTGCGCATAATTGCTCACCATAGACTTAAAGTAAATACATCATCTAACTGTAAGCGATATATACCCAAAAGTATTTATTGTTGGAAAATAAAGCTTCCCAAAAAAATTGGTCTCTTTATCCTTTGAAATTTGCTTATGATTGGGAAGGTTTTGTTACAATTTAATGCATAGTCCTTAGAGGATAAGTACATATTATTGTTAATCATTTAATGATAGTTTAGTTTCGATAATGCTATTATTTATGTTGAATTATATTTATTTGATAGGATATGCAACATATAATTAACCATTTTAATAATATAGTAAAAATAAAATTTAATAATATTTTAGTTTTGATATTTTAAATATTAAATTCAAATAATAACTAGTTTTATTTAAAATATGTTTTTAAATAATTTCAAACTATTATTAATTTTATTTGTCAAGTTTAATTTAATTAATAATTAGTATAAAAATTATTTTTTAGGGTAGCTTAATTAGTGATGGCAAAAAATGAAGTGTTATTGTGTGAGGAGGTTAGAGGTTTAAATCTTCTCTATTCACTTTGTTTGTGGAAGGGACATACATATACATTTAAAGATTAGGGTTTTGTCTAACTTATATATGAAATAACATTTTTCACAGGAATTCACCAAAATCCCCCAATACAATTTCAAGAAATTTTTTTTTTTTTTTTTTTTTAAATGCATAAATGGATTCAGCACCATGAAAAACCTTGAGGCACTCAATTATGCACATTAAACAATTTAAACTCAAGTTTTTAAAAAACTGGATTTTGATTAAAATTAATAAAATAATTATAAAAATCTAAATATATTTAAATGAATTTTAAATTTATAATTAATAATGTTTATATATTATTTTAAATTACAATATTGGAACTTTGTTGTAAGGTGTGTCTAATCTACATGTGTGTGTTTTTTGTTATGGTGCGACAAAGATTTGACGTCAGACATATGAGATTGAATTGGAGGTCTATTCGCTATAAACATGAGGTTAATGTTCTCGAGTGGCGAGAAAATATGCACTGTGATAAAGGAGGTGAGGAGATTTTGTCCTCGCCCTTCTTCACATGGTCTAGCTTTTCATTGTTGCTATTGGTTTATCTTGTGCATGTTGTACCATTCAGGTTTATTCATGAGCTCGCATCCTATCCTTCTACTCTGTTTGACTTGGGTAGTGAGGTTTTTCCTCTCCTCTTTCAACATCTGCTTCTTTGTATTGTTATCTTTCTTTTGTTCCAGGGTGTCTTTGAATTTAGTAAGCCTATTTCTTTGTATGCTACAATGTTGTATTTCAAAAGAGCTTTCTTAGGTTGTATTTGGGTTGTAATATTG
Organism: Pinus albicaulis; assembly: GCA_034641835.2. Lineage (NCBI taxonomy): Eukaryota > Viridiplantae > Streptophyta > Pinopsida > Pinales > Pinaceae > Pinus > Pinus albicaulis. The sequence continues at coordinate 760,473,518 of CM076573.1, read as the reverse complement.
CAATAATTGGATTTACGCCTAGTTATGTATAAATGTGTCTTTGAATTTAGCAGGATAACTTCTTTGCCTCATAAATTATCATTTTCCTCCATGGCTTTGTTGGGTTTCATCTGGTATATGGTCTAGGAATACTTAGAATCAATGTACCAGGTTTTCTTAGAGTTTATGTTAGTGTTAGTCCTTTTAATTAGTTGGGATCTCAATTCGAGGAGGACGCTTTATGTTGTGGGTGAAGGAGTTGTTCTTGTTGAGAATTTTGGATTGGGATATTTCATTATCTAGCATAGTTCTGGGGATTCTGGTATTCTATGCCTTTGTGATATCCCAAATTGGGAAATTTTCTTGAATTTGGTCAGTTGGTGTGGCGTTGAGGGGGCGATTTGTTGGTACTTTGGTGCAGGATTCAAGGGTCGGTGGTCCATCTGATTTCTTGTTTCCTAGGCCGTCGATATTGTACTTTTTTTTACTATTCTCTTGCTACAGTCATTATGCCTCCCCATCAGAGACCAATGAGCAGGAGGAGCGATGTCGACAATGTTGGTTTCAAGTGAATTAGGCATTTTTCCTATGACACAATTGGAACCCTTTTATATGTTGAAATTGGGGAACATTCCTACCATTGTGATTATGTGGTACATATGACTATTTCACATGTGAAGTGTTCCATACATAGGTAGCTTTTGTAAAAGGAGACTCCATTTCTTATACTCTTTGTCTTTGCATCAACATATGGATACAATGTTGCACAAAATTTTTAAAGATAAACATGTTGAGAATTATAATATATTTTCTAGGTTGGACGACATTAAACATATGCTACGAAATCAACATTTATGTCTTGATGATTTTTATTCTAGATTTGCTAGGGTGGAAAGATTTCTAGTGTCTAATTAAACCTCTAGTCGTCTCACTAACCCTCTTGGAGATGTAACAGATCCACCAGTAGATAGCACTCAAGACCTCAACATTATCTCATCTGACCAAGATTAGAAATCGAGCTCACATGTTTTTTTTTTACATTTTGGAATTTTTTCTTCAGTGCGCTAGAGATTTATTTCTTGGATTTCACAACTTGGATTGTGTTGGGTATGTGGTGGTTGTTATGTTGTTCATGGATACTTACATTTTTAGTGTGAGTGAAATGTGCACCAACAATGCGATTAATTTATTCTCTACAACACTTAGAATATGGTGTATGCACTTGTTCTCTATGGGAAGGTGGTGTTGTTCATGTTTGGTTCATGGTATTCATTGTTCATATTGGTTTGTGGGTGGCTTGTGGTTGCACCCTATATATTTTGGGAGTCTCAGTGATACCCTAATAGTTTATTATTTGTTGACAAATCCCATCTCTAGTGTCTGCATTCATGGTATTATGATTGTTCTAAAGACTTTGATATGGCTTTGGCTCGTGGTGGTGATATTCCAATTGGTTACACCTCTAATTTTTGTATTGGAAATGGAATACTTAATGTTTTGTATTGGTATAATCCTTGTGGCTTGAATGTAAGAGGAAATAATTGTTTTCACTTTAGTTTCTATGTTGTTATCTCCACCAAATAAAATTGATTCACTATTAGATGTTTTAGTAGAGGAGAAATCTAATCCCCTGTTTTTGCCTTTTCGTTAGTTCGATTTGGTCTTAATCATGATGTATTCTTTTTTTTGTTAATGAAAATCATGTTGCAACAATTTAAAAAAAATTTATTGAAATATAAAATTTCATATTAATTTTCCCTGATGGGGTGATGAACCAAACACACAAGGCAATGTGTGGGCGATGGTAGTTAACACTTAGCTATAGGTTCGAGGACCGACCTCCCCGTCCTCTCACATTTAACTGCATACGGGGGGGATTTAAGGTGATCTGTGAGAAATCTCTCGTTGCCTCAACCCAAGCAGGAGGCAAAGATCGACGATAGGGTATGGAAAACGATGTATGTATTCGGGTATCATCTCAGATCATTGCATGTTATTGGTATTCTGTAAGCAAGAGTAGGAAGCATCGAAGGCTCATAGTTTTGGAAAGGTAGTAACCCCGTAGCTAGCACTCCTTCCTCAACTTTGTGTCTGTAAATTGGAAGCTTTCTCCTTTTTCTTGTCACAATCAGTGTATTCAAGCACAAGAAGAACGTGGCTTCTGGAGGTACAAGCTATTCAGTGGTTTTGGTGCATGTGGGAGGATTCTTATCCGTGTTATTGGTACTCTGTGAGTAGGAGCAAGAAGTATCAAAGGCTCATTGTTCGGGAAAGGTGGTGGCCATGTTACTGGCACTCCCTCCTCGAACTCTGGGTTTGTAATTTGGTTTCTTTCTTCTCTGGTGTGTGAGTGGAGAGTGGCTTCTAGAGGTTCAAGATTTTTAGTGGTCTCAGTGCTTATGGATGGATTCTTCTTTGTGTTTGCTGGATAATTGGATTGTCCCCCTCAACATTTCCTCTCCAGGATTTTCTAAACTTCGATGGTCTCTGCACTAGGGGTCATTGTGGCAAGGCTTTTGGGAAGGTTGGCTTTTTTTCGTTTAGAAACAAAGCGAGGGTTGTGGAGTGTGGGCCCAACACCATCCTGTTGGATGGAACTTGTGGGTCTGTTTGTGTGGAGTCATGTCAGTGAGGGAAGGGCGAACCTTCAAGGTTGAAATTTTCGTTTCTATCCCCGCCAATTTATTTTCTCAAGCCAACATCGGTATTGTAAGAAAGCATCCAGCTTCTCGTTGTGGTCGGTTCTCGTCCCTAACGAAGACCAACTTGGCTGGATAGGGGGACATGGAGTCTCAATTATAGGTGATGGTAATGGAAGTGGAGAAAATCGAGGCTGGTC